>CM076580.1:1492382817-1492732026 GCA_034641835.2 Pinus albicaulis
ATCACGGGAACCTAACAGAAGGATTCAGCTGTTGGCCACCAAACACCTCAATCCAAGAGAAGAAGTTCACCATGTGTCCATTATTATACCATCCATCGAGGAGAGAGAGAAGCTTGTAAGAAGCTTAAAGGGAGGAGACCCCCTTGCCTTGAGTATTAGAGCTCCATAGCTCTAAGGATTCATTGCAAGTGATTTAACATCCTATTATATTATACCATCAACAACTAATGAAGGGAGAGCCTTTCTCCATTTGAATTATTAGTGTGTTTGACTCGATTGAGCTTGTTATTGTACATGAGTATTTTGTTTCTTGTTTCTTCATTAATGTAGCATGCTATGTTCTTTACTTAATTTAATACATGTTATTTTGTTCCACTAACAATCTAACAAACCAATTGATCTGTTACTTGCTTGTAGGAAAGCAACCTCCCTATTAAGCACAATGTATTTCGTCCACCCATGCATCGAATACACTACAACAGCCACATTTTTCTCCACACCAACGTTTCCTGTGACCCAACATAGTGCGCCTCCAAAATCATCTTGGCCCACTCGCTTGAAGAAAAAAAAAGGTGTCCCAAGTAGCATAATAATGCATCCTAGAGGTGGAAATCATGATATTTCTTGCCATATACTAGCATCTTTTATGTGGAGGTGAACTATGGATCATTTTTGTATAGTTTTTTCCATCTAGAGGTCTCATGGCCACAAGAGTTGAGAGAAGTATTCAGTGATGAAACTGGGGGCCGACGGAGGTATTCTGCAACATGATTGGTGTTTACATTTTTGTATTTAATTTTCAAGTGGAATTGTTGCAGATATGTAGACCACTTTTGATGTTGGTCATTATGAAACTTCCCTTGTGTCTGTATAAACTAGAGAGGTTCGTGATCGGTGTGGATGACCATGTTTTTCCATAGAATGTAATGCTTCCATTGTTGACAAGCCTGCATAAAGGAATACATATCTTTATCATATATGGGGTACTTCTGAATTGTATCGGAAACTGTATCACTATGATAGGCCACTAGATGTCTATGTTGGGTGAAGACTGCAGTGATATCATAGTCAGAGGCATCTGTCTTAATTTCAAATGGTTGTTGTAGGTCTAGAAATGTGAGTACGAGTGTAGAGCATATGCGATGCTTCAACTCAATGAATTCCTTCTATTGGGAATCAAACCAGCAAAAAAAAAAATTCGATCCACCCTTGGTAATATGAATCAAAGGCCTAGTGATATGGGAGAATCCCAACATGAACTTCCGAGAAAACTTTGCAAGGCCCAAAAAGCTACGAAGATCTGTTAGAGTGGTCGAGGTTGGGAAATCTCGAATGACTTAGATCTTAGTAGGATCCACAACCACGCCTCATTCATCTATGATGTACCCCAAATATTGGACCTAACTCATGCCAAAGGTTCATTTCTCCAAGTTGGCACACAATTTGTGTTGCTGTAGGGTTTGAAGATCGTGTCGAATGTGTTGCAAGTTTTCTTACCAACTCCTGTTGAAGATGAGGATGTTGTCCAAATAAAAAACCCATAATGGGTTGGTGAAGGGCCTCAAGATTTCATCCATTAACCTCATAAAAGTAGCAGTATTATTTTTCAACCCAAAGGGAATAACCAACCATTCAAAAATTCCTTCCTTGGATTTGAAGGTGGTCTTCCATACATATGTGGGATCTATTTGAACCTAGTGATAGCCAAAATTTAGATCGATCTTGCTGAAATACTTGGCCCCCTTGAGTTGGTCCAGAAGGTCATCAATCTGTGGGATTGGATGCCTATTCCTGACAATGATTTTGTTTAATTCCCAATAATCAATGCAAAGCCTCCAGGTCCCATCCTTCTTTTGTACAAGTACAATAAGTCTCCCACAAGGCAAGGAACTTGGTTGGATGTGCTCTTTTTTCAAAAACTTCTGGATTTGTCACTTGATCTCTTCATTTTCTAGAATGGAGTGACGATATATTGACTCATTATATAGAGGTGATATGAGAGTTATATCGATAAAATGCTTGACATGAAAGTGAAAGGATACCCCTATCAGTGAGGAGAAGATTTCCTTGTATTCTTTGATGACCTTATCCACCTAATTCTGCTGCATGGAGGAACCCTTCTCCAGGGCCATGGATGTTTCCATGATATTCCCCTTAATTTAAGAGTGAATCAGAAAGAAAGAAAAAAATTCTGATATGGGAGATGATCTTACTACATTGCTTATCAGAGATCAAAGAGATAACAATAGGCGAGACTACCTATGGAATCATGTATAACTTATTACCGAAAGAATGAATAATAGTTCGAGGCTCGACTCATACATGCCATGATGCTTCCACAAGTATGGTTGGCCTAATAACACATCACACACTTCAAGAGGACAAACATCACACAATACCTCATCAGTGAAGTGATTGATGTTGTAGGGAAGGCGACACCGCTAGCTGATGCGAAGATCCCATTCTTGGTGAAGCCATATGATGGTGTAAGACTTCAGGTGTGGTGTGGTTAGTAGGCCCAACTGGTTCACAAAATCTATTGAAATTAGGTTATTTTGGCTCCTGCTATTGTTAATGAATTGTAGTGGTGAACCCTTCACCCATGTATGTGAGTGAAAGAGGCACTCCCCCTCCTCTAGATCTTCGGGTTCCACATTTTAGAGCTTGGTGGTGGCTACTATCATAGTGGTTTCTGTGTCAATGACCTTCTTACCCTTGTCAATTTCCAGCTCAAAATCATATCATGCATCAGTCTCTGAGCCTTTCAGCTTGGACACCAGTGCTTGCATTGCGCATCATTCATTCGTGTTGTGAGTGGGAGTTTTATGGAACTCACATCACTTACGGGTGTCCTTATTTTCCTTCCTGTCACCCTTGGCTTGAGGCTTTGAGGAGTTTCCATGGGGGGTCCTATTCGAGCTCTATCCTTTTATTTTTGGCTTGGGGGTGCCTTTTCTTTTCTTTGGGTTTGTAGATATAAAGTCTTGCTTCTTCTGGTTGAATTCTGATTAATCTTAGCATCATATCAGTATGCTACACCAAGTGAGGACATGTCTAGGAACTCCATATCCTTTTGAATGTATTTTTTCAAACAAACTTATTACTTGAGCACCATATGTTTCTCAGAATATTTGATATCCAACTTTGTGTGTAAGGTATGGAAAATATTCATCAGCTCATTCACATCTTGTTCCCTCTGCTGCCGCAATGTAGTCCATTGTATGTACTTTTCGTCATATCTCCTGAAAGGTTTATCTTGTTCCTTAATGGCATCTCGAAAAGAATTCCAAGTGGGTGTGGCCAAGAACAGTGAAGGTTCCCTCTCATCCTTCTTCTCACAATAGGTTTCCCACTAGTCCATGACGTGGGGGGTGCTTTTCAGGAGTGAAAAAGTAAATTTTTCCCTATTGGAAAAATCATGAATTGAAAAATATCCTTCCAACAAACTTAACCATTTATTTTGTGCATATACATCTATCTGGCCTTCAATTGCGGGAATGTAAAATTTGACTTGTATCTTAAAGGGAGTTGCGCCTACAAAGTGCTTGTCGGATGAAGATGTGTCGCCTGTGGGCATCTGCTGAAGGATATGGGAAAGGTTGTCCATCATCGTGTTCCTTTGTCACTTGAGGGTTTCTTCGAGAAATATTTTTGAAAGGATCTCCTGCTCCCTCATATTTATTTCTTCTACCATGGGAGGTCATCGGGGTTTGCAAGGTTGGTCTTGCAAAGGTTCAACCAATTTGAGGCCTAACTCATTATACCCTAACCTCGTTGGGGACATGCAAAGAAAAAAATAGAAATGACAGACCTCTCTCATACCACTGATACAAGTTTATACATGAAAACAATAGAATACATCTATAAAAATAATTAGAAATATGTAGTAGAGATAAAAATTCATTTCATTAACATCAAAGAGCTAAAATATTCTTATATACAAAATGGAGTTAAACTAGATCGGGTGATGGTAACTTATATCTAAGAAGAGATGCAGTGGCTACATTCCTATAAACTGTGTTACAATGAGGCTCAAAGGCCTATTTATTATTGAGAAACAATGGAAAACCCTAAACATCCAAAAATATAACCCTAGGAGATGGATCACCAAAATTGTGGGCCCTGTTGGGGTAAATTGGTACATCAACTTCCTAGGGTTATAACTTTGGCATATGATCTCTGTTGGATGCACAAGATACCTTGTTAGAAATATCTATCATAGGAATAAATATTTCAACCACAAACAATAATCAAAGTTTTATGATTTTCCATTTCCAAAAAAACATCGTTTAGGGCCTCAAATGACTCTGGAACTTCAAGACCCAAAAAACTGCCAAAAATAATAAACAGTACTACAATTAAGGAAATTGAAAAACTGAAAGAAATAGTGGTGGGGGTCCAAGTGGATTGGGTAGGTGGACACCAATATCCACCTATATCATGCATCCAATTTTACCCTAGTTCAACATATTTAATATTTCTCTTTGCGAGTTGAATGAGGAGCCATAATGCCAAGATAAGAATAGACTAAGGCCCAATTCTAAGATTAAAGAATAACTAACAAGATCAAATAAGTGAATAGGATATCATGGAGAAGGGAAGGAAAGTTACCTCTATATCTCCCTTAAACCACACTTTAATTCCATTATGAACTAACATTATGATGTAGAGGGGCCAATATCGTAATTTGATCTACTATACACAAATCCAATTAATCATTTCCATTACTTTTGTTACCCCTATTTTCCTTATGGTGCCGTGAATGCATTGCAGTGTTCGCTTATGCATATTTTGTTAGGTTTGTAGTCCTAATATTTGTGTTGCCCTTATAATCCGCAAGGGTTTGCATGGGAGTGACTCACAATATCTGTTAAGAATGGAAGCTAGCAATTGGAAAGGAAGGGCATGTGTGATTCCTAATTTCAATTTTGTGTCCCCTTAGCAACCTACATCACAAATCTAAATAAATAGTAATATTGTTTGTTTATTTATGTTTTTGTGAGTTGATAATTATTTGTGTATCTAGTACAAATCCATTGTAACACTATCATTTCCATTACTTTTGTTACCCCTATTTTCCTTATGGTGCCGTGAATGCATTGCAGTATTCGCTTATGCATATTTTGTTAGGTTTGTAGTCCTAATATTTGTGTTTCCCTTATAATCCGCAAGGGTTTACATGGGATTGACTCACAATATCTGTTAAGAATGGAAGCTAGCAATTGGAAAGGAAGGGCATATGTGATTCCTAATTTCAATTTTTTGTCCCCTTAGTAACCTACATCACAAATCTAAATAAATAGTAATATTGTTTGTTTATTTATGTTTTTGTGAGTTGATAATTATTTGCATATCTAGTACAAAACCATTGTAACACTAGATCCATGGATAAAGAGGTCTATTATAATATATTCCTCTCTCAACTAAGGATAAATATAAAAGAGCTGGCATATGACTTTAATATAAAGGGTATTACTATTGTCATATTGGAACTTGAATATATGCTTATCATCAACAAAATTGTTAATCCATATAATATGTTGGCACCACACATCTCCCTCTAGATGACTCCAACTAGTTATAGATATAAGCAAGATGTAAGTAAAATGTTTGTGGGTTATGTTACACATTAATTAGTTTTCAATAATTACCTCTCAATATAAAATTATAAATCAATATAAAATTTAGCAAAATATTATATTTTAAACTACAAACACTACCTTCTGTTACAAGACAAGTGACCTCCTCATCATCTCAGAGGAGAAGGAAACATGGAAAGAAGAAAATGGCCCAGAAAGAGACCCATTTTTCCAAGGTAACACACCCTAGAGACAGCCAAGTCGAGTTATAACACATCCTAACCATTCAAAGGGAGAATTAGTGCCTAGGTTAATGTTCTGTCTTTCCTAAGGGGTAGTGTTACCCATGATTTCATGAAGAAAGGGATAAATCCCACGAAAACTGGCTGGCATTTCCTAATTTTTCTCAAAACGAGTCAGTTCAAAAGCAACAACCTATGGTACAAAGCTCGTATTAGATGTTTCCAAACACAACTAAACACCCATAGAAGTAAAAATCAAGGAAATTAAAGGAAACATCAAGATTTTTTTCCTATTCAAACTGATTGAAAGGATTGGCAATGTCTGTCCTCCTCAATTCCTATAAATTGGAGGCTTGGGCTCTTGGTCAGGGGTCAAAGGTTTGATCGTATGTAGATTATAGCTTTAGTGTTGAGTGTGAGGCTTAATGATTGGTAAGGTTCATTGAGAACTCTTAGCCAAAGTATCATTTCACTTGGAGAGAGAGGAGTCAAAATACTGAGGAAGGCTTAGTTCAACCAACGGTTGTAGTCTTCCTTCTTATATATTAATAGAACTGTATCTACTTTTTCCATTTGATGTTTCAGTGTCACATTTATTGTTTAGTTTTCTATGAAGCATGATATAAATGGCTCATATTTACATGGTTTAATGTTGATTATATACTTGTTTAATTGCTAGTAAGTGACACCACTGTGAAGATTACACGTGTGCTTGTTTTTTGCAGGATCTAGACTTGGAGACGGTGAGGAAGGACTTCAGCCATGCCACTTAGCGCTCTCCAAAGGATATGCTATTTACAAAGAGTTAATCCTTCAATATCCCACTTCGTTGATTATGCATTAGTATAAACATGTGTGCAATGTCTTTGTAACTATACAACTAATATGATTGCCTACCTCGGGCATCGGGAAGCCCTGAGAGGGATATATATCAACTATGACCAAGCATTTTACCCCTTAGCAGAATTGGTGACCATACTGGGGAGTTAATCCTAAGTACTCAGATTGTTTGTTTCTGAGCCTTTGACTCTTTCCCTCTGTCATTTCCCACTCTATTCACATCCCCTTCTGATCATTTTATATGCCCTATAACCATTTCTGTAGCTCACAATGTCCAAAAAAAACCCTGCCTAGCTATTTTTACAACTTTACCTTGACTACCGCACCCCTTGTGTGTGTTCCAGTGCATTATAACACTGCTGATGCTTAGGTAAATTTCTTTAGTCTTGTCATTAACGCTCTACAACCTCTGCTAGCATGTATTACCCAGTCAAAATTTGTTGTTTACACCTTTGTTGTGTTTCCATTAGATTTGGATTTGTTGGTTGCCTGATTAGCTTCCGTTTTTTGGATCCTTGTGCTTGGTTTCCTACTAGCATTTTTCAGTTTTCTTGTTTAAAGAGTTAGTGTTAGTCACATTTAATTTTTGAAGAGGAGACTTTTTTTTTTAGTTTTTCTGAACATAGCTTAATTAATTCTGAAATTTTTAGTTAAAAAAGATGTTAGTGAGGATAGATAGATGTCTGAATATTTTTAGGCTGAATTGCATTATTTGAATGTTTGTTGCTGCATGGATGTTTGAAATTTTTCTCCTTGTAGAATAAAATCTTCATTGAATTGAATATTAAGAGCATTTTCTGCATGGTTTTGAGTCAGAGTCTCATTAAATTTCATATGTCCACTCCCCCTCCGAATACTAATAAGAAAGTACACTGAAAAATCAAGTGCTAATAAAATCAATCACATAAGCGTTTTTTTTTTAGAACACACCAACAGTAGTTCAGGCTAGGATTTTTGGAGAGGAGAAGTGAGATAACTTCCCAATATCACAAAACTTGAAACTAGAGTCATTAAAGAGTGAAAAATCCTGCTGCACTCATACTATTGGGACCGCTCCACTACTACCAGAGTTAAGCGTGAGACACAATTGGGGTGCATGAGAAGGTAGCTCACCTTCGAGTGTATAATAGTAGCCATTCTATATATTTGGGTTCCCCCATGGGGATATTGAAAATAGATCTGGGATCTAGGTGTTCTGCCCATATAGCGTGTTGTCTACAACCGTGACCCCCCTGATAGTATCTGTGCTTTGAGGTATCTTTAGTTGCCATACTCTTAGGGACTTACACAAGGTGACTAGGGTGGGCTTCCCTGGTACCTGACACAAATGGACCTACTCTATCTTCGGTCTTTGGGAGGGTACTCATCTCCACGAGAGTGCTTACACCCATCGTCTGAGGTTCGGGCAAGGCTATAGAGTAACTGTACATTTTACCAGCTCTCTCTATATGCTATTTTGATACTAGGTTCCATATCCAACAAATGGTATTACTCAGACAGGGTCTTACCCCTTCTGGCTGCTTGATTGATTGCTTTTATAGGTTCTTTTTTATTTTTTAGGTGTGTGTTTACTATTATTAAGACTTCATAATACATTACAAATAACATTTGATAAAATTAACAAGTCATCGTGGCATCCTTTGACCCTCGTCATCTTTCTAGACGGCAACAAGGTCTCCCTCCATTGTCATTGGGGGAGGAGTCGAGTTTCGGTGACCTAGTGCCTTCTCCAGAAGAGAAGTCTCCAGTGTTGACCGTTGATTTTCACATTGATCCCTACCATACGAAGTTTCCAGAGGATCCTTTCAATAAAGGAGTCACACCTCCTTACAATCCTCCTCTCACTGACCCGTTGGGGCCATTGTTAGTCCAGGTAACACCAGTGCTAGTCATGTCTTTGGATGCACCTACATCCATTTCACAACCGAAGACCATTGGGTCGATGTCGTTTTTGGCCAACTCGGTTCCACCACCATATTCTATGCCAGTTGTCAGTTCTACGAAATTGATTGGAAACCCTAGTAGCCAACCTATACTCGGTCCTATTAATTTTTTCATCACAACTGCAATTAGACCTCAGAACCCTTCGAGATCTGCTCCTATAGTGACTAAACCTGGACCCATAGTTTTCGCTCCTACTAGCAGGGCTACTTTGGTTCCTTTTAGCAACCCTTTCAGTTGGAACCCATTGCTGACTTAAAACCCCTTGGCTACTATGCTAGGGGGAAGTGTCACCAATACATATATGCCAAGGGGAACTTCGGTACCCCTACATTCAATGGGACAAGCAGGACTGTCAATTGTTAACACTATTCCTTTAAGTGGTCAAACTTCAGGTGTAGGGTATGTGTTGATGGTCAACTATTTGTATAGCAATATGCCACAAGCTAACTCTATCACGTCCATATGGGTGTCCCTTCCCAAAAACCAATTGGGGCAAAGGGGAAACTATTACACTAGGGGAAACCAACAACATTTTCCCCCCAGTACAACATCCTGTACGGACAACAACCATACATCCCTACACCTCCACTCACTGGAAACTTTTATCAACAAATTCCTACTTATCCCATCGGTAACACATTGATGGGTGGACCCTATGGTCCAAATGGTTAGTCAACACCTTGGTTAGACTCGGGGGAAACCACGCAACTGCCATTTTTGGAAGCATTAGACATCCCTGACCTCTACAAATTGACCAATGATCCTATCAACCACAACCCACTCTAGCCTCCAATACCGTACAATATTTCGTCTGACATCCCTAAGTTCGAAGGGAAACAAGGGGAGGATCTGACTGCACACATCGCAACCTTTCATCTATGGTTTATTTCTAACTCCATGGTGGATGATAGTATCCGGCTCCGAATTTTCCCCCGCACTCTCATAGGCAATGCTGCCAAATGGTACATTGAGTTACCAAGTGTTGTAGTCAATAATTTTTCTGCCTTAGCAACAAAATTTCTTAAGAACTTCCAATTACCTATCCGATATGAAACTGGAACTAAAATCTTAACCTCACTGCGCCAAGACACTACCACCCATATCTTTGATCACATTCATGAATAGAGACATAGGCAGAGGTTAGTCAAAGCACCAATCCCGGATCATTTGTTATCAAACTGGTTTTGTAAGTCACTCTTACCGCCCCTTGCTAAAGACGTTTTCTTGTCTGGCGCAGTCACGGAAGACCAATCCATCCATCATGCACAACATCTAGATCTCATATATTTGCAATATGGCACGTTGTATGAGTTACTCCCCCATGCCCCCTGTAACTCGAATCCTCCTGCTACTCAGTTACCTAGAGCACACGTTGATGGCCTCGTTGGCTCAACTTCCGATGTAGCTGTAAATCATCTCAGCAAAAAAAATTCTCAGCCATCTTCGACTGCCACCGCCCCTACCCAATCGACTGCTTTTCCCACTGCTAAGGTACACTCTGTGCAGTCTAAACAAAAAACTAGCAGCAAGAACAAGAAGAATAAGAAAAATATCACTCCTTCTAAAGAGCAACCCTATACTCAGAATAATCACAATCAGAGAAACACTACTAAAAACGACAAAGGAAAGGAAAAACTGATGACTTTCCCTTGAAAAATTTGTGCGGAGGACCACTTGAAATATAAATGTCCTCGACTACAAGAATGCGTAGATTTTATTTCGAAAAAGGACTCTAGAAGGCACCTATCATCCTTCACAATCCATTCCCTCATCCACGGCAACAATAGCAACACATGGTTGCAAACCTGCAACAACCCCCCCAAAGGGGAAAGCATAGTACTCATCCCTCCGGTGAAGGATCATCTACCATTTATGGCATGGAGACTGTTGAACTCCAAACCCTAGCTAAAATCTATGGAAATCTAGTCATTGAGGCTCAAGAACTTGGTTCAAGTTTGAATCCACTGCCGCCTAATGATTTTCATATCAAAAGGCTTGTTGTTGACCCTGTCAATCATCCCCCCAAAGGTACCCTTTGATGCACGACTCATAAAACCTATGCATGTGCTTCCTAGAACTACAACATTATAGAAGACTTGGTGCAATCACCATCAGTTATGTCTACACTCGAAGTGTTGCAAACATGCCCAATGCAAAGGAAAGCTATGCTTTCGGCCATTGGTGAAATTGACCCCTAGGATTCTATGCTAGCCATCTTCAACATGGAAAAATGCGAACCTCACCTTTCACACCATCTTTCTTTTTACATTTAATTTGTGTCGAAAGGGAGACCAATCCATCACACTGTCATAGAAAAAGGTGATTCGACCTATGTAATGTCAACTACGTGCCGGCTTGCTTTGGGTTCTCCCACTTTGTCTCCACCATCAAATTCCCTCAAATATTTCAATGGCCACACCTTCCTCCCAAAAGGATACCTTGCTAGCTACCCCATTACACTTAGTGGGAAAACGATAACTTTGGAAAAAGAAGTTGTAGATTGTCATCTCAAATATAATCTTTTGTTGGGTCACAGTTGGTCTTACGCGATGACTAACATTGTCTCTTCGGTTTTCTGACTCATCCTTTTTCCATTGGATTGGAAGATAGTTACAATGGACCAGTTATCCTTTTTCACCCATGATTATTCCACATTACCTAGTAGCATTGTACCCTTAGTAGAAGGTGTTCCTGACTCTTACATTAGTGTTAGTACCGATCTTTTGAAGGCATCTTCCCTAATGGGTTATTTTCCTCTCCTACCGCCTGAGGTTCCACACACGATTTCAATGATATCCACCATCTCGGATGGCTCTATCAATCCCTGGATCCTACCAGCACCTTTAGAAATTGATTCCTATGGAGATCAGATGCCAATATCACCGGATGAGTTGGCTTGTCAAGCCATCCATTCAGCATCTAAACCCTCCACTACTCTAGTTTTGACCAATGGTACCACCCTCTCGCCCACCACATTTCGTTCTAAGGATATCCTCGATGAAGTCCTACCTACAAACGAAGCTATCTGAGAGATCATGTCTCTAGAAGAATGACCTTGGGGAGAGTTTCATCATCGCACTTCAATGTCTGATTCAAACGTGACCACTATTCAAATCCCATATCTCGACCCACCTAAGATCGTTCCCTCCGCTTACACGATTTTTCAAACTATCGACACAGAAGGGAACATGGGCAATATTTCGGATATTATGCTCATAGATATCTTGGTAAAAATAGGTATCGTGGAAAATATACAGATTGGAGCGGATTGCAGTCCCAAGGAAATTGGACGCTTCACATCCCTTTTTAATGAGTTCCGCGATGTTTTTTCTTGGTATTACGATAAAATTCCTGGTACAGATCCTTATATCGATGAGCAGGAGATCAAGAAATTTCGAGCATTCTTTTTATGGTATTTTTCTTGCTTGTTAAAACGAAAAACCTTGATTTCTCTTCTTTGGGCTCATTAAAATTACGTGAAGAAGCAATGAGCCTTCTTTTTAGGGAATTTTTCTAGCTCGTAAAACTGAAAAAACCTTGATTTTCCTTCGTCGAGCTCATTAAACTACCATGATGAAGAACTATAAGGCATTCTTTTCCATATTTTTCTAGCTCGTTAAAAAACCAAAAAAGTAACCGAGTTTTTCTCCGTCAGACTCATTAAAATTTCACGGAGAGGATCGAGTTTTTCTTCGTTTGAGTCATTAAAACCTCAAGAAGAATATTGAGTTTACTCCATCTCCTTTTACTCATAAAAAAATGAGGCAGATGTCCATTGAACATAGGTTTATCACTTTATCCGGATTCAGTGGACTAACTTACGGAAAAGGAACTATGTCAGGCTTACTATTCTCCCTTTTTCGTGCCCAATTATCAAACATGACAAAGGTACCCCCCTGGAGTTTTCTTTTACGTTGTTTTTCAGACTCCCTAAATATGAAAATATCACCAAGTTTACCCATCTAGACTCATTAAACTTAATCATATGGGGAAAAAAATTGGACAAAGTGGATACTTATTCTGTTATGCTTTGAAAGCAGATTTGGCAGCAAAAAATATTGAACATAGCACTTCCCATAAAATTCACTTGCAATTAGCCAAACCCTACCATTCTATGAGTTTAGCCTTTGTATATCGATGCCCCTGCATTGGTGAATCCTGAAACTCTTTGGTGTTCATTAGTTTAAGCTGCCTAGAACCCTATTACTGTGCCTTATATTGTTCAAGAAGATATTGCTATCTACTACTTCCTATATCAGGAAAACCATCATATGCCAAAAATCATTTGTCGTCGTCAGTTACTACCATTTGATCTTGACTATCTTCAAAACAAAATCATTTGTTCCCAATTCTTGTCGACTGATGTGGGACACCTCAGTGTATACCTTTTGATAGATCTCTTCCTATCGACTTCAACATATTATCTAGGAATATGATCCAGAAACACATCAGTACTCGGGTACTTGCATACCTCAGTGGCAAGTTACCTTGTGTTTGATTGGGGGTTCTAATTATGTGCTCCTAGTCAAATTATTCTACGAGTGTTCGACATCAACACCTTTTATTCACACTTGCTAGATTGTACTATCCATATTGGGGACCATCATCCTTATCGGTGGCCACCCTCGTGTCTATTAACAGTTTTTATCATTGACTGGTAATCATAATATTTATCACATGTTCGAATACAACTCCTTCATTCACATGTGCAGAAATATGTAGTTTAGTGAAGCAACGACCAAGACCTTGGGTTGAGGCTTACATCATTTCAGTTGTGTTTCCTCTACCAAGATGTGATATTGTTTTTAGAAACAAATTATCAGATTGATTCTTCATGACCCAAGCTTCCACATTGTGCTTATCGGTGGACATGTTAGCCCCCTGTAAATTTTTGACAGGAAAAGTAGGGGGCTAAATTGTTTTTGAGCCTTCAAGAAATGCATCTCCCCTGAAGACACATCATCCTTGAAGTCTCCTGTGCCTTTGCCTTTGATAAAATCCCCTCTACTGATCCCCATTATAAAGCCTCTCTGATTGTGACAAATTGTGTTTCCAAAGGCCTATATTTATCCCTTGTATCCCTGCAAAATGTCCCTTTTTCAAACCTTTTTCCCCTTTTGTTAAAGTCCCCCATTTTACCTCCTACAATATCCCCAAATCACCCTTAAACCTTCTAAGTCACTTTCTTTCCCCTCTCCAAACCTTTAAAAACCCTTATTACCTCTACCGTTACCCTTCCCTGGCCTTGAATCTCACTAAAAATGGGCCAAAAAACCATGTTTTCCATACATATGGGTCCTAGCCCCTTTCGGCCAAGCTCCCTATATCTTTTTCCTCCATGTGACCCAGCGCCATGACCAGGTGCCAGGGCAGGAAGTGCTTATCTCATATGTTCATCGAGCGTGTTTTCAATCGTTGATCTAAACAAAGTAGACGACGATCGCTGCCCCTGCAGCAACCATCGTTCAACCCGCTCATTGCCCGAATAAAGATCCGCTGTCCATTTGAGCAATGATCCGATGGTCCATATTCTCCCATCCGCCTGTGGTCCCCGCACCTGAGCACTATTCAAAACCGCCAGTCTCCATCGCACCACGTTTGAAGGTCGGATGGTATTTTCATTTTTGGAGTGATTCCATACATTATCCGACGCATGGCACCAGTATAGCTGGAAAAACCACCCTCCCATCGTGCATTAAAGTTCGTCCGTGGACGCGGAGCGATATCGCTGTGCGTCGTCCGATCTGGGGCGGGCAACCCAATGGCGATCGCTCCACAAAGCTGTGCACGTGATAATCCGAGGCATCCGTACCCCTGGCCCACTGTCCATCGCCCTCTGCTACGCGACCTCAGCCGTCGATCTCCTCCTAAGATCGGACGGTCCAGATTTAATTTCCCCCGCTGTTGACTGTCCCGCCATCTCCCAGTCCTGCCATGTCACCACTCCACATGTCTCCACTGTACATTCGCCGGTATGCGAGAACCCAACAGAATAAACATATAACCATAAATACAAATATGCAACGGAAATAACACTTCATTTCATTAATATCAAAGAACTGAAATTTGCTTACAGACAGAATGGAAATAAAACTAGCTAGGGCGCTGGTAGCTATCTCTGAGAAGAGATGTGGCGGCTACAGGCCTCTGAACTGTGTTAAAATGAGGCTCGAGGGCCTATTTATCATTTAGAAACAATGGGAAATCCTAAACAGCCAAAACCCTAACCCTAGGAGATGAAGCGCCAAAACTATGGGCCCCGTTTGGGTAAATTGGTGTTTCAACTTACCAGGGGCGTAACTTTGGCATACGATCTCCGTTTGACGCATACCATACCTCGTTAGAAAGATCTATCCGAGGACTACAAATTTGGAATGAGAAACATCGGTCCATAGACCCATGTTGCTCTCCGTTTTTCCAAAAAATTTTCTTTAGGGCCTCAAAACGGCTCCGGAAGTTTAGGACTCGAAAAACTGCTAAAAATAGTAAACTGTGCCGAAACTGAAAAACTGAAATAGACAATGGTGGAGCCCCAAGTGGAATAGGCGGGTGACCACCAATATCCACCTGGATCATTCCTCCCCCTTAGGAAGCAATGGTCCCCATTGCGTTAAGTTCCTCCATGAGATGAGGAAATTTCTACTGAACTTGGTCCCTGGTGAACCACTTTCCTTGGTGCGGGAGTTGGCCAGCTTTGACAACCCGATATAGTTGGATCTTCTGTTGGCGAGTGTTCTTGATTTGCATGTCCATGATACAATCTGTGGTGGCCTATTCCATGCAGTCTGGATTTAACTCTGTTGGTGTGAGTTGTTCTGCAATGTCCGAGGTGTCCAGTAGAGGTGGGAAGTAAGGACGAAGGCAATCCACATTGAAGACTGGGTGCAGACCAAGGAATGGTGGAATACTGAGCTCGAAGGCATTGTTCCCTACAGCCTTGGTGATGGTGTACGGCCCGTATCGGAGTGGGCAAAGCTTGCGGTGGGGTCCAGTGAGGCGCTCCTTTTGCAAATGTAGCCATACTTTGTCGCCCACCTGGAAGTTGTGTGGCACCCGGTGTTGATCATGGCGTTGCTTGTACTTGGCATTGGCTCTGTCCAATATATCATGAACCTGTTAGCGGATGTGTTGAATGCACTCGATGAAGCTACTTGCTTTGTCAACTTCAGACTGGACATGAGCTGAATTGGCCTGAGCAGCTGCAAATGGCATGGCTACGTCAATGGGACATAGTGGCTGGAATCCCAAGCCCACCTGAAAGGGGCTATGGCCGATTGAACTGTGGAGAGCCCGATTATAACTATGTTGTACATATGGGAGGCTCTCGTCCCATGTGCGTGGATGCTTTGAATTGTACATGCGCAGAATGTGTACAATCATTCTGTTGACGACCTCTGTCTGGCCATCTGTTTGGGGATGGAAAGCTGTGGACTTGGTGAGCTTGGTATCCAACATCGACCAGAGGCTGGACCAAAATGTGCTGAGGAACCTGCTATCCCGATCTAATATCATAGACTGTGGGATCCCAAAGTGCACCCACACTCGTTCAAAGAAGAGTTTAGCAGTGGCTTCTGCTGTGATATTCTTCTTGTAGGCCGCCATAATGGCCATCTTCGAGAATCTGTCAACGACCACAAAAACACAGTCATTTCCCTGCTTAGTAGAAGGCAGGCCCGACATGTAATCCATGGAGATGGATTCCCAAGGTCGACTAGGAGTAGGTAGAGGAGTATATAGGCCTTGCTTCTTGATGGTCGGTTTGGCGATGGCACAAGCAGTGCAGGATTTGATGTGCTTCTTGACATCCTTTCGAAGGTTCGGTCAATAGAAATACTTCTACAGGATTGATACTGTTTTCTCAACCTCGAAATGCCCAGTGAATCGACTGTAGTGTGCTTCCCATATCATCTTGGCACGCTCGCTTGAAGGAACACAAAGGTGTCCCATGTGACATAAAAGTGCATCTTGGAGATGAAAATTTGGAACTTGCGTACCCCCCAAGAGTGCCTTGTAAGTTTGGCCGAATTCTGGGTCACTCTCATAGAGAAGCGGCCAATCAGAAGTCTCGTGCCCACAAGAGTTGAGCACAGTGGTGAGCACCACGATCGGTGGTTGGCTGAGGCAGTCTGCAACATGATTGGTGCTACCCTTCTTGTACTTGATGTTCAAATGAAACTGTTGCAGATATGTGGACCACTTCTGATGGCGATCATTCTGCAACTTCCCTTGTGTCTGTATGAACTGCAGGGGCCGGTGGTCTTTGTGGATGATTGTTTCCTTCCCCAAAATGTAATGCTTCCATTGTCGACAAGCTTGCACAATGGAGTACATTTCTTTGTCATAAGTGGGATACTTGCAAACTGTGTCAGACAATGTCTCACTGTGAAATGCCACTGGATGTCCCTGTTGAGTAAGAACTGCCCCAATAGCATAGTCAGAGGCATCTGTCTCGATCTCAAATGGCTGTTGCAAGTCTGGTAAAGTGAGCACTGGGGCAGAACATAGGCGATTTTTCAATTCTGTGAACGCCTTCTGTTGAGGTTCCGACCAAAAAAATTTTGCTCTCGCTCCTCCCTTGGTGACTTGACTCAAGGGCCAAGTGATATGAGAGAATCCTAACACGAACCTCCGGTAGAAATTAGCCAGACCCAGAAAGCTGCGAAGCTCTGTTATAGTGGTTGGGGCTGGCCAATCCCGAATGACTTTGATCTTGGCTGGATCCACATGCACCCCCCTTTCATCAATAATGTATCCCAGATATTGAACCTGGGTCATGCCAAAAGTGCACTTCTCCAAATTGGCACACAACTTGTGTTGCCGCAGTGTTTGGAGGACTTGTCGGATGTGGTGAAGGTGCTCTTCCCAAGTCTGGCTGAAGATCAGAATTTCATCTAAGTACACCACTACAAATGAGTTGGTGAATGGCCGCAAGATGTCGTCCATCATCCTCATGAAGGTGGCAGGAGCATTCGTCAACCCGAAAGGCATGACCAGCCATTCGAAAATGCCTTCCTTGGCTTTGAATGCAGTCTTCCACACATCGGAGGGTTCAAGTGGTACCTGGTGATACCCAGACTTCAGGTCGATCTTGCTGAAATATTTTGCACCTTTGAGTTGGTCCAGAAGGTCATCAATCCGTGGGATTGGGTACCTATTCTGGACAGTGATCTTGTTCAGCGCCCGATAGTCAGTACAGAGTCTCCACGTCATATCCTTCTTTCGTACTAACACGATCGGGCTCCCACAGGGCGATGAACTTGGTATGATGTGACCTTTCTGCAACAGCTCCTAAATCTGCCTCTTGATTTCATCATTCTCCAGAACAGAGCACCGATAGATCGGTCCATTAGGTAGCGGCGCACCTGGGGTCAGATCAATCGGGTGCTTGACTTGACAGTGCAAAGGAACCCCTGTGGGTGAGGTGAATATGTCCCCGTACTCCTCCACAACCTTATCCATTTGTTGTTTTTGTGCAGAGGAGCCCTGTCTGGAGGTCGTGGCCACAGTCTTCTTCTTGCCCTAGGGGCGGATCATTAGGAAAACGAATTTCCTGGTTTGGGAAATGAGCTTACTGCATTGTTTTGTAGTAACCAAAGAGATAGCGGCAGGAGGTGGTACCTCTGGTATCCTGTACAACTTATTTCCCAAAGTAACAATAACAACACGAGGTCGAGACTCATACACAGCATGACACTTCCACAAGTATGGTTGTCCTAATAATACATCAGAAACATCAATAGGAGCAACGTCACATAATACCTCATCCGTGAAGGGCTTGATGCTATAGGGAAGGTGACACTGTCGGCTGACGCAGAGAGCTCGTTCTTGGTGAAGCCACCCGATGGTGTATGGATGTGGGTGAGCTGTGGTCGGCAAGCCCAACCACTTCACGGTGTCTACTGAAATGAGGTTCTTTTGGCTCCCATTGTCAACAATGAACTATACCGGGGAGCCCTTTACCCACATCTGGGAGTGGAAGAGATGTTCCTCCTCCTCTGGATCTTCCGATTCCTCCTTCTGGATCTTTATAGTGGCAACAGTGGCGTTGGGCTCCGCATCAATAATCTGTTTCCCTTTTTCATTCCCCTTTTCAAGTTCTGATTCGGATTCAGAGCATGCATCTGACTCAGAAGCCCTCATCTCGGCCACTAGCGACTGCTTGGCCCAACACTCACTTGTGTTTTGAGTGGAGCTCTTATGGAACTCACACCACTTTCCCGTGTCCTTCTTTGGCTTTGCGGTGTTGTTCTTTTCTTGTGGCTTCGATGAGTTGTATTTAACCACCATGCCTTGGCTCTGTCCTTTGTTCTGTGGTTTGGAAGCACCTTTCCCTTGCTTTTGATTCGCAGATCTAAAGTCTCGCTTCTTCTGCTTGAATTTCTGCTCAATCTTGGCAGCATACCGGTATGTCGTACCAAGCGAGGAGATGTCGAGGAACTCCATTTCCTCCTGAATGTATCTGTGCAGACAAATGCGATACTTTAGCACCAGATGTTTCTCTGAATCTTTGATACCCAAATTTGTGCGTAGGGTATGGAACAGATTCGTCAGCTCATGCACATATTGATCCCTTTGTTGTCGCAACATGGTCCATTGTATGTACTTGTCCTCATAGCTCCCCACGGGATAGTACTGTTCCTTGACGGCATCTCAGAAAGAATTCCAAGTTGGTACGGTCGACAACAGAGAGGGTTCTGTCTGGTCCTTGTTCTCATAGTAGGTTTCCCACCAGTCCTTAACATGGGGGGTAGCTTTGAGGAGTGCAAAAATAATCTTCTCCTTGTCTGAAAATTCATGAACCGAGAAATATCCTTCTAACAGATTCAACCATCTATCTATAGCATCTGCGTCTATTTGACCCTCAAATATGGGAATGTCAAAATTTACTTGTACCTTAAAAGGATTCGCGCCTCCAGAGTGGCTGTTGGATGCAGATGCGCCGCCGGTGGGTAGCCGTTGAAGGATCTGAGCAAAGTTATCCATCATCACGTTCCTTTGTCTTTCGAGGGCCTCCTCGAGCAATATTTTGATAGGATCTTCTGCTCCCTCATCTTTCTTTTCGTCCCCCATGGGCGTCCGTCGAGGTTTGCGAGGCTGATCTTGCAAAGGTTCCACCAGATCAAGCCCTAGCTCCTTATACCCCGGCCTCGTTGGGGACATGCAAAGAAGGATCGAGAAAAAGCAGACCGCTCTGATACCACTGATCCGGATTTATGCAGGAACGCAACAGAATAAACACATAACCATAAATACAGAGATGCGGCGGAAATAACACTTCATTTCATTAATATCAAAGAACTGAAATTTGCTTACAGACAGAATGGAAATAAAACTAGCTAGGGCGCTGGTAGCTATCTCTGAGAAGAGATGTGGCGGCTACAGGCCTCTGAACTGAGTTACAATGAGACTCGAGGGCCTATTTATCATTTAGAAACAATGGGAAATCCTAAAAAGCCAAAACCCTAACCCTAGGAGATGAAGCGCCAAAACTATGGGCCCCGTTTGGGTAAATTGGTGTTTCAACTTCCCAGGGGCGTAACTTTGACATACGATCTCTGTTTGACGCGTACCATACTTCGTTAGAAAGATCTATCTGAGGACTACAAATTTGGAATGAGCAACATCAGTCTATAGACCTATGTTGCTCTCCTTTTTCCCAAAAAAATTTGTTTAGGGCCTCAAAACGGCTCCGGAAGTTTAGGACCCGAAAAACTGCTAAAAATAGTAAACTGTGTCGAAACTGAAAAACTGAAAGAGTCAATGGTGGAGCCCCAAGTGGAATAGGCAAGTGACCACCAATATCCACTTGGATCACCCCCATTATATATATTCGTTCCAAGGTCAAAGTTCAATGTTTTTACGATTAAACGTCTGCCTCGACGTTTCCCCATGAATTTTCTGTTGTGCCATGTTTTTCCTCCACAGTAGCCTTCGCAGTCATCATCCTCATCCACGCCACGCTACCATTGTCACATTCATCCATACCACCCTCCCCATAAATGTTTTTCATAACCATTTTCGTGTTTTGCAAGTTTATCAAGTGGTAAAACCCGCCATGGTCCATACGCACTACTGTTATGGCACAGAACGCAGGAAAGGTCGTGTGCAGAGGCCGAAATTATGAAAAAATATTGGGAAGGAGCCATGACAAGATGTACATTCAAAGAACGGAGCTAAAAACTCTGTCAAACCTTCCAGAACCATTTAAAGCACAGATTTCACAGTCAGAGGCAATTGTGGAAGCGGCAAAGAGTATCAGTGCATAAGCAGAGCATTTAAGGCCTGTAATTGTAGATTTTGAGCTTTAATCCAATCATTAGAAGGCAAAGGTACCAAAATCAAAGACCCCATCAATCGCTCAGAAGGTCCAATGCACAGAAAACCATACTATCAGGGTTTTCATATCAGCAGAACGTTCTTCCATAAAAGGACAAGGTGCCCATACCATCTGCATTCTATACCGTGTTCTAGGAATATTTCTGCCCTGACAACAGTCCTATGCTACCAATGCATTAGTTATGCGGTATGGCAGACCTCACAGTTTTTCATACACCTCGGTTCTGCAAAAGGCTACAGCAAGTACATCAAAGACATACCTGGAATAAATTGCAGCCTGACGAAGACCACTCTTTCATCCAAAGAGTGCATAAGTTCAATGCCCTGTATTTAAAATAGAATGAGGCCTCGGCCCTCTCATTGCTTCAGAGTTTTAATGTTGCATTTAAGTTTACATCTACTCATGTTATTATTTTCTCCTATAAGAATCCTGAAGAACGTATTGTAAAGGGTTGTTGTTCGGTTGTTTCCGATTGTAGTTAGAGGGATTCAGTTTTGACTGTTAGAAAAGTTTTGGGAGGAAGCAATAGAGTAGTTTGTATTGTAGTAGGCTGGGAGGAGAAATTTTGGATTGTAATAGCCATTGAGCTCAGTGTATGTGACTGGTTTTGCATCAATTAATCAAGCACATTTCTTTGGATCCTGGTCTATTACTACAGGTGATGTTTTTCTAACATTGTCTATTACATTTTCATGTTGTTTCATCTTCTGCTGGCTTGCATCAAAAATATGGCATAGGATTTACCCTTGTTAGGTACCCTATGTATTTGCTCTCCTTGCCTTAAATGTTTTCTGCTAAATGTGTTATCTAAGGGTTGATTTCAGTTAATTTAACCAGTGTAGTGGATGTCATTTCTTGCTAGCTGATGTATGAATTAATGGAATCTATCTTTAAATGTTCTTGTTGGGTTGAAGCTGGAAGATTTGGGAACACTGGGGATTAGAGTTAGCCCTATCCACTAGGATCCTTGTGCGACCAGCTGGCCTTTCTAAGATCTCTCTATTAAACTTATCCCTATTTTCCCTTGGAGCATGCTAAAGCTGACCTGAAGTTAAATGGCCTCTAGTCCGATCTATAAGCTGCCCCTTTGTCCCTCCTTTGAAAGTTGCCTTTGAGTATGTCCAAGCAGGTTTGGATTTCAATGACCTCTGACCTGATCTATAGACAGAAATTGGGTGTCTTTCCTTCTTTCACTTTCAATCCTTAATGTTCCATCCCACCATCTATCTAAAAGATCCTTTAGTGTAGATGACTTTCCCTCTGAAATCTTTGGCTAGTTGTTGCATGTAATTACCTTTCATGACCCCATAGCCCAATGGGTGGCACTTTCTTGACCTATCCTCTTTGCTGAAACATCCTGTTGTTTTGTGCCTTTTCTCCCATCACTTTCTCAGTCTATGATCTCATCACCCAACCCCGCAACTAAACAACCAAATAATTTAAACCCCCCTTTGTGCTTCATAACTAGCCTAACATCCCATTTGAGCTTTCAAAGATATATCATTCTTTTTTTCATTGGAGAGATCCCTCTCTGGGTCCAGGAGGGCTAGATCCCAGGGCCCCAAAGCGGTTGTGATGTTTTCTCATCTTTTGGTCTTGCCAATCTGGCCAAAACATGGGAACCCCAACATAATGGCGACTCCACTGGGGATTAAGTGCATTTCACCTTAAACATTCTTAGGCACTCAAAAGACCCAGAATCTCTGGTTAGATTGGCATTCAATTGCTGATGGTGGACAGCATCCTGCTTCAAGCATTCATATACATCCACCTGGCGACTCCACACTCCATAACTCCCAAAAGACCAAATGACTCCACTAGTAGAAGACTCTGAACTGGTTGAGAAGAAGCAGTAGCCTTCTTTGCATAAGCATGAATCCAAACATGGACAGGGATACAAAGTATGATGCTTTGGAAGATCAATTATATGAATTAACATAAACGTTTGGTAAAGTGCTGGAGATGTTCATGGCTAGTCTGAATGCAAATGATGACTATTTAGAACAGCCCATGCCTCTTCCAAAACAAGAACAAACTCAAGACCTAGAAGATGAGCAAGACATGTATGATGCTCAAGAATATGTAGAAGATGAAGAGGAAAGTGATCAGGAACTACCTGATTGCTTACATGTGTCTTGTGTTACGCTGACTAGAGAATATCAGGACCTAATAGCAAAATTTAATAGGGAATGTTGCTTTGAGGAAACAAGAGACCACATAGAAGATGCAGAATCTGATGTGGAAGAAGAAACCATTCATGAGCCTTGTAGTATAACTGAGTATCATCAAGTCCATGAGGATTGGTCTGAATCAGAAAGAGATCAAGAAACATCAGAAGATCCTCAATATTTCCCTACAAGCACAATCGAAGATATTCTAGAAGAGGTTCAAGAAGACATCCAGCCTCCAAATCAGCTGATACAAGAGAAAAAGGATTGATGTTCTTCTATTCATGATGAGAGGGAAACCCCTCTTTTGACAGAAGAAGAGATCGATCAGATATTAAATCAACAGTCCACCTCAGAAATATTTTATAGAACGCACACTCTTTCCCATTCATCTTATGAGTTTGATGATACAGATCCAGAAGACTCCTCTGTGGATCAGGACGAAGAAAGACCTGCTGAAAATCCAGAAGGTTTGGTGGGTGACATTACTTACAGTTATGATTTTCCTATTTATGATCTGTTTGATGATGAGTGTTTTCAAAGGGACGCTGAGCTTGCAGGACCATCATCATTAGAATCATGGGAGGAAGATCAGAGCCAGCAATTTCAAGAAAAGTAATGAAACCAGTCAGCCTATCTATGATACTGATGGGGAGAGATATGATAGTATAATAGCATATGAAGATTCCTTGAATCTTCATTCTGCTTTACCACAGATCATCAGTGAGACTGGTAACCAACAGTTTTTCCTTTCAGAAGATGAGGAGGAAAGCAAAGAGGAGATTTTTGAGCAAGGTGAAAACAAGGAACCTTCTCTTGACATAGAAGAAGCAATAGACCAAACCCCTGCTCAAGAATACGTGGATCCCTTCACAGAGCTTAGCACCTCAAAGAAGAATATATCAGAGCTCCAGGAGGAAAACACTACCATATATGATGAGTCCTCGAATTCACAAAATGAAGAAGATGAGGGAGATTCTATTTCTCAAAATATTCTTGTTCTTGATCCAGTGGAAGAAGAAGAAATCCTGGTTGAAGCCTGCCTGCCAGATATTCATAACCAGGTATCATTTCATGATCCTTATGTTCATTTCTTGCACACATTTGAAGAAGGATCAAGGGCATTTTTGAGCAGCATGTTGCAAGCAGAGAGAAAGTTTTTCAAAGCTGCTATTATGGAACAAAGAGAGTGGGAGCTGCCATGCGTATCCAACCTGCTCAAGGAGTTGAGCAAGAGAGACCAGTGATGGGATCATTTGATGGACTGGTTGCGTTGGAAGACAATGTTTGTAAGCTAGACTTGTAAATATTCTAGTTAGAGTAGGGTAGGTAGGAAAAGCTCAATAAAGCTCAGTCTGTGAGCATGTAGTTAGTTGTTTTAATTTCTACAAAGTCCAGCAAGTCAGACAGTCTAATCCTAGCTTGACTGTTTTCAATTTCTGTCTTAGAATGTAGAGAAGAAATCTACTGGACAGTCTAATCCCAACAGATATTAGATTAGGTAGAGAAACATATGAGACCAACAGTCTAATATGGTCTCATGGAGTGATAAGGATAGATTTAGAATAGGTTTATTTTATGTTTATAAAATAGATTATGTAAAGGGTCTGCTAGTCCAAATGCACCCTAAAAGAAAAATGCTAGGATTGTAGTCTGGGTAGGTAGATTGTTTGAGAATGTTTTTGTTGATTTGATGTCTTCACAATCTGTGGCAGCTGATCCAAAAGAAGAAAATGGATGAGTCAAGTACCAGGCATCTAGCCTACTCCAAAGATTTATTTTCTGAATTCTTGACTCCTTCAAGAAGAAGCCATCCCCATGTGGAGCCACTGTTAGCCCCCTGTAAATTTTTGACAGGAAAATTAGGGGGCTAAATTGTTTTTGAGCCTTCAAGGAATGCATCTCCCCTGAAGACACATCATCCTTGAAGTCTCATGTGCCTTTGCCTTTGATAAAATCCCCTCTGCTGATCCCCATTATAAAGCCTCTATGATTGTGACAAATTGTGTTTCCAAAGGACTATATTTATCCCTTGTATCCCTGCAAAATGTCCCTTTTTCAACCCTTTTTCCCCATTTGTTAAAGTCCCCCATTTTACCTCCTAAAATATCCCCAAATCCCCCTTAAAACTTCTAAGTCACTTTCTTTCCCCTCTCCAAACCTTTAAAAACCCTTATTACCTCTACCGTTACCCTTCCCTGGCCTTGAATCTCACTAAAAATGGGCTAAAAAACCATGTTTTCCATACATATGGGTCCTAGCCCCTTTCGGCCAAGCCCCCTGTATATTTTTCCTCCACGTGACCTAGCACCATGACCAGGCGCCAGGGCAGGAAGCGCTTATCTCATATGTTCATCGGGCGTGTTTTCAATCATTGATCTAAATAGAGTGGACGACGATCGCCACCCCCGAAGCAACCATCGTTCAACCCGCTCACCACCCGATCAAAGATCCATCGTCCATTTGAGCGATGATCCGACGGTCCATATTCTCCCATCCGCCTGTGGTCCCCGCGCCCGAGCACTATTCAAAACCGTCGGTCTCCATCGCACCGCATTTGGAGGTCGGACGATATTTTCATTTTTAGAGATATTCCATACATCATCCAACGCGTGGCACCGGTATGGCTGGAAAACCACCCTCCCATCGCGCATTAAAGTTCGTCCATGGACACGGAGCGATATCGCTGTGCGTCGTCTGATTTGGGGCGGGCAATCCAACGGCGATCACTCCACGAAGCTGTGCACGCGATAATCCGAGGCATCCGTACCCCTGGCCCACTGTCCGTCTTCCTCCGCTACGCATCCTCAGCCGTCGATCTCCTCCTAAGATCGGACGGTCTAGATTTAATTTCCCCCATTGTTGACTATCCCGCCATCTCCAGGTCCTGCCACATCACCACTCCACGTGTCTCCACCATACATTCGCCCGCCCCCGTTATATATATTCGTTCCAAGGTCAAAGTTCAATGTTTTTACAATTAAACGTCTGCCTCGACGTTTCCCCATGCATTTTCCGTTGTGCCATGTTTTTCCTCCAAAGTAGCCTCCGCAGTCATCATCCTCATCCACGCCACACTGCCATTTTCACATTCATCCATACCACCCTCCCCATAAATGTTTTTCGTAACCGTTTTCGTGTTTTGTAGGTTTATCAGGTGGTAAAACCTGCCATGGTCCATACGCACTATTGTTATGGCACAGAATGCAGGAAAGGCCATGTGCAGAGGAAAAAATTATGAAAAAAGCCTGGGAAGGAGCAATGACAGGATGTGCATTCAAAGAACGGAGTTAAAAACTCTGTCAAACCTTCCAGAACCATTTAAAGCACAGATTCCACAGTCAGAGTCAATTGTGGAAGCGGCAAAGAGTATTAGTGCATAAGTAGAGCGTTTAAGGCCTATAATTGAAAATTTTGAGCCTTAATCCAATCATTAGAAGGTGAAGGTACCAAAATCAAAGACCCTGTGGATCACTCAGAAGGTCCAATGCACAGAAAACCATACTATCAGGGTTTCCATATCAGCAGAATGTTCTTCCATAAAAGGACAAGGTGCCCATACCATCTACATTCTATACCGTGTTCTAGGAAGATTTTTGCCCTGACAACAGTCCTATGCTACCAGTGCATTAGTTATGTAGTATGGCAGACCTCATAGTTGTTCATACACCTCGGTTCTGTAAAAGGCTACAACAAGTACATCAAAGGCATACCTGGAATAAATTGCAGCTTGACGAAGACCACTCTTTCATCCAAAGGGTGCAGAAGTTCAATGCCCTATATTTAAAACAGAACAAGGCCTCGACCCTCTTGCTGCTTTAGAGTTTTAATGCTGCATTTAAGTTTAAATCTACTCCTGCTATTCTTTTCTCTTATAAGAATCCTGAAGAACGTATTGTAAAGGGTTGTTGTTTGGTTGTTGCTGATTGTAGTTAGAGGGATTCAGTTTTGACTGTTAGAACAGTTTTGGGAGGAAGTAGCAGAGTAGTTTTTATTGTAGTAGGCTGGGAGGAGAAAGTTTGGATTGTAACAGCCATTGAGCTCAGTGTATGTGACTGGTTTTGCATCAATTAATCAAGCACATTTCTTTGGATCCTGGTCTATTACTACGGGTGATGTTTTTCTAACATTGTCTATTACATTTTCATGTTGTTTCATCTTCTGCTAGCTTGCATCAGAAATATGGCATAGGATTTACCCTTGTTAGGCACCCTATGTCTCTGCTCTCCTTGCCTTAAATGTTTTCTGCTAAATGTGTTATCTAAGGGTTGATTTCAGTTAATTTAACCAGTGTAGTGGATGTCATTTCCTGCTAGCTGATGTATGAATTAATGGAATCTATCTTTAGATGTTCTTGTTGGGTTGAAGCTGGAAGATTTGGGAACACTGGGGATCAAAGTTAGCCCTGTCCACTAGGATCCTTGTGCGACCAGATGGCCTTTCTAAGATCTCTCTGTTAAACTTATCCCTATTTTCCCTTGGAGCATGCTAAAGCTGACCTGGAGTTAAATGACCTCTGGTCCGATATATAAGCTACCCCTTTGTCCCTCCTTTGAAAGCTGCCTTTGAGTATGTCCAAGTAGGTCTGGAGTTAAATGACCTCTGACCCGATCTATAGATAGAAATTGGGTGTATTTCCTTCTTTCACTTTCAATCCTTAATGTTCCATCCCACCATCTATCTAAAAGATCCTTTAATGTAGATGACTTTCCCTCTGAAAGCTTTGGCTAGTTGTTGCATGTAATTACCTTTCATGACTCCATAGCCCAATGGGTGGCACTTTCTTGACCTATCCTCTTTGCTGAAACATCCTGTTGTTTTGTGCCTTTTCTCCCATCACTTTCTCAGTCTATGATCTCATGACCCAACCCAACAACCAACCAACCAAATCATTTAAACCCCCCTTTGTGCTTCATAACTAGCCTAACATCCCATTTGAGCTTTCAAAGATATATCATTCTTTGTTTCATTAGAGAGATCCCTCGCCGGGTCCAGGAGGGCTAGATCCTAGGGCCCAAAGCGGTTCTAATGTTGTCTCATCTTTTGGTCTTGCCAATCTGGCCAAAACATGGGAACCCCAACAGGACATACTGGTCATATCTCTTTCTGGAGAAATCATTTTGATACAACTACTGAGCATGGGAATGCCCGACTCAGGATAGATACATATATTTCTGACATATGTTTTTGTTTCAAGTTTTCCTCAGTCCTTCAACTCCTCTCGCTCTACTACACATATTATAAAGTATTTTGGCCATCATCTTCACCTCTAACCTCATACCTTAGGGGCCATCTGTTACAAGACAAATAACCTCCTCATCAGCTTAGAGGAGAAGGAAACATGGAAGGAAGAAAATGACCCAGACAAAGACCCATTTCGCAAAGGTAATGCACCCTAGAGAAATATAGGTCGAGTTATAATGCATCCCAGCCATTCAAAGGGAGCGTTAGTGCCTAGGTTAACACTCTATATTTCCTAAGGGGTAGCGTTACCCATGTTTTCATGATGAAAGGGACAAATTCCGCAGAAAATGACTGGCCTTTCCTGCATTTTCTCAAAATGAGTCAGTTCAAAAGTAGCAACCTGCGATACAAACCTCTTACTGGATGTTGCCAAACAAAACTGAACACCTATAGAGGGAAAAATCAAGGAAAGGAAAGGAAACATCAAGATTTTTTCCCATTCAAACTGATTGAAAGGATTGGCAAGGTTTTTCCTCCCCAATTCCTATAAATTGGATGCTTGGGCTCTTGGTAAGGGGTCGAAGTTTTGATCATGTGTAGAGCAGAGCTTTATTATTGAGTGTGAGGCTTAATAATTGGCAAGGTTCATTGAGAACTCTTAGCCCAAGTATCATTACACTTGGAGATAGAGGAGAGAGAGAGAGGATTCAAAAGACTGAGGAAGGCTTGGTTCAACCAATGGTTGTAATATTCCTTCTTATATATTAATATAACTGTAAATGTTTTGTCCATTTGATGTTTCAATGTCACATTTATTGTTTATTTGTCTATGAAGCATGATATAAATGGCTCAGATTTTCATGGTTTAATGTTTATTATATACTTGTTTAATTGCTAGTAAGTGACACCACCGTGAATATTACACGTGTGGTTTGTTTGTTTGCAGGATCTAGACTTGGAGCCGATGAGGAAGGACTTCAGCCACGCCGCTTAGCGCTCTCCAAAGGATCTGTTGTTTACAAAGAGGTAATCCTTCAATATCTCACTTCATCGATTATGCATTAGTATAAACATGTGTGCAATGTCTTTGTAACTATACATCTAATCTGATTTTCTGCCTCAGGCACTGGGAAGCCCTGAGAGGGATATATATCAACTACCACCCAAGAATTTTACCCCTTAGCACCTTCTCCTTGTAGTAGAGATCAAATTGTGGGTTGTAGAGTCATCATAAGTACTTTCTTATTGTTTATTGTATGATATTATATTATTGAAACTAGGTTTTTAATTTTTTTTGTCACAAGATAATGTATATAGATAGATGGAATGGCCACCAAATCCATGGAATTAAGATTAATCAAACAGGCCTCATTGATTCATATACAGAAATAGAAATAGAATTCAATTAGATGTAGGTCAATTGGTTGGGGGAAATGTTGTTATCTTCCCCACCTAGGTTCAGTTCCCAAATGTGACATATTGAGCTCATAATGAGTATACCCTTGTAATGGGTTAAAGCCTTACTATTTGAGTTCCCCTCAAGGACTAAAACACATATATTTGTTTCAACAAAGATAAAAAATAATAAATTAGAATTTAAATAAGATTAGAGATTGCAATAGAATAGAAATTGATATGTATATTGAAATAAATAATTATGTACATGTATACTAAATAAAATTATAAATCGATAAGTGCATTGGAATCAATGCATTCAAATAGAAATAGAAATAGAATTTTAAATTGACATGTATACTGAAATAAACAATTATGAATACCAAATAGGAATAAACGTTGATATGTACAATGAAATAAATTTATTATAAATAAAAAATGAAAATGAAATTGATATGTACTTTGAAACCAAGACATGCACATTGAAACCATTGCATTGATGTCAGTGTATATCCATTAATTTTATTGTACATTTTTAACAAAGTTATCAACTTAATGAGAATTGTTGGATAGTTAGCATTGTTAGGATGTCTGGTGGCATAAAGTGTGTTGGTATTGATATAAACTAGGATAACATTGATGTCAAATTCATAACGTGCTTGGCATTGATGTTCATGGAATGTAAAGATTAGGGAGAGTCCTATGGTTGTTGCAGCCTTTGGTAGAGTACCATCATAGTAGAAGGCCAATTAAAGAAGCTAAAATATTATAAGTATGATGGTTGGATGGCCCAGGATTTGAAGGAATTTATGACTCCGAAGATCAAATCATATGCTATTAAAATTGACATGGCTGGATAGTTCTCAGAAAGATATTTCCAATGGTATGTTGAAGTCCAAAAAGGCCCGCAGGATCAAAAGATATGGCTAGTCAAAGTATGTATATCTATAGGTCAATAGGCAAGGTTCCATGGCTCAAGGTTTTTCCTCTCCTATGTGTTTTGTGAGAAATTTATTTGTTAAAGAAATTTTAGACTTTGGGCATAGTTATAAAGGAGGTTGGGACTTAAGAGTACTTGACCTAGTTGGGGATTGGGACTTAGGAGTACTTGACCCAGTTGAGGGTCAAGCATAGTCAGGGGAAAGTGTAGGTATGCTGCAAGGAAATAGTCATACTTGACCCTAACCCCAACCCCGACCTATGTGGGACCCAATACTGGTGAAAAAGAGATGTGACAACATGTAGCAGTAGAGCGAGGACACATGGAAGCACCTGATTAGAAGTAAGATACACGGTGATGTGGCACTCTAGGAATGTGACACATGGCATGCAGTTTTGACATTTTCAGGTGGCCTAGTGGGCTGAAAATGGATGACATGGCACCACTTAAATCTTGACACATGGAAGTTGGTACATGTAGTATACAGGTTAGCATGGAGGTAGATACACATCATCCCTACAAGTTTCTCATTTTTCCATGTGTGTGGTGCAAGGTCCCACTAGGACATGCCATTGTGGACCTCAGACTGCTAGGAACCTCAGCAGTTTCAAAGTGATATGTAGGTGTTGTCTCTAGGATGATAAAGAAATAAGACATGGTGGCGATAATTTAGAAGGGCCTAGCTGCACGAGATGGAAAGGCCACATATTCTTGGAGGGCTCTAGAGTGACACAAGGATGGAGAAAGGAGACCTGCCTAGATACATAATTCTTGAGTTTACTCCCCAGAAGTTTTCACTGCAGCACATAAGTAAATTTTCGGGGTCACGGAGCAATGAGACATAGTGGCATCAACGCAGAAAGAACTTTTGATCTTGGAAAAATACTAATTTGCTGACAGCTACTCTTAGCACTCAGTTTCCCAAGGCTGAGAAAAGGAAACCAATGAGGTAACCACATATCAACTTTTGAATTGGTTTCTAGCCCTAACAAATCAGAAAGGGCTCTCTCAAAATCAACCTCACAGCCAATGGATGTGAATATAGAGTATTATGGTTTTAGGCTAGTTATCAGCTCAATAGGGTTTTTATTAGGGTTTGCTAGATAAGAAGCACCAGTTTTAGGAACTAGGCCAAGTATTCCAAAAGATCAGTTACAGACATAGAATGAGGCAAGTTAGGTGTAATCAGTGACAAAAATATATCTTTCATTGTAGTATGGTGATGAGGAAATCATAAAAAGAAACTAAGTGAGCATACATGCATGAATTCACTTGTTTGGAAGAGAAACACTTAGATGATAATCTCAGAAAAAACATAATATTTAGACAATGATTTCTATTTAAAACATAAGACATTAAATATAAGAAGAAGTTTATATGGATGCTAGAAACATCTAACAATCATATGATTAAGAAAAACTCAAGAAAACAGTGTCAGTGACCACAACACATGAATCCCATGAAAATAGCTGCAACTGCTTGTATTATTTCTTTGCAAAAATCAAGTACACTAGTTCAAAATGATGAGATTCAAGTATCCAACACTCTCATTGAATTAATTTTGAGTACATATAGAAAATAAACAAGGTTCCACCTCTAGGGGTCAAATCCTGATCCAAAGAAACTAATTAATGCACCTAAAGACTCATAGCATAATTCTAGGGGAGTTAGAAACAACTTTCCCCTTTTTTAGCTAATAAGTTGAGTTTTTATCGCAAGTCATTAAAAATAATATTATTTAACAAGTATGACCATAAATATGCCTATTAGCCATCAAAAAACTCATGAGATAGTTTTTACATAGACCATTTTTACCTTTGACGTCCACGTGTCAAGAAAGATCTTCAAACCTAGAAACGCAGCAGAAGTAGAGTGAAAGTTTGGAAGGTGATTTGGAGGCCTTCCCATAGGTTTTTTTGGCTGCAAATGATATGGTTGGTGTTAGGCGATGAGGTGGTGATAAATCAGTAGATACTATTTGATAAGGGTTTCTAAATTCTTTAAGGATGTCTAAGCATGTAGCTTACTCAGAAAGTCCCACCATGATCGCCACTATGTTAGCTCCCCGTAATTTGTCATATTGGTAAGGGAAAATGTACAAGGGTAACATAAAACCAATATTTGAAGTCCTTGGACCTAGCCTTCTTGGACTCGGAGAGGGCTCTCTCTATACTTGTGCAAAAGATGTGAACTTGATAGGCTTTGGGGTTTGGGTTTTAGATAATTTATGGGGATTAGGGTTTGCTTGTTTGTTTGTTTGGTTGGATAAGTTGTCAAGAAGAATACGTAGAGTAATAGAGGATCAATCCATTGGGCTATGGATTCTGCAAAGGTCTTAGAAAGTGAAAGAATAGTTCAAGGGTGTTTCATAGGGCAAGTAAACAGGGCCAAATGGATCTAAGTAGGTTTTGAGTGAGTGAAATGAACATGGAGAAGAGAATATAGTAGGTTAAGGGATAATCAAGGATCCTTTAAAAAACTAATAACAAGGAAAAGCTTTCAACATGAATAGCATAGTAAAAACTTGAAGAGCAATGAAGGATTATTCAACCAAACAATACTAAGCAAAACTTAGAGCAACAGATAAGTAAACCTAGAGAGCGGCTAAGTATTCTTTGAAACGTACTCGTGAAAAATTAGATTTTTCAACATAACATCTCAGTAAGACTAAAGAGGACTGAGGAATTCCTTAGTTAAACATTCAAGGAAGAAAACATAAAGATCAAAGGAGGTAGACAAAGCAGGGGGCCAAAAGACATATCCTACTCTAATATTTCTATCCCATGATCACAGAAACATAATGAGAAATGAAGAAAAAATGTACAAAGATGAAATACATCACCATTCAACAAAGTTTTATGAATCCTAAGAATGAGATCAATCCACACCTGCTCAGTCCAAAGCCATCACAAAACATCAAAGCTAATTTCACAAATAAACTCAGAGCCTATATCATATTATGCTTAACAACCAACCAACAATTACAATGAGGCCTCAAGGCTCTATTTAACCAAAAAATCAGGAGGTGGAAACCCTAAGAGGCTTCTAGAAACCATAAATGCATCATAAATGCCAAATTTGTCCATTAAGACCATGCAAAGCCCAAGGCACAAAATATCTAATGTAATAAATGAAAGATAACCTAAACATAACTTCTCAACCAACTCAGAAATGATTTGCACAAAAAATCTCAAAAATATCGTTCAGTGTGTTTTGTTGACTTTTTTGCAAGGGGGTTAGCTTTAGAGGTCTGAATGTGCAGTACCTACACAGGAAAACTGTGTCCACTTGCAGCCAAGTTTTGATGGACTTCCCAATATCAAAATTGGCTCCGTGATGGCTCGTTGGAAATCCTGTTGAGTCTACCTTCAAGAAATGCCTTTTTTTTCTGATTGGGATTAATTAACCTTTTCAAAAATTAAATCTCCCAAGGCTGCTCTAGGTGCAGTGCCGGTCCTAAAAATGAGGTAGAAAGGTGAAAAATGAGGTGTTTTTTAGCCTTTTGGGGGACCAAAAATGCTCCAAATGCTCTGAAATTTGGTGAGCATGCTATACTTGAGATGAGGATTCCAAAAACGAAAAATTTTCCTCCTGAGGATGCCTGAGATGAAAGCGTAGCACCAGGGATGTTGTGCCTTCAGACCTTAAAATTAGCAAAAAACCAAAAGTTGTCAAAAAGTTCCCAAACTTGTTAGATATCTTCCTTATGGAGTTTGGGAGGCCTGTAGAGAATATTCAACAAGAATTCCAAGGTTTTCTTGGTCCTTTTCCTCCTTGAAGGATTTTCCTTTTTGGCATTTTCTTCACTGATATCTTCTTCACTACCCTTTTCTGCCTTCCTGATATTTGCCTTATTTCCTTGTTGCCCTCACTGTTTGATTCTTCATCTATTTGATCTCTCATTTCTTTCACCCTTATTGAAATTTGATTGTTCATTGTCAGCTTCTTTACTGCCTGATGCATTAGTGCCATGAGGTGATGGTGAGGGTTTTATGTAAAAGGAGATGGAGTGTTATTTCTGCACCTTTGTGCTCATGCTTTTTGGCATTTGAGACTCAATATTACTTTCACTATCTCTCTTTCTTTTGTCCTTCAAAAAACTCTGCTTTTGAGCCCTAGCTTCTGCTTAGGAAACTGATATGGAAGAGGGTGATGGAATGGTGATGAAAGAGGTAGTTTTTACAAGTGAAGGAGATGGGTGAGTGAGAGTGTATATGGAAATGGAAATGAGATGAAGGGAAAATGGAAATGGTAGCTTTTGCAATGTAGGGGTTGAATGAATGAGTATGCAGGTTTAGCAGGTTGAATGAGAGGCTAAAAAAACTTGAAGATCACCCCCTTGTTGATTTATAAAACTTTGCATTACCTCACCTTGCACTAATTTCAAATTGAAATGAAAGAGAGTAATGTGAGTTCAAACTATTTGCAGTGTAAGGGCAGATTTTATGAGTGAAATGGAATGAATGTAGGCATAGCCCTAGGTGAATCAACAATTTTCAACAATGTACCCCTATGTTTTTCATTGACTTCCTTTGCAGGTAGATGAATGAGGCTTTAAACAATGACCTTTTAGGGTGAAAATTAGGTTATCCCCTTAGGGTACCATTCCTTGAATCAAATCATCAAAAGAGTCTATAAGTGAGTGAATTTGGTGGCACTTACCCTTAACAATGCGTGAAGGACCTTTGGAGGTAGCTTGAAGGTATTTTTGACATTTTTTGAGTTTTTTTAGGTGCAGGAGGAGCTTCAGGCTGAAATCGTAGTGCCTGCTCATGGATCTGCCAAAATCGTAGTGCCTGCAAGCGAGTCTACTGAAATTGCAATGCCTGCATGCGGGTTTGCTGAAAGTGTGGCGCCTACATGCGGGTCTGTGGAAAATGCAGCGCCTGCATGCCTCTGCATGAGCCTGTCAAGTTTCCTGAGAGAATGTGAAACACCTACTCATGGGTCAGGAAAAGGTGCAAAGCCTGCTCACGGGTGAGTTGGATCGGGCAAAGGCGCAGCGCCTGCCCATGGGTCACGCAAATTCTGAACGCACAGCACAAACTCCTGAACGCACAGTGCCAATTTGCAGAGGGAATTTGGAGGCCTTATCGGTGTCCAAATTGGGCCCATGATAGCTCGTTGGAAATAGTATCCTATATAATTTCCAAATATACATTTTTTTCTTTGATTGGAGTTGATTTGACTTGTCAAATGTTGATTATCTCAAGACTGGTCAAAAAGTGTTGAATGATGGTGCAGAAATGCAGAGTGCTATTGCAAGAAACTTTAGAAGACCTTCCCCAACTCCAAATTGAGCTCATGATAGCTCATTAGAAATATCTTCCAATATAGTTGTCATTTTACCCATCATTCAAGTCATTGTTCCACTCCAGCTATTAGAAAACCTGATTTTACCAAGGTCACTCCAGAAGTCTAGCAATTCTCCCGTGACACCTATTTTTTTGACATTGCTCTCAAACCATGATACCTGTGTAAAATATGAAGGAGGTTTTTCTTTTTGGAACTATGATGGAAAAAAACCTCTCTCAAGTTTTTCAAATTCATCGTTTTTTGTTTGAAAACACAATTTGAAGCAAAAATGGGCTTATGAGTGACAAATGGCTTGACTCTTGGAATGAATTCTTGGAAAATGATGGAGGCATGATGTTTATGAGTTGTTATGGCTTTATTATTGCTTATATAACATATTATATGGATCCTATGCTCCTATTCCTCTTTTACATAGTGAACCCTAGCTTAGTTGGAAGAGGAAATTAGGGTTTGGTGTAGGCAAAACAGAGGATTTAGGACTACCTTATAGAGGGAGGGGAATGAATGGGTTAAGGATTGTCTAAATTATTGGGGAAATTTTTGGGGATAGGGATAGATGTTAGAGAGTAGGGAAAACTGGAATTTTAAGTATTGAGTGAGGGGAAGGGGTCCAAAATGGAAAAACACAGGCCTCGTCTCAAAAAGTGTCAAACTGTAGCAATAGGCTAGGTTTTGTAGAAAAATGATGATTTTGAGGGATAGGAGTGATGGGAAGTGTTTATGAAGGTATATTAAGGATAGGAGGAAATTAGGCAATGAAGTTATAAGCATGAAAGGAGGCTAACAAAGGTAGGTAAAATCACATAGAAGTCTTTTTATGAGCAGCAAGGTGACCATGGAATGGCAAGCTAGTGGAATAGTGAAAAATTTTCTATAAGGATAATGAAGGCAGTGAGATTTCTAAAACTCACAATGTTCAGGGAATTTTGTTTTTAGAAATCTGGAAACCATCTATAGTCATCTACAGATAGAAAAAATTATTGATGACTAACAGTGGCTCCACTTGGAGAGGGAAACTCCTTTTCAGGAGGTGTCCAAGACCTCAGAGCTCAAATATCTAAGTTTTGAAGACCAGTGCCTTACTTTCACTTTGAAAATTTCTTTCCTTCATTTTCTGATGTTCTCTTGAAACTATAATCTCAAAATCTGAAACGACATATTTGCTTAAACCTCATTCCTACCTACCCATAATAACTTGTCTAACATTTTTTCTTCCTTTGGGTGCACTTGGACTGGAAAACCCTTGACATTATTTTTCTTTTTAAAGCAAGAAAAACTATCTACTTGTACCCTTATCACTTCCAAGAGTTAAAATTAGGCTGATGAGCTCTGATGAACTCTTTCATTATCTACCTAGTCTACTTATCTGTGAAGATTATGTTGTTTGAAATATTTTGTTCTCCAGCCTACTAACATGAACTTTAAAACATGATCATACTAGGATTAAGCAATTTGATTTTCATGGGCTGTGGCATTTTGGACAAGATGCACACAGACATTATTTTTGTACAATCAAAACTTGAAAACATGAGGGCTGTGACTTAGAATTTGTTGGGCATCCTTCTCTTCCTCTTTGGTTCAGATTTGAGAATTTAGAACCAACATATTTTCCTGATATAATATACTGACAAGCCAAGTTTACATGGTTTGGAAAGCCTTCATTCACTAACTGTAATATCCCAAAATATGGAAAATCTACAATGTTAGGAATATCTTATAATATTCCAAAATTGGAGATCCAGCAATACATAAACATAAACTGGAGTAGCAGTGATAACCCAACTCATAAAATGTAAGAAGAACTCATAGCCATATTATTAATGTTACAACAGTAGAATGTTAACAAGATCTTGAGGAAATGATCACTCAAGCTTAGGCAAACCAACCTCAAAGGAACATGTACAAGAAATATGAAATACACTGTTATACAGAAATATGCCAAGGCTATGACTGCGTAGTCTATAAGGAATAACTGCTGCAAAATGATGTCAATACATAGATGTATCAATATACAACTCATACAATAAGGGGAGAAAAGATATATACTTCCAAAGGAAATTTCTAGACAATCCTGGAAGGATTGGCTGAAATATGCAAAAATACAAAATGTCGGAGTTGCAGGGGCAAGACTGAATAGTAGTTGCAACTCATGAACTGGATGGATATGGCTGAATATGATGACCAATATGAAATAGACCTCCTCCCATGGATCTTCCAAGTGAAATTTTGATCCCAACACTGAAGATCTCACCCTCCAAACTAGTAATGCAAACCCCCACTGCAAATACTCTCAGAAATAACGCAGTCAAGGAGAGGGACTACGCTGTAGGTGATAGGAAATGGTTGTCCTAATGCCAAAGATATGCAATCAGCTCCTAAACATTCCTCACTGACCTCCCAGAGGAATAGAATCTCCCTCCTCTGAAAGATAAGCTCTAGAAATGGTGTTGTGGAACCCTCCACTGCAACACCCTGCAAAACAACGTTTCCTGCTAAAGGAATAATGATGTAGCTGAAGGAGGTAGCTTGGCCTTGAGCTTGAATGTGGAGAAATGAAGTAAAATCCCTCAAGAGGCCTCTCAAGAAGGGAGAAGGATTCCCAAACAAGAAATCCTTTGTGCTAAGCAGCACAACAATCTCAGTTGAACAACTAGAGAAAGCAAATAGTCATGTAGACCAAAATCAATACTCAATAACATCCCTTTCTATGGCTGCCTTATCCTTCCTTTATAAAAATTAAATCCTTCTTGCCTTGGCCCCCACACATTAGGGTTTCCTCCACCAAATTATCTCTTCCCCATTCATACTCCGTTGTCTTTCAAAGTGATCCACTCCCTCCATGGCAGCGTTGTTGACTTGGTCAAACTTGACATTGTCCTCATGCATTTGCCCCTTTTCACACCTGAGGGTGAAAAATATAGCTACTCTGATGATCCCTTTCACCCTATGAGGGATTTTCTTCCTACTCATGTGCCTCCTTACCCACTTATTCATCTCCTAGATGATATAAGCAAAATCAATGTTCCAAAATTAGCTTCATGTTAATTTTGGGAACATTACACTAACCTATCAACGTAAATTTAAACATGTCAAATAATGATTAGTTTGCATGATTAAATAAGACTCTTTTTCTCATTTGGTAGTGGGATTTAGGCTTGCACACTTTCAGCAATACTCTTTTTTGGGTATGGGGTTGTACCTCTTCTTTTAATCTGCCCTCTTTTTCTTCTTTTCTATGTGTTTTTGTGTTTTTCATTTTCCTCAAAACAAATCTAAAACTAAAAAGATGCTCATAGGGCTGAGCTTATTTTGCATACCTATCTATCCTAGTCTAACTTGGAGGAATATATTCATTTGGTGAACTCCCTTTTCCAATATAGCCAATCAGGTACATGATTCCATGATTGATCTTGGTTCATATCTTTGAGTGTGCTGAAGAAATCAAAAGGCCACTCCCACCTCACTTGTTTTTTAATAGTAGTGCCTAAAATTTTCTTTAAATCCCACATAAACTGATCTTGACATGTTTTACTCCCTTTTCAAATGTCTCTAAAAAATCAACAAAGGGATCTTGAAATAATACCTAAATGTGAGGATTTGAAAAATAATCTTGATCCTAGGCTACTTCTTCCTCCACTTGGATAATCTTGGGACTCTTTTGGGAAAGAAAATCTTCCTATTCTTCATGATAATCTGAACTAGCAGCCTCATCAAATATTGCAACATTTTCCTCTATCAAACCTGTTTCTCCATGAGGCAAGACTGCAACATATAAATCAATAGGATAGCAAACATAAAAAATATCTTTGTATGAAAGATTATAAGCTGGTTGTATGCCTAGACCCTGATTGATTTCTTCTGCTGTTAGAGGAGGAGGCATTTTCCCTTTTCCTTGGATACAACCACAACTGTTCTCTTCCTCTTGTGAAGGCTGGCCATAGGGTTGAATGTTTTCTTTGTTGTTAAAATAAATACCCAAATATTTTTTACTTCTAATTGTATTAAGGTTGTATTTGATGAACTGAAATGAAGCACCACAAAGAGGTAAAGATCCTTCCCTTTCTCCCAAAATTTATGCACTTTCTTCTCCACTGTCATAACTAAGTGGTATTTGCTGATCACTATATTTGAGCCGTTGAAAATGACTGTATTTTTCCCACAACTTAATCACTGATTGTTCTGTAGTGTTAGCTTGAGTCTGGAGAATATAATCATCATCATATTGATCATACTTGGGCAGCTTATTCATAGGAGGAATGCCATCCATAATGCATACTAGATTAACATATTATTCCACCATATTAAAAGGAGAGTGTTCATGGTCAATAGCTTCTCCTTTAGTAATCTAAAATGATTCGAGGCATAAGGGTAAAGACTCAAAAGGTGTTGGCTCATCCTCCATTTCTCGTTCTGTAATCCCAGCAGCTACACCAAGATGTCTTAAGGGGAGAACTTCTAAATTTGAAAAAGGGTTTGCATTATCCATTTCTTCCCTTACTGATTCTTTAGAGCATTCCACCTTGTTTCTATTTTCAATTTTATTGTAATTCTCTCTTAGTAGTGAAGCAAAAGATGTAGGTAGGTATCTAGTACTTACTTGACAACTTTCAACATCTTCTTCTTTGTAATCTTGACAGCATGCACATTTTGATTGTTATTCTTGCCTTGTAATGACTGAGTTTGTTCTTCCCAAGGAAAATGTACAGGCTGTTTTGAATAAGTAGCTCCAACCTCAACCTTGTACTCTTCCTCTTTCCTGCCAAGTATATGCATCATTTTTCTAATTGTATCTGTCAATATCTCTTGCTTTACCTCTAAAGATATCAGTTTCTCTTGATCTGCTTTGTCTTTCTCTATTACTCTTAGCTTTGCCTTCCTGTTTAGTATGTTGGCTTCCACATCAACTGCCATCCTTTTCATTTCCTCCAGGGTCAAAGGATATCTTTCTCTTATCTGGAAAGCCATCTCTGGGTTAAAGGCATCTGGGTAGTGCAAGAAAGCCCACTCCGAGGGTGGCTTTATCTTAGCAGGTATTGCATGGTATACTTTATTGAACCTTGCTAAGAAGTGTTGCACTGTCTCCCCTGGTTGTATTTTAAAATGGTTTTATTCCCTTAAGATGAGAAAAAAATTTCCCATGATTTTCCACCTATTTAGGAAAGTTTGAGTGAATTGATGAAAATTGCCAATGCTTGCAGCTAGAATATCCTTAAACCAACTCTTAACTTTTCCTTGTAATGATAAGGCAACCATCTTAATACGCACATCATCTTCTCCTATTTCAAATAGGTCAAGTAAATTCTCAATATTTTGAATGTGTTCTTCAGCGATGATGTTGGAGTTTTATACATCAAATCTGGGTAGTTTGTCTGCAAGCTGTGCAGGGAAGGCCTGGAGAATAGGAGGCAAAATCATAAGCTTGTATCTGTATGGGACCTTTGTGGGTATAGGTAGTGCAAAAAGATATTTATGACTGTTTGAGGTTTCACCGGGATCAAGAAAAATAGCATGAGGCTCATGTTTTACTAGGTCTTCTACAAGTGTATCTGGAGTAGGCACAGGTATATATGGAGTAGGCACAAGTATATTAGTACGTTCATGGTCTGAAATTTGAAGCTCAACTTTTTTAGGCCTGAGATCTTTCCAATGATCAATGTAGATCTCATCAGTGTATTCGTGATCAGGCTTAAAGTAGGATAGAACATAGTTATAGATAAAAACAATAATTACTTGAATCCAATCTAGGCCTGAGTACTCTCTCTTTCTAGGATGACTGGTCATGTTTCAGGTTCTTCCTCCAGCGGAGTCACCAGGTGGATGATGTTTAGTGTTTTTAAGGATGTACTTGTTGTCCACAATCAACAACTAAATACCAATCTGAGGATTTTTGCAGGTGTTCTGAGGTCCTAAGGAATACTTATATTGTCACTAACTTAGAAGGTCCCACCATGTTTTCCACTATGTTAGGCGATGAGGTGGCGATAAATCAGTAGATACTATTTGGCAAGGATTTCTGAATTCTTTAAGGATGTCTAAGCATGTAACTTACTATGTTAGCTCCCCGTAATTTGTCAAATTGGCAAGGGAAAATGTACAAGGGTAACATCAAACCAATCTTTTGAGTCCTAGGAACTAGCCTTCCTGGACTCAAAGAGGGCTCTCTCTATACTTGTGCAAAAGATGTGAACTTGATAGGTTTTGGGGTTTGGGTTTTGGGCTAGTTATAGGGATTAGGGTTTTCTTGTTTGTTTGTTTGGTTGGATAAGTTGTCAAGAAGAATAAGTAGAGTAATAGAGGATCAATCCATTGGGCTATGGAGTCTGCAAAGGTCTTGGAGAGTGCAAGAATAGTTCAAGGGTGTTTCATAGGGCAAGTAAACAGGGCCAAATGGATCTAAGTAGGTTTCAAGTGAGTGAAATGAACATGGAGGAGAGAATATAGTAGGTTAAGGGGCAATCAAGGATCCTTAAAAAAAATAATAACAAGAAAAAGCTTTCAGCATTATTAGCATAGTAAAAACTTGAAGAGCAATGAATGATTCTTCAACCAAAAAATACTAAGCAGACCTTAGAGCAACAGATAAGTAAAACTAGAGAGTAGTTAAGTATTCTCTGAAAATTACTCGTGAACAATTATATTTTTCAGCATAACATATCAGTAAAACTAAAGAGCACTGAAGAATTCCTTAGTTAAACATTCAAGGAATAAAACATAAAGAGCAAAGGAGGCAAACAAACCAGGGAGCCAAAAGACATATCCTACTCTAAGATTTCTATCCCATGATCACAGAAACATAATGAGAACCGAAGAAAACATGTACAAATATGAAATTCATCACCATTCAACAAAGATTTATAAATCCTAAGAATGAGCTCAATCCACAACTACGTAGTCCAAAGCCATCACAAAACATCAAAGCCAATTTCACAAATAAACTCAAATTCTATATCATATTATGCTCAGAAACTAACCAACAATTACAATGAGGTCTCAAGGCTCTATTTAACTAGCAAATGAGGAGGTGGAAACCCTAAGAGGCTTCTAGAAACCATAAATGCATCATAAATGCCAAATTTGTTCATTAAGACCATGCAAGGCCCAAGGCACAAAATATCTAATGTAATAAATGAAAGATAACCTAAACATAACTCCTCAAACAACTCTGAAATGATTTGCCCAAAAAATCTCGAAAATATCCTTCAATGTGTTTTGTTGACTTTTTTGCAAGGGGGCAGCTTCAGAGGTTTGAACGCATAGCGCCTGCATAGGAAAAATGGGTCCACTTGCAACCATGTTTTGATGGACTTTCTGATGTCGGAATTGGCTCCGTGATGGCTCGTTGGAAAGCCTGTTGACTCTACTTTCCAGAAATGCCTTTTCTTTTCTAACCGGGCTTCATTAACCTATTCAAAAAGTAAATATACCAAGGCTGCTCTAGGCGCAGTGCCAGTCCTGAAAATGAGGCAGAAAGGTAAAAAATGAGGTGCTTTTTAGCCTTTTGAGGGACCACAAATGCTCCAAATGCTCTGAAATTTTGTGAGAAATCTATACTTGAGCTAAGAATTCCAAAAACGAAAATTTTTCCTCCTGAGGATGCCTGAGATAAAGGCGTAGCGTTAGGTGTGCTACACCTTTAGGCCTTAAAATTAGTAAAAAACCAAAAGTTGTCAAAAAGTTCCAAAAATTGGTAGATATCTTCCTTATGGGGTTTGGGAGGCCTGTAGAGAAGATTCATCAAGAATTCAAAGGTTTTCTTGGTATTTTTCCTCCTTAAAGGTTTTTCCTTTTTAGCATTTTCTTCACTGATATCTTCTTCACTACCCTTTTCTACCTTTCTGATATTTGCCTTATTTCCTTGCTGCCCTCACTGTTTTATTCTTCATATGTTTGATCTCTCATTTCCTTCACCCTTATTGACATTTAATTTTTCATTGTCACCTTCTTTATTTCTTGGCTGCCCTCACTGTTTGATTCTTCATATGTTTGATCTCTCATTTCCTTCACCCTTATTGACATTTGATTGTTCATTGTCACCTTCTTTATTTCCTGATGCATTAATGCCATGAGGTGATGGTGAGGGTTTTATGGAAAAGGAGATGAAGGAGGGTTATTTCTACACCTTTGTGCTCATTCTTTTTGGCATTTGAGACTCAATATTACTGCCACTATATCCCTCCTTTTACCTTCAAAAAACTCTACTTTTGAGCCCTAGCTTCTACTTAGCAAACTGATATGGAAGAGGGTGATGGAATGGTGATGAAAGAGGCGAGTTTTTTACAAGTGAAGGAGATGGGTGAGTGTATGTGGAAATGGAAATGAAATGAAGGATAATGGAAATGGCAAACTTTACAATGTAGGGGCTCAATGTAGGGCTAAATGAATGAGTATGCATGTTTAACGGGCTAAAATGACGAGGAGCTAAAAAAAATTGATGATCACCCCTTGTTGATTTGCATGATTTGTAAAACTCTGCATTACCTCACCTTGCACTAATGTCAAATTGAAATGAAAGAGAGTAATGTGAGGTCAAACTATTTGCAGTGTAAGGGCAGAGTTTATGAGTGAAATGGAGTGAATGTAGGCACAACCCTAGGTGAATCAACAATTTTCAAGAATAAACCGCTATGCTTGGTGTCATTGAATTCCTTTACACACAGATGAATGAGGCTTTAAATAGTGACCTTTAGAGGTGAAAATTAAGTTATCTCCTTGAATTTCATTCCTTGAATCAAATCATCAAAAGAGTTTGCAAATGAGTGAATTTTGTGGCACTTACCCTTATGATAGCTTGAAGGACCTTTGAAGGCAGCTTGAAGGTATTTTTTTGATGTTTTTTAGTGTTTGCGGGTGTAGAGCTTCAGGCCGAAAGCTAGCGCCTGCATGCAGGTACGCGAGAAGTGCGGCGCTGCACATGGGACAATAAGTGAAATGCACACTTACCTTGAGTTATGTGAGTTTTCCGAAATTGCGGAGCTACGTTCGGGTCTGTCGAAAGCATAGCACACACACGGGTACGCTGAAAATGCGGTGCTTTTTTTTGCACGCGGGTACGCACAGGTCTGTCGAGATTCCTGGATGAACACACAACACCTGCCACGCCTCGCACGGGTCTTTCTAGTTTCTGAGCGAATTCCACGGCTTTGCCCATGGGTTAGGAAAAGGTGCAACTCCTTCCCACGGGTGAGTCGGGTCGGGCAAAGGCGTAGCGCTGCCCACGAGGTCGAGCAAATCCTAAACACGCGGCACCAATTTGTAAGAGGGAATTTGGGAGGCCTTCCCAATGTCCAAATTGGGCCCATGATAGTAATTTCGAAATATATTGAAGTATAATGTCCAAATATACCTTTTTTTCTGATTGGAGTTGATTTACCTTGTCAAACATTGATTTTACCAAGACTAGTAAAAAAATGTTGAATGAGGGTGCAAAAATGAAGAGTGCTGGTGCAGGAAACTTTTGGAGGCCTTCCCCAACTCCAAATTGAGATCATGATAGCGCATTGGAAATCTCTTCCAGTATAGTTTTCATTTTACCCATCACAAAAGTAATTTGGACACTCCAGCTATGAGAAAACCTAATTTTCCCAAGGTCACTCCAGAAGTGTAGCAATTATCCTGTGACACCTGTATTTTTGACATTGTTCCCAAACCATGATACCTGTGTAAAATATGAAGGAGTTTTTTCTTCTTGGACATATTATGGACAAAAAATTCTCTCATTTTTGTCAAATTCATCCTTTTTGTTTGGAAACACAATTTTAAGTGAATCTGGCACTATGAGTGACAAATGGCTTGAATCTTGCAATGAATTCTTTGAAAATGATGGAGGCATGATGTTTATGAGTTGGTATGAATTTATGATTGCTCATATGACCTTTTATATGTATCCTCTACTCCTATGCCTCTTTTCCATAGTGAACCCTAGCTTATTTGGAAGAGGAAATTAGGGTTTGGTGTAGGCAAAACAGAGGATTTAGGACTACCTTATAGAGGGAGGGGAATTAAGGGGTTAAGGGTTATCAAAATTATTGGGGAAACTTTGGGGGATAGGGATATATTTTAGAGAGTAGATTAAAGTGGAATTTTAAGTATTGAGTGAGGGGAAGGGGTCCAAAATGGAAAAACACAGGCCTAGTCTCGAAAAGTGCCAAATTGTAGCAATAGGCTAGGTTTTGTAGAAAAATGTTGATTTTGAGGGATAGGAGTGATGGGAAGTGTTTAGGAAAGTATATTAAGGATAGGGGAAAATGATGCAATGAATTTATAATCATTAAAGGAGGCTAAAAAGGGTAGGTAAAAGCACATAAGAAGTATTTTTAGGAGCAACAAGGTGACCATGGAATGGAAAGCTAGTGGAATAGTGAAAAATTTTCTATAAGGATAATGAAGGCATTGAGATTTATAAAAATCACAATGTTCAGGGAATTTTGTTTTTGGAAATATGGAAACCATCTATAGTCATCTACAGATAGAAAAAAATTATTGATGACTAACAGTTGGAAAGATGGAGATGTCTACTACACCATGGAATCATCAAGCACTGAAAAACACTGCTTCAAACCTCTAAAAAGTTTCCTTGAAGTCAAGTTGTCCTAGAAACACAACAAATTATCCAAAAGCGCAACAAAAAAATAGGGGTCAAAGATGAACTGATATATTTTTATCCATAATAGCTACAATGAGTTTTTCCACAGGGAGACGTAACCTTATAGGTTTTAAAAGGTGCACCATTGAGAATTTCCAAGGAGACAGAGTATGGGAAAAAACTTTTCATGTATGGAGTTTGTTCTGTCAATTGATGAAAGGATTCCCACGATCTGATTTTTTCAGTGTTCTCATGTGTAATGTGACCAAGGGGTTGATGCTGAAAACATTGTTGATTATGGGAGTTACATCCCTTTGGGATTGTGGCGTGGAGTTGTGGGCATAAGAATTTTCGGTGCATGATTATAAGTTTGAATGGGTCATTATCCATTTCAATGCTCTTTGTTACAATAGGAGATGTCAAAAAATATGGTAGTGATCCAAAGACATGGTTATATTCATCAGTGGTTGATTCATAACAAATAAACAAGGAAATGAGGATGACAATTTGTAGAAAGAATTAATGGACTATCAAGAACAAAATGAACAAGCCAAACTTGATTATCTCTCATGCCACAAAAATACAAAAAAGAGAATGGACCTAGGAGTATAGTGATTATACCATTTTTCAAAGAGAATTGATGGAGTAATGAACATAGAATTATAAATAGTTTCATAGCACAATTTTTGTACAACAGTGCAGTTACAGGGAGGATGTACCATACCAAAAAATTGAATGATTATGATGGTGTGCTACAAAATAATTTTGTGCTAAACTAAGAAATGCTGGTGTTATGTGATTATATAAGAAGACCTGTCTAATGTAGAATAATCCATGCCCATATTACACTCAGGAAAATTGATGTGCATAAGGTCCAACATTGTTCCCTTTGTAACAAATGAGCAAAAATCAAGAACGTTGAGTTTGAAAAGAGTGGGGGATAGAAACAAAGTGTTGAGTGTGGAGAGATACGAGTATGAGAGAGAGCTACTAAGAGAGGCCAAGAGAAAATTTGGAATAGCCAAGGATGAGAGCTAATATTCATATTACATGAAGGCGAGGGCATAGTGATGAAAATGTTCTTGAATTGTTGAGGGCCATGCGATGAGTGTTGATGAGTGTGTATTTGGTGTAGAGATTGATAATAAAAAGTAGAATGTTTGTAAGGTTTTTATGAATGAGAGCGAGATAATTGGTTATTATAGAGACGAAAAGGAGAATTGAGTTTTTATAAGGCTAAGTGAGAGCTAGAAACATAGAGTAGTAATTTCCTTATTGAGTGTACTAGGTTGGAGCCTACAAAACGGGGAATTGGAGCTTCCATCTTAGTGGATGTTTGAAGGGTAACTTTTCGGATTGGTGCATCCTACAAGTTGGTTCTTGTAAAAAATCGATGAAGTTGCGGATTTTTCTTACGACAAATCCAAAAAGAAGTCGGTGCTTAAATTGGTGCTCTGTGTTAAGTTGACCGGGTGTCCATTGAAGAAGGAGTTGGTGCGTCTTTCCATTAGGTGTTAGAAAAAAATATAAGGGATTTGGTGCTTCCTCTGAGTGGGTGCTCACAAACACATATGATTTAAATAGAGTAGGAGCTCAAATTTTGCTTCATAATAACCAAATATTGGTCGGTTCCATTTTGGTTTCCTTGTTAAGCATGTTGTGTTCTTGTGTTGGCCACTCATGGTGTTGATGTGTATTTGTATGTTCATGTAGATGATTTATGTTATTTCTTATGTATTTAAGCTATTGGAATTCTCACATGAATGATTTCCTAAGTTAGAAGAGAAAATATAAATTGGCATTAAAGTAAAGTTAGCCTTAACACTTATTCACTCCCCCCTCTCAGTATTAAATATTGTTTCCAACAATTGGTATCCGAGCTTGGTTCCTTAGGGAATAACTTAACCACTTGAAGGTAGATCAAAAAGAAACATGGCTAATCAAGTTTGGATAGCTCCATAAGGAATCCCATTTTTGGATGGAGCGGAATATGTGGTGTGGAAGTTTAGAATAGAGGCCAATTTAATGGTTTTTTATTTAGAAGCATGGTGCTCTATAATGGATGGAGTAAAGAATGTGAATGATAATGAAGCAAGAAGTATTATCTTGAAGGGACTATTAGATCTAGACTCTAATAAAGCTAGCCATTGCAAGTATTCAAAATAAATATGGGATAACTTGCATTGTATATATGGAGGAGACAATCATGAGGTTCAATAAAAAGTTGAAGAACCTTGCTACTCTAGTAGTGAATCAAGACTTGTTGAAAATGATAAAAAGAAGAAGAGGAGAAAGAGGAGGAAGAAGGCATCTCAGAAGGATAATGCTCGAAAGATTGAATATCTTTACTCTTAGTGCAAAAAATATTGATCATCACTTCTGAAGTGATGAATAATAATACTTATACAATATGCCAGGTTGCTTAAAAGGAAAGATATTGATCTATGATAAATGCAATAAAATAGGTCATTTCTCTTCCAGAAGTTCATATGAAGTTTATGAAGAAAGGGATAAAATTTCATCCAGTAGTAGTGATGAAGATAGACCTACTTTAGTATCAATAAATAATGAGGGTACCTCTAAAGAAGAGGAAGGAACTCTCCATGAGGATAATAAGAGCATCCCTCACAATGATGAAGAAGGGATACTTTTTAGACTTGTGGAAGATTCCCTGGACACATAGAGGAATCTAGATCTTTGGCGTGGCTCTGTTAGCACCTATGATAGAGAAGAGAATGATCTAACTAAAAATTTCTATTTTAGGAAGAATATTATCTTTTCTCTAAAAGAGATCAAGGATCTTGTAGAGGAAAACCAAAAGAAAAAGGAGCAGTTGCAAGAATATGAACTTGAGAAAAAAAATTATTGATCTAAATACTCAACAAGGAGAGGCTAGAAGATTAAATGAGATACTAACCAATCAACTAAATTAAAGAAAAATCCATTGTGAGATACTGCAAGATGATGTTGTCACATTGAGAAATTATTTAGAGGAGGCTAACCATCAATTGTTGCAATATTAGAAGCTTGAAAGTACAACAATAAAAAAGAAAAATAAGTTGTTGAAAAGAAGAAACGACAAGAGAATAAAAAGCAGTAGCAATGGAAATAGGGTAACAACCCTAAGGAGAAATAACAACGAGGAAAAGAGATGAATAGCAAGAATAAGTGCCAACATCAAATAATTTCTAGAGGCAGTATTTCAAACAACCATGGAAGACACTTGTAGAACCAACAAATGTCCTTTCCCCTTAAGGAGAAATATCTCAAAGAAAAGTTATTTTTAGTTATAAAAATCCTTTTCATGGTTGTTTTTTTTATTACAATGATTTTCGGCTATCCCAAGTATGATTTTCACTACTAAAATATGAGGATCATCCCTCTTTATTTTTCTCTAGTTTTTCTTCAAAGAAAAAATAAATCCGTAATCATTTCTTCCTCCTCTATTCAACATGTTGTCTCCACACAGAGTGTTGAAGACAAACTCATATTCGTCTGCACCAATATTTCTACTCATCTTCAATGGTTGTCCTGCTATGTTTACATGTGAATTTTGAGAAGAATGCCTTGTCTTTTCATTAAGGCAGCTTGTTTCCTTATGCCCAAAACTACCATAGTTGTAGAATTTGACATGATATAGGAATAAGGAATTTCAAATTATTACATCATTTCCATGATGAACTAAAATGAAGCACCACAAAGAGGTAAAGATCCTTCCCTTTCTCCAAAAATTTATGCACTTTCTTCTCCACTGTCATAACTAAGAGGTATTTGCTGATCACTATATTTGAGCCGTTGAAAATGACTGTATTTTTCCCACAACTTCATCACTGATTGTTCTGTAGTGTTAGCTTGAGTCTGGAGAATATAATCATCATCATATTGATCATACTTGGGCAGCTTATTCATAGGAGGAATGCCATCCATAATGCATACTAGATTAACATATTATTCCACCATATTAAAAGGAGAGTGTTCATGGTCAATAGCTTCTCCTTTAGCAATCTAAAATGATTCGAGGCATAAGGGTAAAGACTCAAAAGGTGTTGGCTCATCCTCCATTTCTCGTTCTGTAATCCCAGCAGCTACACCAAGATGTCTTAAGGGGAGAACTTCTAAATTTGAAAAAGGGTTTGCATTATCCATTTCTTCCCTTACTGATTCTTTAAAGCATTCCACCTTGTTTCTATTTTCAATTTTCTTGTAATTCTCTCTTAGTAGTGAAGCAAAAGATGTAGGTAGGTATCTAGTACTTACTTGACAACTTTCAACATCTTCTTCTTTGTAATCTTGACAGCATGCACATTTTGATTGTTATTCTTGCCTTGTAATGACTGAGTTTGTTCTTCCCAAGGAAAATGTACAGGCTGTTTTGAATAAGTAGCTCCAACCTCAACCTTGTACTCTTCCTCTTTCCTGCCAAGTATATGCATCATTTTTCTAATTGTATCTGTCAATATCTCTTGCTTTACCTCTAAAGATATTAGTTTCTCTTGATCTGCTTTGTCTTTCTCTATTACTCTTAGCTTTGCCTCCCTGTTTAGTATGTTGGCTTCCACATCAACTGCCATCCTTTTCATTTCCTCCAGGGTCAAAGGATATCTTTCTCTTATCTGGAAAGCCATCTCTGGGTTAAAGGCATCTGGGTAGTGCAAGAAATCCCACTCCGAGGGTGGCTTTATCTTAGCAGGTATTGCATGGTATACTTTATTGAACCTTGCTAAGAAGTGTTGCACTGTCTCCCCTGGTTGTATTTTAAAATGGTTTTATTCCCTTAAGATGAGAAAAAAATTTCCCATGATTGTCCACCTATTTAGGAAAGTTTGAGTGAATTGATGAAAATTGCCAATGCTTGCAGCTAGAATATCCTTAAACCAACTCTTAACTTTTCCTTGTAATGATAAGGAAACCATCTTAATACGCACATCATCTTCTCCTATTTCAAATAGGTCAAGTAAATTCTCAATATTTTGAATGTGTTCTTCAGCGATGATGTTGGAGTTTTATCCATCAAATCTGGGTAGTTTGTCTGCAAGCTGTGCAGGGAAGGCCTAGAGAATAGGAGGCAAAATCATAAGCTTGTATCTGTATGGGACCTTTGTGGGTATAGGTAGTGCAAAAAGATATTTATGACTGTTTGAGGTTTCATCGGGATCAAGAAAAACAGCATGAGGCTCATGTTTTACTAGGTCTTCTACAAGTGTATCTGGAGTAGGCACAGGTATATATGGAGTAGGCACAAGTATATTAGTACGTTCATGGTCTGAAATTTGAAGCTCAACTTTTTTAGGCCTGAGATCTTTCCAATGATCAATGTAGATCTCATCAGTGTATTCGTGATCAGGCTTAAAGTAGGATAGAACATAGTTATAGATAAAAACAATAATTACTTGAATCCAATCTAGGCCTGAGTACTCTCTCTTTCTAGGATGACTGGTCATGTTTCAGGTTCTTCCTCCAGCGGAGTCACCAGGTGGATGATGTTTAGTGTTTTTAAGGATGTACTTGTTGTCCACAATCAACAACTAAATACCAATCTGAGGATTTTTGCAGGTGTTCTGAGGTCCTAAGGAATACTTATATTGTCACTAACTTAGAAGGTCCCACCATGTTTTCCACTATGTTAGGCGATGAGGTGGCGATAAATCAGTAGATACTATTTGGCAAGGATTTCTGAATTCTTTAAGGATGTCTAAGCATGTAACTTACTATGTTAGCTCCCCGTAATTTGTCAAATTGGCAAGGGAAAATGTACAAGGGTAACATCAAACCAATCTTTTGAGTCCTAGGAACTAGCCTTCCTGGACTCAAAGAGGGCTCTCTCTATACTTGTGCAAAAGATGTGAACTTGATAGGTTTTGGGGTTTGGGTTTTGGGCTAGTTATAGGGATTAGGGTTTTCTTGTTTGTTTGTTTGGTTGGATAAGTTGTCAAGAAGAATAAGTAGAGTAATAGAGGATCAATCCATTGGGCTATGGAGTCTGCAAAGGTCTTGGAGAGTGCAAGAATAGTTCAAGGGTGTTTCATAGGGCAAGTAAACAGGGCCAAATGGATCTAAGTAGGTTTCAAGTGAGTGAAATGAACATGGAGGAGAGAATATAGTAGGTTAAGGGGCAATCAAGGATCCTTAAAAAAAATAATAACAAGAAAAAGCTTTCAGCATTATTAGCATAGTAAAAAATTGAAGAGCAATGAATGATTCTTGACCAAAAAATACTAAGCGGACAGGGCAACGAGATAAGTAAAACTAGAGAGTAGTTAAGTATTCTACGAAAATTACTCGTGAACAATTATATTTTTCGACATAACATCTCAGTAAAATTAAAGAGCACTTAAAAATTCCTTAATTAAACTTTCAAGGAAGAAAACATAAAGATAAAAGGATGCAGACAAAACAGGGTGCCAAAAAGACATATCCTACTCTAATATTTCTATCCCATGATCATAGAAACATAACGAGAACTAAAGAAAACATGTACAAAGGTGGAATAAATCACCATTCAACAAAGCTTTATGAATCCTAAGAATGAGCTCAATCAACAATTGCTTAGTCCAAAGCCATCACAAAACATCAAAGCCAATTTCAAAAATAAACTCAAAGTCTATATCATATTATGCTCAGCAACCAACCAACAATTACAATGAGGCCACAAGGCTCTATTTAACTAGCAAATGAGGAGGTGGAAACCCTAAGAGGCTTCTAGAAACCATAAATGCATCATAAATGCCAAATTTTTCCATTAAGACCATGTAAGGCCCAAGGCACAAAATATCTAATGTAATAAATGAAAGATAACCTAAACATAACTCCTCAACCAACTCTGAAATGATTTTCCCAAAAAATCTCGAAAATATCCTTCAGTGTGTTTTGTTGACTTTTTTTGCAGGGCTTAATCAAGTTTGAGCACTGCAGCCTTTAAGAATGAATAATGGGTCCACTTGCAACCAAGTTTTGATGGGCTTACGATGTCGGAATTGGCTCATGATGGCTCGTCTGGAAAGCACAGTGACTCTAGAAAGCCGAAATGCCTTTTCTTTTCTAACAGGGCTTCATTAACCTATTCAAAAAGTAAATATACCAAGGCTGCTCTGAGCGCGATTGCGATCCGAAAATGAAGAGCGGAAAGGTGAAAAATGAGGTGCTTTTTAGCCTTTTGAGGGACCACAAATGCTCCAAATGCTCTGAAATTTTGTGAGAAATCTATACTTGAGATAAGAATTCCAAAAACGAAAATTTTTCTCACGAGGATGCGAGATAAAGGCGTAGCGTCGGGTACTTCACCTTTAGGCCTTAAAATTAGTAAAAAACCAAAAGTTGTCAAAAAGTTCCAAAAATTGGTAGATATCTTCCTTATGGGGTTTGGGAGGCCTGTAGAGAAGATTCATCAAGAATTCAAAGGTTTTCTTGGTATTTTTCCTCCTTAAAGGTTTTTCCTTTTTAGCATTTTCTTCACTGATATCTTCTTCACTACCCTTTTCTACCTTTCTGATATTTGCCTTATTTCCTTGCTGCCCTCACTGTTTTATTCTTCATATGTTTGATCTCTCATTTCCTTCACCCTTATTGACATTTAATTTTTCATTGTCACCTTCTTTATTTCTTGGCTGCCCTCACTGTTTGATTCTTCATATGTTTGATCTCTCATTTCCTTCACCCTTATTGACATTTGATTGTTCATTGTCACCTTCTTTATTTCCTGATGCATTAATGCCATGAGGTGATGGTGAGGGTTTTATGGAAAAGGAGATGAAGGAGGGTTATTTCTACACCTTTGTGCTCATTCTTTTTGGCATTTGAGACTCAATATTACTGCCACTATATCCCTCCTTTTACCTTCAAAAAACTCTACTTTTGAGCCCTAGCTTCTACTTAGCAAACTGATATGGAAGAGGGTGATGGAATGGTGATGAAAGAGGCAGTTTTTACAAGTGAAGGAGATGGGTGAGTGAGAGTGTATGTGGAAATGGAAATGAGATGAAGGGATAATGGAAATGGCAAACTTTACAATGTAGGGGCTAAATGAATGAGTATGCATGTTTAACAGGCTAAATGACAGGCTAAAAAAAACTTAATGATCACCCCCTTGTTGATTTGTAAAACTCTACATTACCTCACCTTGCAGTAATGTCAGGTTTAAATGAAAGAGAGTAATGTGAAATCAAACTATTTTCAGTGTAAGGGAAAAGTTTATGAGTGAAATGGAGTGAATCTAGGCACAACCCTAGGTGAATCAACAATTTTCAATAATGTACCCCTATGTTTGTCATTGAATTCCTTTACACACAGATGAATGAGGCTTTAAATAGTGACCTTTAGGGGTGAAAATTAAGTTATCTCCTTAGGGTACCATTCCTTGAATCAAATCATCAAAAGAGTTTGCAAATGAGTGAATTTTGTGGCACTTACCCTTAACAATGCTTGAAGGACCTTTGAAGGCAGCTTGAAGGTATTTTTGATGTTTTTTTAGTGTTTGCAGGTGTAGGAGGAGCTTCAGGCCGAAAGCTAGCGCCTGCATGCAGGTCTGCCGAAAGTGCAGCGCCTGCACATGGGTTTAATGAAAGTGAAATGCCTGCACGCAGGTTTTCCGAAATTGCAGTGCCTACATTCGGTTCTGTCAAAAGCGTAGCACCTGCACACGGGTCTGCTGAAAATGCAGTGCCTGCACGCGGGTCTGCACAGGTCTGTCGAGATTCCTGGATGAACACACAACACCTGCACGCCTCTGCACGGGTCTTTCGAGTTTCCTGGGCAAATTCACAGCACCTTCCCATGGGTTAGGAAAAGGTGCAACTCCTTCCCACGGGTGAGTCGGGTCGGGCAAAGGCGTAGCGCCTGCCCACAGGTCAGGCAAATCCTAAACACGTAGCACCAATTTGTAGAGGGAATTTGGAGGCCTTCCCAATGTCCAAATTGGGCCCATGATAGCTCATTTAAAATATTATCCTGTCTAATTTCAAAATATATCTTTTTGTATCTGATTGGAGTTGATTTGTCCTGTCAAAAGTTGATTCTCCCAAGACTAGTCAAAAAGTGCTGAATGATGGTACAAAAATGCATAGTGTTGTTGCAGGAAAATTTTGGAGGCCTTCCCCAACTCCAAATTGAGATCATGATAGCGCATTGGAAATCTCTTCCAGTATAGTTTTCATTTGACCCATCACAAAAGTAATTTGGACACTCCAGCTATGAGAAAACCTAATTTTCCCAAGGTCACTCCAGAAGTGTAGCAATTATCCCGTGACACCTGTATTTTTGACATTGTTCCCAAACCATGATACCTGTGTAAAATATGAAGGATTTTTTTCTTCTTGGACCTATTATGGACAAAAAATTCTCTCATTTTTGTCAAATTCATCCTTTTTGTTTGGAAACACAATTTTAAGTGAATCTGGCACTATGAGTGACAAATGGCTTGAATCTTGCAATGAATTCTTTGAAAATGATGGAGGCATGATGTTTATGAGTTGGTATGAATTTATGATTGCTCATATGACCTTTTATATGTATCCTCTACTCCTATGCCTCTTTTCCATAGTGAACCCTAGCTTATTTGGAAGAGGAAATTAGGGTTTGGTGTAGGCAAAACAGAGGATTTAGGACTACCTTATAGAGGGAGGGGAATTAAGGGGTTAAGGGTTGTCAAAATTATTGGGGAAACTTTGGGGGATAGGGATATATTTTAGAGAGTAGATTAAAGTGGAATTTTAAGTATTGAGTGAGGGGAAGGGGTCCAAAATGGAAAAACACAGGCCTAGTCTCGAAAAGTGTCAAATTGTAGCAATAGGCTAGGTTTTATAGAAAAATGTTGATTTTTAGGGATAGGAGTGATGGGAAGTGTTTAGGAAAGTATATTAAGGATAGGGGAAAATGATGCAATGAATTTATAATCATTAAAGGAGGCTAAAAAAGGTAGGTAAAAGCACATAAGAAGTATTTTTAGGAGCAACAAGGTGACCATGGAATGGAAAGCTAGTGGAATAGTGAAAAATTTTCTAGAAGGATAATGAAGGCATTGAGATTTATAAAACTCACAATGTTCAGGGAATTTCGTTTTTGGAAATATGGAAACCATCTATAGTCATCTACAGATAGAAAAAAATTATTGATGACTAACAGTTGGAAAGATGGAGATGTCTACTACACCATGGAATCATCAAGCACTGAAAAACACTGCTTCAAACCTCTAAAAAGTTTCCTTGAAGTCAAGTTGTCCTAGAAACACAACAAATTATCCAAAAGCGCAACAAAAAAATAGGGGTCAAAGATGAATTGATATATTTTTAACCATAACAGCTACAATGAGTTTTTCCACAGGGAGACATAACGATAGAGGTTTTAAAAGGTGCACCATTGAGAATTTCCAAGGAGACATAGTATGGGACAAACCTTTTCACGTATGGAGTTAGTTCTGTCAATTGATGAAATGATTCCCATGAGCTGATTTTTGCAGTGTTCTCATGTGTAATGTGACAAAGGGGTTGATGCTGAAAACGTTGTTAATTATGGGAGTTACATCCCTTTGGGATTATGGCGTGGAGTTGTGGGCATAAGAATTTTCGGTGCATGATTATAAGTTTGAATGGGTCAGTATCCATTTCAATGCTCTTTGTTACAATAGGAGATGTCAAAAAATATGGTAGTGATCCAAAGACATGGTTATATTCATCAGTGGTTGATTCATAACAAATAAACAAGGAAATGAGGATGACAATTTGTAGAAAGAATTAATGGACTATCAAGAACAAAATGAACAAGCCAAACTTGATTATCTCTCATGCCACAAAAATACAAAAAAGAGAATGGACCTAGGAGTATAGTGATTATACCATTTTTCAAAGAGAATTGATGGAGTAATGAACATAGAATTATAAATAGTTTCATAGCACAATTTTTGTACAACAGTGCAGTTACAGGGAGGATGTACCATACCAAAAAATTGAATGATTATGATGGTGTGCTACAAAATAATTTTGTGCTCAACTAAGAAATGCTGGTGTTATGTGATTATATAAGAAGACCTGTCTAATGTAGAATAATCCATGCCCATATTACACTCAGGAAAATTGATGTGCATAAGGTCCAACATTGTTCCCTTTGTAACAAATGAGAAAAAATCAAGAACGTTGAGTTTGAAAAGTGGGGGATAGAAACAAAGTGTTGAGTGTGGAGAGATCTGAGTATGAGAGAGAGCTACTAAGAGAGGCCAAGAGAAAATTTGGAATAGCCAAGGATGAGAGCTAATATTCATATTACATGAAGACTGAGGGCATAGTGATGAAAATGTTGCTGAATTGTTGAGGGCCATGCGATGAGTGTTGATGAGTGTGTATTTGGTGTAGAGATTCAATAATAAAAAGTAGAATGTTTGTAAGGTTTTTATGAATAGAGAGCAGATAATTGGTTATTATAGAGAGCCAAAGGAGAATTCAGAGTTTTTATAAGGCTAAGTGAGAGCTAGAAACATAGAGTAGTAATTTCCTTATTGAGTGTACTAGGTTGGAGCCTACAAAACAGGGAATTGGAGCTTCCATCTTAGTGGATGTTTGAAGGGTAACTTTCGGATTGGTGCATCCTACAAGTTGGTTCTTGTAAAAAATCGATGAAGTTGCAAGTTTTTTCTTACGACAAATCCAAGAAGTCAGTGCTTCAATTGGTGCTCTGTGTTAAGTTGACCAGGTGTCCATTGAAGAAGGGAGTTGGTGCTTCTTTCCATTAGGTGTTAGAAAAAAATATAAGGGATTTGGTGCTTCCTCTGAGTGGGTGCTCACAAACACATATGATTTAAATAGAGTAGGAGCTCATATTTTGCATCATAATAACCAAATATTGGTCAGTTTCCATTTTTGGTTTCCATGTTAAATCTTTGTGTTCTTGTGTTGGCCACTCATGGTGTTGATGTGTATGTTCATGTGAATGATTTATGTTATTTCTTATGTATTTAACTGTGGAATTCTCACATGAATGATTTCTAAGTTAGAAGAGAAAATATAAATTGGCATTAAAAGTAAAGTTAGCCTTAACACTTATTCACTCCCCCCTCTCAGTATTAAATATTGTTTCCAACAATTGGTATCCGAGCTTGGTTCCTTAGGGAATAACTTAACCACTTGAAGGTAGATCAAAAAGAAACATGGCTAATCAAGTTTGGATAGCTCCATAAGGAATCCCATTTTTGGATGGAGCGGAATATGTGGTGTGGAAGTTTAGAATAGAGGCCAATTTAATGGTTTTTGATTTAGAAGCATGGTGCTCTATAATGGATGGAGTAAAGAATGTGAATGATAATGAAGCAAGAAGTATTATCTTGAAGGGACTATTAGATCTAGACTCTAATAAAGCGAGCCATTGAAAGTATTCAAAATAAATATGGGATAACTTGCATTGTATATATGGAGGAGACAATCATGAGGTTAAATAAAAAGTTGAAGAACCTTGCTACTCTAGTAGTGAATCAAGACTTGTTGAAAATGATAAAAAGAAGAAGAGGAGAAAGAGGAGGAAGAAGGCATCTCAGAAGGATAATGCTCGAAAGATTGAATATCTTTACTCTTAGTGAAAAAAATATTGATCATCACTTCTGAAGTGATGAATAAGAATACTTATACAATATGTCAGGTTGCTTAAAAGGAAAGATATTGATCTATGATAAATGCAATAAAATAGGTCATTTCTCTTCCAGAAGTTCATATGAAGTTTATGAAGAAAGGGATAAAATTTCATCCAGTAGTAGTGATGAAGATAGACCTACTTTAGTATCAATAAATAATGAGGGTACCTCTAAAGAAGAGGAAGGAACTCTCCATGAGGATAATAAGAGCATCCCTCACAATGATGAAGAAGGGATACTTTTTAGACTTGTGGAAGATTCCCTGGACACATAGAGGAATCTAGATCTTTGGCGTGGCTCTGTTAGCACCTATGATAGAGAAGAGAATGATCTAACTAAAAAATTCTATTTTAGGAAGAATATTGTCTTTTCTCTAAAAGAGATCAAGGATCTTGTAGAGGAAAACCAAAAGAAAAAGGAGCAGTTGCAAGAATATGAACTTGAGAAAAAAAATTATTGATCTAAATACTCAACAAGGAGAGGCTAGAAGATTAAATGAGATACTAACCAATCAACTAAATTAAAGAAAAATCCATTGTGAGATACTGCAAGATGATGTTGTCACATTGAGAAATTATTTAGAGGAGGCTAACCATCAATTGTTGCAATATTAGAAGCTTGAAAGTACAACAATAAAAAAGAAAAATAAGTTGTTGAAAAGAAGAAACAACAAGAGAATAAAAAGCAGTAGCAATGGAAATAGGGTAACAACCCTAAGGAGAAATAACAACGAGGAAAAGAGATGAATAGCAAGAATAAGTGCCAACATCAAATAATTTCTAGAGGCAGTATTTCAAACAACCATGGAAGACACTTGTAGAACCAACAAATGTCCTTTCCCCTTAAGGAGAAATATCTCAAAGAAAAGTTATTTTTAGTTATAAAAATCCTTTTCATGGTTGTTTTTTTTATTACAATGATTTTCGGCTATCCATAGACTGTAGATGTAATGGAGGAAAGAATTTTTTTTTGGGTAGCAGTTACCCAAAAATGAAAAATATGCCAAGGAGTGGGTATGTTTACAACAAAAGATGGTATAGTGGAAATGATGTAATAATTTGAAATTCCTTATTCCTATATCATGTCAAATTCTACAACTATGGTAGTTTTGGGCATAAGGAAACAAGCTGCATATATGAAAAGACAAGGCATTCCTCTCAAAATTCACATGTAAACATAGCAGGACAACCATTGAAGATGAGTAGAAATATTGGTGCAGACGAATATGAGTTTGTCTTCAACACTCTGTGTGGAGATAGCATGTTGAATAGAGGAGGAAGAAATGATTAAGGATTTATTTTTTCTTTGAAGAAAAACTAGAGAAAAATAAAAAGGGATGATCCTCATATTTTAGTAGTGAAAATCATACTTGGGTGAAGAAAGAGGGGTTGAAGGATAAGTGTCTTATAACTATGTGTAGTTAAGATAAGGCCTAATGAAGGGTAAATAATAAATTGCAAGGTAATGCCCCTATTAGGACATAGCCAATTAAGATGTGGAAGATAAAGGAGGAAAATTTGCTCAGGGGGAGTATATCCTCACTTTCTCTTCATTAAAAGAAGATAATGGCTTCAAGTGAAGCCAAATAATTCAGATGCAGACATAAAAATTTTATGCACATAGGTGCATAAAAATGATGAAGGTAATACAAAGTTCTCTTGATAATTTCAAAAATGAATTTATCTATTTCAAATGTATAACATTGCAGGAGGAAGGAAAATGTGACCAATATGGTTCAAGGGGTAGTAAAAAACAGTGTGTTGTGAGAAGAAGAGGAGATGCAACATAAGTGTGGTGTGATAAGGAATCAAAAGTTAAATCATGTCCACAAGATCAGTCCCCAAGCATAATTAGGAAGGAAAATGCAGGATATCAGATAAAAGAAGAGAGCACTGGATTACAGGTAGCTAGTTTATAAGAAACATAAAGCAACAATAGCTACCCTCAGGAAGAATGGTTGTTCAGGAAATGAATGGTAGGGAAATATTAAGGATAAAAGTTTATCTTAAAGTTTAGAAACATTAGCGAATCTTACTAGTCCCTAATATGCAATTTTTAAAATGTTTGGTGATATTTTTGCACAAATGTTTATATTTAGAATGATTTTATATTAGTATATATAAAAAATTGGTGATTTTTAAGGTAAAAAAAAATGGTAGCGAATAATTTTTAGAAAAAAAATGTAAATTGGTGAATTTGATTTTTGGAAAACGCATAGAAAAGTAGCCCACCTGCGAATATTAGCCCCTAAAATTTTCCCTGATGAAAGGTTTCCATCTTAGGTGAAATACCCTTATTTCATTTAAGTTGTGAATTTTATTATGCCTATCAATTTTGAGTTTATGAACATAATTGGTGCAAGATTTACAGGTTCCTCAACTGGTAATTGGTATCGCTATGTCAATTGGTATTCTTTTTTTCAGGTGCAGAAACCTTTTGTAGAAATGGACATCTATTTTGAGGAAAATTCATGGGAGTTTTCCTCGTTCTTTGTTTAATTTGTATCATTTTCTTGTTATAATTGGTATTTTTTAAACAATAGTCCCTATTTGTAAAAGCATGATCTCAAGGGGAGAAGAGATTAGCATGCTCAAGCGAAGTGAAAACAAGCTCTATAGTAGTATAAATAATGAACAACAAGCCAAAATGCATCACTAATGGTTGTTATGTGCAACAAAAGAATTTCTACCAACAATATGAAATTATATAAAAGATGCATTGGTAGAGAAAGGAAACAACCATAAGGCATTAAGAACTAGATGAACATTCAAAGAAAATATGTCATATGTTTAGGTGCATCATATCATATATGTCCAGTTCCTAAAGCTAAAGTAGCTACAAGAAGACAAAGGGAATTTTTTTCTAATGCTTATTTTTGCAGGTGTATTTTCCCATGATGTTTGTAGTTGAGTTTGGATGGTAGACTTCAAGTGCCTCATCAAAGATAAATTTTCCCTTGAGAATATAATTTTGTGAAGTAGAATGCACATTAGCAACCTGACCCTCAAAAATTATATTAAATAAGGAGAGAAAGTAGTTTGTAGCCCCTTTCCATTGATGTCAAAGGGGGAGAGAAAGTTATTGGTAGCTCAAGTAGAGGAGAGAAAGATCAATGCAATCCATTGCATTTGTTGGATATAGCATGATGAGTGACCATCAATGTGGAGAAGTGAGGTGTTTCCATCAATGACAAAGGTGGAGATTGTTAGATAGTTGAAACTGTTAAGTTGGAAGGTGGCATCAAGTGTGTTGGAATTGATGAAAAATGGGCTATTATTGATGTTATATACATAATGTTCCTGGAATTTATGTGCATTGAATGTCAAGCTCAAGGGTATTTCTATGGTTTTTGTAGTCTTTGGTAGAGAACCATCATAATAGTAGGAAATTGAAAGAAGCTAAAATATTATAACTATGATAGTTGGATGGCCCAGTATTTGAAGGCATTTATGCCTGAGGAGATCAACTCATATGCTCTTGAAAATGGCATAGTTGAATAGTGTTCAGAAATATATCTCCAATGGTATGTTGAAGTCTAAAAAATGCCTCCAAGATCATAAGATATGGTTAGTCAAAGTATGCAAACAAAAAGGTCAATAGGTAGGTTTTGAAGGCTCAAGATTTCGCCTCTCCCACATGCTTTCTCAGAAATTTCTTTGTTAAATAAATTTCGGATTTCAATAAAAATTAAAAAGGAGGTTGGAATTTAGGTGTATTCGACCTAGTCAAGGGTCAGTCCTAGTCAAGGGAAAGTGTAGGTGCGTTACAAGGAAATTGGATGACCTAACCTCTACCCTGACCCCGATCTATGTGGGACCCAATACCGGTGACAAAGATATGTGACAACATGGACCAATAGAAACCAGGACACATGGAAATATATAATTGGAAACAAGATGACGACAACATAGGGTGATATGAAACTTTAGACATGTGGCATGTGGCATGTAGTTTTGGAATTTTCAGGTGGCATAATGGGTTTAAAATGGATGAAATGTGGCACCACTTAGAGATTGACACATGGAAATTGGTATAGGTGGCATATAGGTTAGCATGGAGGAAGGTATATATCATCATAATAATTTTCTAATTAGTCCATGTGTGCAATGCAATGTCCCAATCAGACACATCATCCTGGACCTCGGAAGGCCAGACACCCCAACAGTTTCAAACTGATCTACATATGTTTTATCTAGGTTGATAAAGCACCAAGACACAATGACAAGATTTTGGTAGGGTCCAGTTGCATGAGGTGGAAAGGCCACATATTACCAGAGGGGTCTAGAGTGGTGAAAGAATAGAGAAAGGGAACCCACCCAGACACATAATCCCAGAGCTTACTCCCCTTATTTTTTCACTTCGGTGCATAAGTAAAAGTCTGGGGTGACAAAGTAGTGGGACATAGTGGCATTGATGTGGCAACCTACAAGTCATCCCAATAATTTGTTAATTGGTTGGCGACTATAGCAGGTAGTCCCAAAGGGACATGTAACCCTGAAGGTTTTACCCTAGAGTTTTTCAAAGGTGCACCTTTGAGAATCACTGTGGAGATAGAGTCTGAGACAAACTTTTTCCATCCTGGAGTCAATCATGTCAATTTAGAAAAGGATGCCTAGGATATTATTTTTTTGTTGTTCTCATGTGTAATGTGACAAAGGGGTTGTCGTAGGAAAAATTATTAATTCTGTGAGTTACAACGCTTTGGGATTATTCTGCAAAGTTGTGAGCATAAACACTGTGGGTGCATGATAATAATTTTGAACAGTTCCAAAACCATTTCAACACTATGTACTGCAATAGGAAATGCCACCAAATATGGTAGTGCTCCAAAGGGATGTTTACAATCATCAGTGGTTGAGCCAGAAAAATTAAACAAGGCAACAATGATGACGATTTGTAGAAAGAATTGATGGATTGCCAAGATCAAACTAAACAATTCAAACATGAGTGTCTCTCATGCCATAGAAATATAAACAAGAAAATGGCTCTAGGATTACATTGACTAGACCATGATTCACAAAGACTTGATGGAGAACTGACCATGGAATGAGAAACCATTTAAGATAAAAATGTTTATACAACAGTGCAATTATAGGTAGAAATTTCCATATCAAAGAATTAAACGATTATGATGGCATGGTATAGATTAGTTTTGTGCTCAACTAAGAAATCATTAGAGGAAATTCTAGCCTAAAAGTGCCCGTGAAATTTTCATGTAATTTCCATATTATGATATGTAAACCAATAAAAATCCTTTAAATTTAAAAAAGGTACATGTAAATATTTTGGAGGGAAAAGAATATATATATATATATATTTTTAATTTTATTGTTGGCTTATCTCCTTATAGGTTTACTCAAATTTTAGGTGTAGACACTCTTTGGATGCAAAATTAAATTCCACATCCAACAAGTACCCATGATGCATACCTCTGAGAATACTCACATTGAAAACAATTGAAGATACATTCAAAAAACGTGTAATTTATAAATCTTATTTTATTATTTTTACTTAGGAGTCCACTTTTAAGTTGAAATTTCCTCTAATGGTTCGTGTTATGTGATTGAAAAAGCAATAATTTCCAATTGTCATTTCCCTTGTGCTCTTTGTGTGTTTCATGACATATTGATGCATTGGACAATAATAATGAACGATGTAAACTATCAATCGGGAACTATAAACTCAGAATGAGAACTCTAGTAAAAAATCCTAAAAAAAACATGAAAACCAACCAAAAATTGAAAAATGTTGATGTTTGAATACAATTTTATTTTTTCGGGGTAAAATTTCAACATTTTAAAAAATGAAAATAAAAGCTAATAAAAACCATTTTTTTGTGCACAAAATACCATGAAAACAAAAAGTGTTCATGCTAGAATAACGTATTTTTTTTTTCGAGGTAAATTTTCAACATTTTTTAGCAATGGCATTGAGGATTAAATATCATGACTCCAAAAAACCTTAAGATTCCAATGATTTTGAGGCATGTCATTATAGATAAAATATCACGTCTATGAAAAGCCTTAAAATTCCAAAAAATTTCAACCATAGTGTTAAAGATAAAATACTTATAACTGTTTTCAACCATAACATTAAGATAAAATATCATGACTTAGAAAAACCTTAAAATTTGACAAATTTTCAACCCTGGAATTAAACCCAAAGATCATGACTATTGAAAACCTTAATTTTTCAACATATTTCAACCATGGCATTATGGAAAAATTTTATGACTAAAAAAACTTTAAAAATGAACACCTGAATGAAAAAGTCATTATACCAAGAGTAATTTCTTTTTTAAATGCCAAAAGTATAACGACTTTAAAATAATAGCCTAAGACAACTTGACACATTGCAACAAAAATTTAAAAATCAACCATCAAATTGACACTTAGTATAGATGAACTCGACCCATTGTAATGAAAACTTAAAGACCAACTATGAAATTGACACATTGTAGGGGTGAACTCGATCTATTATAACGAAAACTTTAAAATCAATTATCAAATTGATACATAATGAGATCGCATTGCTAGTTGAGAATAAACACTGAACCTGTAGGAAAAAATAAAATAAAACAAAATATATAAATAAATAAAAATGAAAAATTCAAAAGAAAACAAAAATAAAAAAATTGAAAAATACAATAGAAAACAAAAATTAAAACATTGAAAAAAATAATAACAAAAACAAAAGCAAACAAGTATAATATGCAATGTTTCTAATTAGTACCCGTATCTTATGCAAAAAGTAATAGATAACAATTATTGAATGTTCGAACAAATTTATAAATCTAATAATGAAACACGTTTGAATACAAAGAAGGGAGTTAATGGATGTAATTAATGGACGAGATAACCTTGGAGAAAAATAAAGATAGGTGAACATATAGTTTTAGATTAAACGTTAGCCCCAACACCATCATTTGTTACAAAAGTGAAGAGTTTATTGAAAACATTTTATTCCATATTTAGGTTATAGGACCAAATAAAGAGGAGAAATTACAGTGTCTAGTATTTTATATTAAATAATGTATATAAATAATATAAATAAAACAAATATTCAAAAAAAAAACTAATTATTGTAACAAACTATTTTTTTTAACTTTAAATTTATACTTATCATAATTCAAGAGAAAATACATAATCTATGGTAGAATTTATATGTCAAAATAACCAAATTGATACGGAGTATAGTGTGTCGTCTTAATAATGTGGTAAAGAATTGATATGTAATAAAATATCTAATATAAAAAACTACAATGTCTAGTATATTAAAATAAAAAAATTAGATACATAAAGGCTAAGTGTGAGTGCAAAAGATTCTTATTTTTTTTTTAATATTTTATGATTAAAATTGTGAAGACAAAAGAAACTTAACATTTATTTTTTGTATTGCATCTGATTTAAAATTGAATTGTGAAAATATATAATTTAGTAAGGTTTATTGATTAAAATGATTAAGCCAAGTCCATTCAATAAAAAAAATCAACAAGGGAAATTTATGAAGAAAATTAGCAAGGGAAATTTTTAAATAGGCCAATTTCCATGGTTAGTAAAAGCTTGAAATGTAGTGGCAACTATTTTTTATTGATTTTAAAAAGAAAATATTGATTATGTAAAAATCCATAAATTTAGATTTTTTTTTTCAATAATTAATTTATGAGGACATTTGGAAATTACATGTTTTTTATTTTTATTTTTTTAAAAAAATTTAATTGTGAAAATTTGATTTAAAACCACATAAAATTAGGCATCCACCAATCAAATTAAAAATTTTAAAAATAATTTTTATTTTTTTTAAAAATAAGTTTAATATTTAATTTTACCAAAACTTTAATTAACTTTGGAAATACTTTCTAAAATATTGCAAATTAAATCAAAGCATTTTGATGCAAACTAGGTATAAAAGAAGAAAAATAAAAATAAAAAACTAATAAAAATTATATATATATATATTAAAGTTTTTAAAAACTTAATATCAGCTAATATATATTAGAACATTAAAAAATATAAAAAATAATGGAAAAAAACAAATAAAGAAAAATGTATAAAAAATGAAAAAAATAAATATAAAAATGTAAAAAATAAAAACGTAAATAACTTATAAAGATAAAAAAATGAAAATGAAAATAAAATAAAATAAAAACATTTCCAAAAAAAGCATAATTTAAGAAAAAAATTAAAAGAAAAAATAAACAATATTAAATAACGAAAAAAATCAGATAAAAGAAGAAAACACTAAAATAAAATTAAAAACATAAAAATAATAAAAACATTAAATTAAAAATAAATGCGGCCCGACAAGCCCTGGGTGGGGCAAGGCCATCAGAATAGCACTGCGAAGGGCCTGTGGTGTTGTGGGCTCGCTCCCCCTGCCTAGGCCTGCAACCCCATCGACCTTGGGCGGGGCAAGGTCGATTCCTGGAATCAACTTTGCCTTGCCTAGGGGCCGTGGGGCTGCACTTATTTATTTATTTTTTAATTTTAATTATTTCAATTTAATTTTTTTAATGTGTATGTGGTTTTTTTTTTAATTTAATTTAAATGATTTTTATTGGTTTTTATGTGTTTTTTTAATAAATTTTTATTTTTATTTTAATGTTATTTACTTTTTCTTTTAAATTTAAAAAAAAAATTGTTTTAATGTTTTTCTTTTAAATTTTTTTTTTTTAATGTTTTTATTATTTTAATGTTTTCAATTTTTATTTTTAAGGTTATTTTTGTGTTCTTTTTAAATTGAATGTTTTATTTTTTTAACCATATATATTTTTTTATCTAAAATTTTTTAATCATTTATTTTTGGAAAAAAAAAATCAAATGCCATCATCTTTGTTTTTTTATTTAACATGTTATTTTTAACAAGGTCCCAAAATGCGTATTTTTTTTAATTATATTTATATGTAAAATGTATATTTTTTTGTTGACTTTTTAAAATTATTGTTTTTTAGTGACAATTATTTTATGTGTATTGAAGTATTAATTAACAATATATAAATACATAAAAAAATCATAACCTCAAAATATTAATGTTATTATTATTTTTTAAGTTTGCAAAAAAAAAAAAAAAAAAATTCCTTATAAGAAAAAATTGCAAAGAAAAACAAAAAACACATGTTTGGGAAACCCTTAAAATACAAACATCTTATGATGAAAAATAAGAAGATGAATAAGACAACTTGAAAAATGGTTAAATAATCAACATTTAAAAAAAACTGTGCATATTTAGGACAAGAGAAAATTTAAAGTGTCAAAAATATGCCTTAAAAAATGTTGATGTTTTTTAAAATCCACATGAAATCACAAACATTAAAAAAAAATTATTCACACTTAACACAATAGAAAATTTAAAGTGTCAAAAATAAGCCCTCTTAAAAAAGGGGTTGACACTGCATAAACACTTTTTAAAATCAACACGAAAAACACTAACCTTTAAATAAAATGTTCATACTTGATACATAAGAAAAATTAAAGTATCAAAAATATGCTCCCAAAAAATAGGTGTATTATGAATTAGCACTTTTTAAAATCGGATGATTTTTTGCTATCTCAAAAAAAACGGGTACTGAGTAGAGTTATCATTTGACAATTTACATTGTTAATAATAGTAATAATAAAACATTTTAGGGTGTTAGGGGTTGGAGGGATGAAATTTTTCCCTGAAGAACTAACAGAGACTAGATTTTCTTGAAGTTTGGGTACAATAATAAACAATCAAACTAAATTTTTGGGGTCTAGACATATCTAAAAATAAAGGAATAAGAAGAGTTAAATCCCCCCGGAGTCAATGATTGTTATAAGGGTGATCTCTAAGAAGATATCAAGTTGAGGTTCTCCATCCCCAACCTCGGTAGGAAAAATAACATTGTAATTAGAAAACTTTGAGGATGCCTCCTTCCACCAAATTCTTCATCACCTAAATCAAGATGCCGAAAAAAATGACTAATTGTGGGGTGACGCTTGATCCAAGAATTATAATATTAAACAATGAACAAGGAAGTTTCATTCTAGTGCCTTAATATAGCCACATGTGTCAAATGGTAAAGCTAAAGATTAGTTTTGGTTGCTTCTTGAGTTGTGGGAGCACACTTTCTTTCCATTGTATTAAGGATGGATTTGAAGGGTATATTAAGTCTCATCCACCTAGTGATAATTATGAATGTAGGCTCTCATGTGGTCGAATTGACGGTACTTCCCTTTCTAAGAACATCAGTCACAAAAGGTTGGATATATCGACTGGTTCGAACATAGGTATTAATGTGGTTCATTTAGGAACATTCAATCAGCAAATCTGCTTGAATTCGCCCAATCCACCATTCTTAATTTTACAGAGTATTTTATTGAGCATGGTTATCATACGAATCGAGAATCTAATCTCTATAGCAGGTTCTCCAATCAATGGGGATTTGGTCTTAATGGTGTTTCTAGAGTCTTGCCTTGGAAGAGGTGTTGAGGATTTGGTGTATATGCAACAAAATTTTGGACTTTGGTCATTTACCTCTCTTGTTTCTAGGTGCATTCATCATCTTTGCTTGAATTTTGAGCATGTAGATATGGTGACTGAGGAGGGGCAAGATTTAGAGATGGACATGGATCACTTGAAAAAAATACGTTGAGAATTTATTTAAGGTGTTTATGGGAATAGTTGAGCTCACATCCAAAAGGTTGGAGCTTATCAAAACTGAGAGGGAGGCAAGAGCCAACCTGTCAGAAAAAAAAAGTTTAAATGGCTTCAGGAAAGAATTGAGAGAAAATTTTGAATTTTGGATGAAAATTTTATTTAAAAAAATAAAAATGCAACATGTAATGAGCTCTTCACAAGTGTTATAGAGTTCAATATTGGTAAGATAGAAATTGATTCAAATGCACAAAAGGAGTAGGTCGACTGTGCTTCATCAGGTTATGGATTATCCCATGGAAAAGATGTATTATTTGCCAGAGATGTTGAGGTTGGGCCTTCCAGACCCGTTTAATTTTACTTGCTAATAATGTATTGTAAATATGTAAAAATTTTGGGTCAATTTTGTAGAACGGGAGGTATCAATGTAAAATCTTAGTCTAGAAGGCAACCCGTAGAGAAAAAAAAACATTGTTATGGATTTACTAGAATATAGAGGTAGCTAATATCTCAAAATAATGTGTATGTAAATGGTTCTAGTCACGTAACCATATTATCTAATAGAAAACTACCTATTCTATTTAAGAAAAAAATATTATTTTAAAAATTTACTAACAAAATAAAATATAAATATAAATAAATACAGTTGACACCAACAAATGACGAGGGCACTCTCTCTCTCTCTCTCTCTCATTTGTCTTTTGGTTATTTTTCTGGTTGACAAAGTTACAACGAATTTGAATTGGTTATCTTTTTTGAAGGAGTGCCTTACCAATATACACATTCACTATTAATTTAAAGCCTTATGAGTTTTTATTAAAATAAAATCAAAGAAGGACAATGTATCGGATTTGATCCACTTATGTGTGCACAAGTCACAATTTTTTTTAATATAGTTCCTTTAGGTGCAACCTCACATTTGGCCACTACCTTGAGGTGTCTCAATAACTTAAAAGTTAGGAACACAAGGGAATTGAAACTTGCCCAATGGTGAAAAAATCCTCACTTTTCACCATTGGATCCAACCTCTTTGGGCCTTTTATCAAAAAATATTAAAATTCTGCATTGTGCTTTTTTTTTCTTGAAAACCTTTCCAAGTTGAGAACCAATTAGTTAATGAGTACCAGTAGCATTGACTCTTGGGCTCGACTACTGGCGTCACCTTTTGGATAACCTCATGTCTAGCTTCCCTATTCTCGAGGGGAGGGGTTACCAAGGCTAATTCCCTAGCCTCTTGATGCGAGGAAGGGTTATCAACATTGAAGAAGGAATACGAAACTGGCCAGGGTATTCGAATTTACCACCCTTGTGTTCTTTATGATTTTGTTTACACCAATGATGATTTTCTAAACCATAGTTAAAATTTGTTGTAATTTTAATGTCTCATTGAAAAAGGGGGAATCTTGATTTTATATTACAAGAAATACTTTTCAACTTGATGGTTGATTTTGAAGTTTTAGTTGCAATGTTACATATTTTCGCAGGGTACAATTTCAAATGGTCTATAATTTAAACCTTAAAAGGAGAATCACTCTTGGTAAAACCACTTTCTAGTTTATGTGCCAATTTTTAAGGCTATTTTGGTCATGATATTTAACTTTTAATGTCATGGTTGAAAAATATTGAAATTTTAAAGTTTAATAGTCATGATATTCACTTTTTAATGCTATAGTTGAAAAATGTTAGAATTTAAACCCTAACAAAAGGGGTGTTATTGATAGCAATATTCTTTTCTATACGGTTTTTTTCATATTTTTAATGCAAAAATATGGGTTTTCAGGGCTAGACATCTCATTAAGTTGGTGATTTTATTTTTTGATTATTCAACATTGTTACTTCACTTCTATTCAACATATATCCCATATAACTCTTGAAGTTTACTTCTAAATAATATTTTCTATGTTTTAAACATACTAAGGAAACTATGTACATTTAAAATAAATATACTTGTCTTAAACATATGCATGTATATAATTTTTGTCATTCATAAATTATGTCATTATAATAAAAACTAAAGAAGATAAATTGACATTAATATATATTTTCAAGGAAAGTGAGAAAATTTTAAATGATAACACACACACCTAATGTTGATTATTTACAAATTGTGTCACGATAATAAAATTTGAAGAAAATAGATTAATATTGTTCCCTTTCGATAATATTGTTTATACTTTCAACTAATTTAGAAAAGTGAGTAAATTTCAAATGATTAAAATTATATATATATATATATATATATATAATGTTTATCATCAAGAAGTTTTGGGTGACTTCCTATGATAAAAATTAACTAAGATTCATTTTAACTCTATATTTATCAAATATTAAGAGGGATCAAATCTCTTGAGGTGTAAATCTTTTCTCAAATTTGACATTAAAATAAAAAAAAATTTAACTTGAGAAATTTAATTCCTCTTAATACTCAATAAATTTATAAAATAAATATAATTTTTTTATTAAAAAACAATCACTTTAAATATTTAATCATACCTTATTAAATATATAATATAATTTCTTCCCAAATCTAATATACATTATAGATATTTCTTGTAAACTATATAATTTCCACATTAGTTTTTAACCAAATAAAATTAAAGAAAGGATGGGGAAAAATAAATTAAATAAATAATAAAATGATTAACTAATTTTATTAATCTTTAGAACTCCATATAAAATTAAAATATATCGTTGATTTTTTTGGGGCTAATTTTAAAAATGTGATTTTAAAATTTATATAAGGAAAGAGGGTTATAGTTTTTTTTCTTTTGTGAAGTAAATATTTGTATTTCTTTTAGAATGAGATGTTACATTATAACTAGAGAAAATTTATAGAGGCTAGTCACTAGGAAGATTTGAACATATCCAAAAATTCAATTTTTTAGTGAAGCATAAAAGAAAAGATTGCATAGACTGGAAAAATTCAAAATATGTGCAATAAATTGGTTCTTTAAGAATATGAGGAAATAATATAAATTGAAAAACTAAAACCATATCAGGAAAATATTAGCTACAAGGAATAGTTTGAAATAGTGTCCTCTACCAGTATATACTCCTTGTTATTGCTTGAAGGGGAGCTACAATTTGGAGGAATGCTTATATTATTTTCAATGCACCCCAACCGATGATCCAAAACAAACATTTAATGCTACAAGTGGTCCAAAGAGAGGAGAATGTGTTCTCAACTCTCATGCCTTTTCAATAGAACTTTTCCAAGTAGATACTTCATGTGCTAGTAGATGTCCAACACACACACACACACATTAGTTGTATCGACCATGCATGTTTCTTGTTCCTCTGCCACATTATCCATAAATTTCGTGTCCAAGAGAAGGCATCGTTATTTTCCAATCTTCCTCTTATCCTAAGTAATATATTCTTCGATTAGAGGGGGAGTGGGCTCTCGGAACTTTATTGTTGATCTTTCAACTATAATTTTAGGTCTTGTATACCCTTGATGTCCACAACGAACAAAACATTGATCCTGGGGCATGATTGTAGCATGAGGAGAAAAGTCGTTCCTGAGTAGGAGGAGATCGTAATCTTCAAGATTTGGATAAGGGAGAGTTGAGAGAGAATTTAACAAAAAAGCAACAACCTAGAGAGTGGCCTAGTTTGATAGGGGATGCTCAAAAGAGAGCCTAGAAAAACCTAACCCCTAGAAATTATACCAAAGAGAGAGAGAGAGAGAGAACTCAACATGACAAAAAAAAAATTGAACTAGGGATGAGAATGACTGGAAAGTCCAAAAGAGAAGGAAAGGTGAGAAAATTGAGAAGAAATACAACAAGACAAGAGAAAGGAAGGAACCCAACTCCGTTAAAGAAAATATGCCAGCCAATAAACTTGAGGTGCTGCACTTTCTAGAAAAATATTTTAGAAGTTGAAGTTGACTATTGCTGCAAACTATGGATGGAAAACATGAGAGTGGAAAAGAAAAGCATGACATTAATTTGGCACACCTCGCTTCGCTCCCCATTGAGATGGTCGAGATAAGAGGAGAGAAATGTTGGAGATAATGATGCATGCCCTTGCTAGAATCATAGATGACTATGAGAATAACTAGATATGGTGCCTTTTCCCATTCTAATAAATGATAATGTTGCTTTGATTCCCAGAGTTGGAATTATAAATATGAGTCACATGCTACTTGAATAGAAGCAATATGCCAAGATTTACTATTCTATTTGATATGAGTTATGTCCATTAACCTGACAATTAATATTTCCATAAGTGGTTGTAGTGAAAGGCCATTCACACGAGGTGACCAAAGTTGCATTGCAGGTGGGAGGATCTAACGACAGACTTAGGAGACATGTAAAGGCTCACAAACATAAAGGAGATAATCCCATGTACTAGGCATTGGATAGTGGAGTGGGGATTTCTCCCATGCACAGGTGGATGCCATAAGAAATCCTTTAAGGGGGTTTGTTGCCACGTCTTCACACCATGTGACCGGGTGGGATAATAACAACCTGCCTTCACCCTTTCTCAAATCAAGCAACACATTTGGGGTTATGTAAAGTTTATTTTTATAAAAATGATTAAATTATGTAAATATGAATGTTGTAAATAGAAATAAAATTGAATTTATATATTATGTTTTTTAATTGTGTTTAATATTAATATTTAAAAAAATAGTAATAAAAAAATATTTCAATGTTGATTATAAATAAAATATTTGGATGACTATTTTAAGTTAAATATTTTATATCAATTTATATATAAAGTTAAAAAAAAAAACATAAATAAATGTTTTTTTATGAGTATGAGAATGCCTTATAATTTCTTCCTTTCTTAATATGGAGTTGACCCCTTTTTCTCTCTCTCTCTCTATATATATAATGTTGTATATATTCTATATAAAGAATATATATATATATTATTAATATTATCAACATTTGTCATGTCACATGTAGAAATTGAATCTGGGCATGGAGGATTCCATTCTTTGCTCCCAATCACTCTATTTTAACTTATATTTCCTAACAATCACTCCCTATAACTTCTATTTATTATGGTAAGAAAAAGGATCATATCTTTCAAACTAAAAACTTTCTTAAATTATAAAAACTCCAAGAAAAAATTATACCTCACACAATTTGATAATCTTGCATTAAAAAACTTAGATATCTCTATAAGATCATTTATTCTAACTTCAATTTGTTATGTGACGATAAGAAATGAATTTTTTAGAAATAAATTTAATTAATTAATTATATTTTAATTTGAATTAAAAAAAAAAAACACATCACAAAAAACTAGATCATCATGACAACTTTAGAAATAAAATAGACAACTAACTCTTAACTTATACCTTAAGTAGCTCTAGACGAACCATGGAAAATCCACCAATCAAGGAAGCCTAACAAGTATATGTAATGGAAGTCTAGATTATAGAATTCTAGAAATTTTATATTTAGATAGCCGAATGCCTTATCCGGGGCCTTGTGAAAAAACTGCTATTCCTTCATCTCAATATAATTACCACGGCTTTGAACGGGAATTGTCACTGTTCGCTGTTCAATTAATTGCCGAGACTACTTAATCCCACATGTGCTAGCTGGGGTATTAATTTGTTTTTATAAATAGTATTGTGAACAATTTGAATCGCATGTGGATGAACGTAAAGATAAATACATTTGACTACTTTAGTGTAAGATTTTATAAATATTATTTTAAAATTTTTGGAAGGAAGAAATGGTCTTCTTTCCTAAATTCAATTCTCAAAAATGATATAATTGATATCGATAATATTGACACTAAATTATATAATCAAGGTTGACAATATTAACAACATAAAAAAAAAAACATTGATAAATTCTATTACTACCACATATATTTTAATATAAGAATAATTGACATCAAACATCATTTTTATTTTTATGTTGATAAATTCTATTATTATAAAATATATTTTAATATAAGAGTAATTGATATCAACATCCTTTTTACTTTTATGTTTTGACATAAAGATTAGTATGTTCATTTACAAAATATCTTTTAACATAAAATAAATTTATTAATAAAAAAAATTATATTTTAGTATAAGAGAATTTATAAATTATATTTTAAAATAAAAGGATTTATAGAAATTATGTTGATGATAAATTTTATTTTTACGTTTTAAAATAAAGGGAGTATGTTGATACAAAAATATATTTTAATATAATGGTATGAATTTATTAATAAAAACAATATTTTAGTGTAAGAGAATTATTAATAATATTTTAAAATAAATAGATTTATATAAATTAAATTGATGATACATGTAATTTTTATGTTTTAATATAAAAGGGCACTAATATTTTAGTATAAGAGAATGTATAAATAATATTTTAAAATAAATAGATTTATATATATTATATGGATGAAAAATGTAATTTTTATGTTTTAATATAAAGGAAGCTGATTTATTTACAAAATAAAATTTAATATAAAAAGATTTTTAAAATTATGTCAATTTAATGGTAATATTGTAAAAAAAATGTGCATCAATCAGTAGAAAATAATAATTAGTATGAAAGATCAATAATAAAAAATATGTAAAATAAGAATATTAATGGTGGCATATGGTATATTTTAACATAATAATATCTAATATATTATTAGACAATAATATTTTAGTATAAAAGTGGAGAGGGTGGATCGGGAGGGGTTCTCTTTCACCTCGATGAAGAAAAAGAGTTTCAATTTGCCTAGGGCTTAGATATTGTTATAAATAATCAAGTCGAGTATCTAGCTGTGTTGCAGGGCTTGGATTTGGTTCTCTCCAGGGGTATTCATCATATTTCACTTTGGTGATTCTAAGATCGTTCTTTAACAAGTGATTAAAAGTAGAAAAATTGTTGAGCAATTCCTTCCTCAAATTCTTCATTGAATTAAGTTGTTGGTGGAAAATTTTGGCTCAATTTCTTTTAATCAGACAAGAATAAACCTTAATAAAGATGTGGACTCCTTGGCCAATTAGGGCACGCAACTATCGTAAGGAGAAATAAAAATTGTTAACAGGTCCATAACTTCCAAATATATAACTTAACAATGAGAAGTCTAGTTAAATTGGTTATGATATTGAGGCAAGCCAAGTAGGGGACAAGGTTTCAAATCAACATAATTAATTCCATAGCGCATAAACATGCAACCACCCTTGTTGATTTGAAACAAAGGTTATGGGAGGACATGGAGACTTGTGTCAAACATGATAGGTGGGAATAAATAATCACTCTGAAAGGGACACGTGATAGATGGATTAATGTAGACAAGGTTGTTAGAGTAGTTTGACGAGCCCTAGTATTGCAACAAGAATGTTGTAACTCCCAACACTACCAACTTATATTATCAACCCGGGGTTCGTACAAGCTTAAGAGGTGTCAACACTATATGTGTAGCATACAATGTGTCCTTATTTCGTCGATCTGATGTAATGGAGTGAATGTTGTGAAATCAAAGCATAAACTAATTCAAGAAATGGAAATGTTACTTTGAAAAGAAATTAATCCTAGGCAAGAACAACAATTTCTAATTGAAATCCTAAGATCATGAATTCAAATAAATAAGTCTAATCTACTTTGTAAAAATCCATCTCCTAAGTGGTGTTTATTCTTCCTTAATCATGGATTTAGAGCCTAGGGGTCATGATTCAAGCCTAAGAGACAAAATCCAAGCTTTTGGAGCAAATATGGTCAAGTTTAAATGTGCTAGAGGAGTGCTACAGGCGAAACAAAATTGCTACAGGAGGTCCTGTTTTTCTACAAGAGGATATAACTCACTTAATGGCCAAGTAAATCAAATGAAAATGGGATGGGACAAATTTTATTATTCAATAGGATAACTTAGGAATCCATTCCAAGTGGAATAACTATGAAATACCCCTGTTAAGATGAAAATTACTGCCCTAAAAGCTGGAAATTCAAGAACTAGGGAGCTAGTTAACCTATCAAATTCCTAACCTAATCAAGTGAAAATGAAGTGAGGTGATTTTTTTTATTAAATTCAATATTTTTATGACCCAATAAAAGTGGAATAAACTCAATTGAATCTCATTAACATGTTCTAAAAAATAGCAGAAAATTACTATTTTTTCGCTACAAGGGACTTCCCGAAATTCCAGATTCGTGAACTAGTAACCCAATCCAAGTAGCTCAATGATGATGATGAATTTTAAATTTTTTTCTAAGGATGCATAATTCTTGTGACTTGTAATATCCCAAATTGGAAATAACAACAATATAGCTCATAAAAATGTAAAGCACATCAAATATGAATATGACATAAGAGAGGTCAATGTGCAGCCATCATTTTATTAAGATATCAACATAAATATACAAAAATATCATGAGGGACAAGCCATTCAAGAAATAGGAACCAACCTCCAATGATCAAAACAATCAGCACATGAGTTGTTGCAACTGTATAGAATGCCAGAGAGCAGTGGCAATGCTGTCTATATCAGTGTAGCTGTTGCTGTAAACATACACAAATGGAATCTAGCTGATAGAAATAAAGAAATGCCCAGAAAAGAAGATGTGGGCTCTAATACATGATTTCTAGCCAACCCGAAAAATATTGCTAGAAATACCAAGAACTATACAATGTGACAAATAACCCTGGGGTTAATATGCCACTGCAAACTGGATTTGATATGAAATGAGGCTATGACAGATATGAAATGGTGATGTACTCCTCCAATGGTATTTCTAAATAGAAGGTTGATCCCTCTACTCAGAAATAGAACTTTGTGATGAGCTCAATGAACCCTCCTAGCAATTGCCTAAAAAAATAACACAGTTTAGAATTGTGATTGCACTGTGAGGGATGGTAGAGATTGGCCTGATGCCAAAGATGAGAAAATATGCCCAGGAGCCCACCTTGCTGATCCTCTAATGGATAGGCTACCTCTCCACTAAAAAACAAGCCCAAAAACAACTCTATGTGATCCTCCTTTGCTGCACCCTGCAACACAACCCAGCTCTAAACAGAAAATACATTGTAGCTGAAGGAGGTAGCTTGGCCAGAATGCTAGAATGAGGAAATGCAGCTCAAAGAACCTCTCCTTCCCTGAGGATGAGGTAGGGATTCCCGATCAGGAACACCTTTGTGCTAAACAACACAACACCTTGCTAAACAACAAAGGAATGCAAAGTCTAAGCAGACCAATATCAAAATAATAATCTAAAACATGTCCCACAATGGTTGCTATCCCCTCCATATATAGCATGAGAGCCTCCTCACTTTGGGTTCCATCCATACTTGCCACCAAGCTCATGCAAGTTTTCCTCCACTAAAACTGCATTATCTCATCATAAAGACCAATCCTCCATGACAACGTTGTTGATTTGGAACACTGTTACCGATGAAATAGGTACCCTGACCTCAAAACGGAAACTCTAGCCCAAAAAGACTCAAAAAACATGAAAAAACACCCCAAAAACAAAAAAAGTGTATTCCAGAACGCAATTGGTTTTTTTTGAAGGTCAAATTTCAACATTTTATAAAATTATGCTAAAACAAAAATGTTTCTTGAAAAATGGAGGGAAAAAACACCCTCAAAACAAAACTAGTTCATTCTGGAATAACCAAAAAAAAAAAAATTGTGTCATATTTTTGACATTTTTAAAAATAGAAATAACATTTTTAAAATTTTAAAATTCAAACATTAAAAAAAAACCTAAAATTTAAGAAAAAAATAAATTTAAAAAATAAAAAAATTTTAAAGCTTAAAATTTAAAAATATATAGGAATAAAAAAAATAAAAATAAAAACAAAATAAAAATTTTAATTCAAACATTAAAAAAACCTAAAATTTAAGATTTTTTTTTTTTTTTAATTAAAGATTAAAATTTCGGAATATATAGAAATAAAAAAATAAAAAAAAAACAAAATAAAAATATTAAATTAAAAAAAAAAAACAAGTTAAAAAAAGAAAGAAATTATAAAAAACAAAATATTGAAATTAAATTTAAAAAAGAAAAAGAAAATGTTTATTAAATTAAAATAAAAAATTAAATTTAAAGAAATATATTAAATTTTAATAAATTTAAAACTTTAAAATAAAAATTTGAAAAAAAAATACATTATTTAAATTAAAAGTAAAAAAATGAAAAATTAATTAAAAATAAAAAATGAAAAACAAAATACAATAAAAATATTAAATTTAAAAAAATATATATTAAAAAAACAAATAAATTTTAAAAAATAAATTAAATTTAAATTATAAAAAATAATATATATAACCTAATCCAAGTAGCTCAATGATGATGATGAATTTTAAAATTTGTTCTAAGGATGCATAATTCTTGTGACTTGTAATATCCCAAATTGGAAATAACAACAATATAGCTCATAAAAATGTAAAGCACATCAAATCTGAATATGACATAAGGTCAATGTGCAGCCATCATTTTATTAAGATATCAACATAAATATACAAAAATATCATGAGGGACAAGCCATTCAAGAAATAGGAACCAACCTCCAATGATCAAAACAATCAGCACATGAGTTGCTGCAACTGTATAGAATGCCGAAGAGCAGTGACAACGCTGTCTATATCAGTGTAGCTGCTGCTATAAACATACACAAATGGAATATAGCTGTTAGAAACAAAGAAATGCCCAGAAAAGAAGATGTGGGCTCTGATACATGATTTCTAGCCAACTCGAAAAAGATTGCTAGAAATACCAAGAACTATACAATGTGACAAATAACCCTGGGGTTAATATGCCACTGCAAACTGGATTTGATATGAAATGAGGCTATGACAGATCTGAAATGGTGATGTACTCCTCCAATGGTATTTCTAAATAGAAGGTTGATCCCTCTACTTAGAAATAGAACTTTGTGATGAGCTCAATGAACCCTCCCATCAATTGCCTCAAAAAATAACGCAGTTTAGAATTGTGACTGCACTGTGAGGGATGGTAGATGGTTGGCCTGATGCCAAAGATGAGAAAATATGCCCAGGAGCCCACCTTGCTGATCCTCTAATGGATAGGCTACCTCTCCACTGAAAAACAAGCCCAGAAACAACTCTATGTGATCCTCCTTTGCTGCACCCTGCAACACAACCCAGCTCTAAACAGAAACTGCATTGTAGCTGAAGGAGGTAGCTTGGCCAGAATGCCAGAATGAGGAAATGCATCTCAAAGAACCTCTCCTTCCCTGAGGATGAGGTAGGGATTCCCGATCAGGAACACCCTTGTGCTAAACAACACAACACCTTGCTAAAAAACAAAGGAATACAAAGTCTAAGCAGACCAATATCAAAATGATAATCTAAAACATGTCCCACAATGATTGCTATCCCCTCCATATATAGCATGAGAGCCTCCTCACATTGGGTCCCATCCATGCTTGCCACCAAGCTCATGCAAGTTTTCCTCCACTAAAACTGCATTATCTCATCATAAAGACCAATCCTCCATGACAACGTTGTTGATTTGGAACATTGTTACCGATGAAATAGGTACCCTGACCTCAATACGGAAACTCTAGCCCAAAAAGACTCAAAAAACATGAAAAAACACCCCAAAAACAAAAAAAGTGTATTCCAGAACGCAATTGGTTTTTTTTTAAGGTCAAATTTCAACATTTTATAAAATTATGCTAAAAACAAAATTGTTTCTTGAAAAAAGGATTGAAAAAACACCCTCAAAACAAAACTAGTTCATTTTGGAATAACAAAAAAAAAAAATTTGTGTCATATTTTTGACATTTTTAAAAATAGAAATAACTTTTTAAAATTTTTAAAATTCAAACATTAAAAAAAACCTAAAATTTAAGAAAAAAATAAATTTTAAAAATAAAAAAATTTTAAAGCTTAAAATTTAAAAATATATAGGAATAAAAAAAACAAAATAAAAATTTTAATTCAAACATTAAAAAAACCTAAAATTTAAGAATTTTTTTTTTTTTAATTAAAGATTAAAATTTCGAAATATATAGAAATAAAAAAATAAAAATAAAAACAAAATAAAAAATTAAACTAAAAAAAAAAAAAGGAAAGAAATTATAAAAAATATATATATAGAAATTAAATTTAAAAAAGAAAAAGAAAATGTTTATTAAATTAAAATAAAAAATTAAATTTAAAGAAATATATTAAATTTTAATAAATTTAAAACTTTAAAATAAAAATTAAAAAAAAAACATTATTTAAATTAAAAGTAAAAAAATTAAAAATTAATTAAAAAAAAAAAAAAAAACAAAATACAATAAAAATATTAAATTTAAAAAAATATATATTAAAAAAACAAATAAATTTTAAAAAATAAATTAAATTTAAATTATAAAAAATAATATATATATATATATATATATATATATATATATATATATATATATATATATATTAGATTTTATTAAATTTAAAAAAGAAAAATATTAAATTTTAATAAACGAATGAATAAACAAATAAATTTTGAAATAAAAAATAAATTTTAAATATAAAGAAAAAAAAACATTGTTAAAATAAAAAGTTAAATAACTTTAAAAATCAATTAAAAATTAAAAATTAAATAAATATATTAAATAAAAAATAAAATAAAAAACAAATTAATTTGAAAATATTAAGTTTAATTTAAAAAAAAAAAATCTAATTTTAAATACACAATTTTAATTGAAATATATATATAAAATAATAATAAAAAATTTAAAAAAATATATATAATTCAAATAAATTAAAAAAAAATACAAAATTTATTAAATTTTTAAAAATTAAATGAAAAAATAAACATAAAATTTAATAATAAAAAAAAAAATGAAAAAATTTAAGAAAAAAATTAATTAAATAAATAAAATACAAAATTTAATAAAAATTATTAACAAATTTTAGAAAAAAATTAATAAAATTAAAAAAATTAATTAATTAATTAAAAACAAAAATACAAAAATACAAAAAAAAAAATAAAACAAATTAAATTTCAAATATAAAAATTAAATTTAAAAAATATATATATATATATATATATATATATTTTTAAATTTTTTGAATTTAAAAAAAATAATAATAAAATTAAAAATCAAATTAAAAAAAATATATTAAAAATTAAAAAAAAAAAAGAATTTTTTGATTGTGGTGGCGCTGACAATCGGCCTCCCGCCTAGGTGGCGGCAGAGGCTAGTCGCTGGGTGGGCCAGGAGGTTGCATGCAGCACCCCGCCCGCCCAGCAACCGGCCTCCGCCGCCACCTGAGCGAGAGGCCAATTCCGGAAATCGGCCTCCCGCCGCCTGAGCGGGAGGCCGATTCCGGGAATCGCCCTCCCGCGGCAGGGGACCGATTCCCAGAATCACCCTCCTGCCCAGGTGGCGAAGGAGGCTGGCCGCTGGGCGGGCAGGGGGCTACATGCAGCCTCCTCGCCTGCCAAGCGGTCGGCTTCAGCCACCACCTAGGCGGGAGGGCGATTGGCGGCGCCACCATGATCAAAAAATTCTTTTTTTTATTTTTATTTTTTTTAATATATTTTTTTTAATTTGATTTTTTTTAAATTTTTTTTTTTTAAATTCAAAAAATTTAAATTTTTTTTTTTTTAAATTCAAATTTTTTATTTTAAATTTAATTTGTTTTTTTTTTTGTTTTTTTAATTTTTTTTTTAAATTTAATATTTTAGATTAATTATTTTTTAAAATTTAAAATTTACTTATTAAATTTTAATTTAATTAAATTTTTTTTTTTAATCTTTTAGTTTATTTAGTTTTTCATTTTTAAAATTTATAAATTGTTTCATTAAAAAAAAAACAATAAATTTATGGATATTTGTTTTTTAATTATTTGCACATGGTTTTTTTCTTTTTTTTTGTTTTATAATGATAGTTTTTTTTTATTTTAATTTTCTTTTTCAATTTTAAATTTTGTTTTTTTCTTAATTTGTTTTTTTTTTGTTAATTTTAAAATTTGTATTTTTTTTTTCTTATTATTATTATTTTTAATTTAAATTTTTAAATTTCATTTTTTCTTTTTTGTATTTATTTTTTTTATCTAAATTTTAATTTTGTAATTTAAATTATTTTTAAATTTTCTATTTAATTTTTTTTTTAATTATATGGATTTTTTTAATAACTTAGAAAAAAAGGTTTTTGATGTTTTTATTTTTATTTTTTTGGTTAATTTTCGTTTTTTTTCTTTAAATTATGTGTTTTTTTTTCAAATTTTGTCATTTCTTTTGATATAATTTTCGAATATTTCTGTTTTTATTTATTTATTTTTGTTTAAATTTTTTATTTTTACAAGTTAATTTTGTTTTTTTTTTTTTACATTTTTATTGGTTTTTTTATTGTTTATATATATATATATATATATATATATATATATATATATTATCTAAGTTTTGTATTTTATTACCAACATGAAAATCACCACTCTAAAAAAAAAAGGTTGATGCTGCATCAATACGTTTCAAAATTAGCATGAAAATCACCACTCTAAAAAAAAAAGGTTGATGATGCATCAATACGTTTCAAAATTAGCATGAAAATCACTAACATTTTAAAACAAATATTCATACTTCATAAATAAAAATATTAGAGTGTCAAAAATGTGCACAAAAAAAAAGGGTGTGATTCTGCATCACCACTTTTCAAAATCAGTGCTTTTTATGCTACCAAAAAAAAATAGGTAACAGTGCGGTTACCTATTTCATCGATAACAGTGTTTTGGTCAAAGTTGTCTGAATCAACATGATCCAATCCCTATTCACAGCAAAATGTGCTTAATCTAGCTGCTTATTCTTCCTCCTTTCACATTACGAGAGTTTTTATTCCTTCAAAAGGGGTTTTATGAGTCTCTCCACCCACTTATTCACCTACCTAGTGATAAAAAAAACTATAATATTCCATTTAGATGAAGTCTAAATTTTTGGAATATTACAGTCCTCCCCTCCAAAATGTTGCTTGTCCTCAAGCAACAGTTGTAAAGGCGGAGAAAAATTCCTCACTTCCTCTTCTTGTGGCCTCCTCATTAATAGTTCCCACCACAGCTCAACATAATCTGCAATAAATCTGCCCTCTAATGGTTCCTCCCAAGTATGCAAAACCAAATGATGTACATCATGAGAAAGTGGAAGGTGTAAGTGGAAACCTTCTTGTTGTCCAATGGCCTCCTCAAGGTAGGAGTGATGTTAAACATAGGGAATCTCATCCCCAATTAGAGTCTCCCATACCCATGCTATCATCCAAATGAAATGAGCCATCCTAGGTAACTCATCAAAAGAATCTTCAACCCCTGGTCTATGCAATGTGTTGGGGCTGCATGGAGAGTTTAGATTTTCCCATCCAAGTTGTTTCTCTCTCCATTTATGGTAAGTATGGGGATGTTATTGATCTTGGGCTGAAATTTCATGGCCTGCAAGAATGGCCCAAGCTATCCCACCAAATAAATCAGCCATGAAGTGCCTCCTCCAAGAACTCAAGCTCTTCAAATGGCTCCTCCCACATGAAGAAAACAGATGTAGTATAGCAATCATGGTTTGCCCATTGTTTCTCCTGAAACATACAACATGTAAAGTAGGGAGAATCACACTCCTAATGGGCACCTCCAACTCTTGTCCCATTCTCCAAACAAATCTCCCCACGAACATAAGAATATCAGCATCATATGGAAGCAAAATCCAATGAAGACAAGTTGTCCTTTGACAACCGAAAAGTGGATTATAGTTCCACACATGGAACCAGTGCAATGCATCCCTGGCCTACCTCAAAGAAAAGAATAACAAGTGCCCTCCCAACCACTTGTTTGTTGCCACAATCATCCCATTAGATGGAATCATGAAGGTACTATGTGGTGTCAATAGTGCATACCAATAATCATGTGGCTTCCCCCACAAACCACCAAAAGGATAGCAAATCTCAATGCTGCAATTGGCCTCAAGTACATCATAATATAATATGAAAGAAGGGATAATACTCCTTGGTACAACATGCTACTAATATAAAGTAAATAAGTACAAATCATAATGCAAAATTGTACCTTCTCCACCATGTACTCTGGTCCTTGAGCTGAAATGGCTCAATTGGAAATTCTTCCTCACTCTCAATGAGTAGGGAAGTGGCTATGCCAACCTCTCCATCAACATCCGGGCTATGAATCTCTCCATATACTAAAATGTATCATGTTGGATGCCCTCCCAAATGAATTTATTCATCAAAGAATGATATGCATCAAAGTGCATAGAAAGAAAGTCCACATGTGTTGCATGTAGTAGCTTCCTCTTGAACTCAGAAACTCTATTCAAGAAGACTTTTCCATGAGAATATATGACCTCATCAACCACCATGTATCTACCATCTCCCTCCAGATCCTCAAGAATCATGCAAGCACCAAGATCCTTGGAGTACTCTACCAAGAGTTGAGACCTCCAATATGGATCAATCCTCCTAAGCGACAGCGTTGAAGATCTGAAATGTGAAGCTCCCCACATGTTGTTGTATTCTCCTTTCACATCCCCCATGCCAAATTCATCCTCTAAAATGCTTCCATGCCCATCATGTAGCTGCTCATGCTCAAATAGAAGTGGTGACCTCTGGAGGTTGGCCTCCCATGAGAAGCTACCATCCAAAAAGAACCTCCTGATCTTGGCCAATGTAAGCATGAGTGGCCTCCCCCTACCCCCAATGTATGGAGGATTCCTTCCTTAAGGAAGTACCCTTTGTTTCTCCAAATCCATGGAGCAGCTCTCTTGCACCATGAAGGTGTCATCCTCCATCACTGCAACAGCTTCTGTCAGCACAGTATGTGTAGTGAGAGTGGGTGATGCTAAAAATGGGAGAATGTCCCTCTCCTCCTTGAGTCTATCCCAAACTCTCCACGCTGTACTCGACTCCTCCAAGGTCTTCACCCCTTTGGAATCTAAGAGTGGTGAACCAAGTGGAAAAATTTCTCCCACAAACTCTAGATCTGATGGCCTCGAAGGTGGAATGCCCCCATGTAGTGAGACATCAAAATCTGAAGTGGAATGTATATATGAGTGGACTGATTTTTCCCTCTGTTCACTGCACAATACAGTCTCCTTCTTTTGTGCAGAAACCTCCCGGAATAGATAAGGGTGAATGCTCATCATCCCTTGATGCTGATCCTTCCTTTCTTCCCCTTCCATCTCACAATCCACAAAAACGTATACATGTTGCTCTTGAATTTTGTTTTGGTTCCCACATGTTGAATCATTTGGAACTCCTTGCAAAGACACAAGGGCTCCTCTAATGGAAGCAATGGCTCCCTTTTGACCTCCATGTGGTGATGGATCTCCTCCCAGTGGTGCAATGATGTTAGCTCTTCTCTGCCCATCCCCTTCATCAATATTTGAGAATGTCTCATCATCAATGAGAGACCCTTGATCTTGGTCTTCTCTTGAAGGAGGAACCTCCATGTCTTCATCTATAGAAGAGGGCTCTTCAAGAAGTGGGGATCTTGCCCTTGGAAAGGCATCATGCATGTTTTTATCCCCTTCAATAGAAATAAAGAGTGGAGTTGGCAAAATAGATCTCTCCAACTCATGCAAAGGTTTTGAGTTTTTGGGTTCAACAAATGATGTTTTACAATGTTTAATATCAAATATTCTCACTAATTTTTTAGTGAACTCAACATAAGTGTTTACATTTGCATGATTAAATGAAGCAGAACTACAAAACCACCAATCATGGGCCATACCTTTGAGGTGCAGCACTGCTATTGTAATGGCCTTCTTTTCTAAAACTTGGTGAAGCTGGAAATAGGAATCTAGCTCCTTCACCCAAGCTTTGGCTGTGCAATTTGCTAATCCATAAAAGTTAGATAGAAAGATTCTACCTCGCTTGCTTCTATTATGGTTTCTGGATATTTTGTCTTCCTTGAGTTGGAAAAACCCTTGGAAGTCCAAGTGCTCTTTAAATCTCCATGATTGAGACTCATACTCCTGAAGATAGTCACTCAAGGTCTCCTCCCTTGGTGAATCTTCTTCCTCCATCCTTCTTGCAATGAATGTGGGCAATAAAATATGCCGTGGATCTGCATGTGTGGATGAATGTCCACACCCATCATGTGAATATCTAGGGCTTGATTCACTTTCAAAACCTCTTGGAGTTTTTCTCCACCTCTCCCCTATCATCTCCCTGAGATCTTCCTTGATATTTTTCATAGTTTGGAAAATAAGTTGGGAGATCTTCTCTTCCTTCATTTCTCCAAATAATGGATTCATGCATTTGTTTCTTCTGTACAACTTCTCTTTTCTGTGAGAAGAAGATTCTCCTTCAAATGACATAATGTCTTGAATGCACAAGCTGAGCCAAGGTTAGGCTCTGATACCACTGTAATATCCCAAATTGGAAATAGCAGAAATATAGCTCATAAAAATGAAAAGTACATCAAATCTGAATATGAAATAAGAGAGGTCAATGTGCAACCATCATTTTATTAAGATATCAGTAGAAATATAAAAAAATTTCATGAGGAACACGCCAGTCAAGCAATAGGAACCAACCTCCAATGATCAAAACAATCAGCACATGAGTTGCTGCAACTGTATAGAATGTTGGAGAGCAGTGATAGCACTGTCTATATCGGTGTAGCTACTACTATAAACATACAAAAATGGAATATAGCTGATAGAAACAAAGAAATGCCCAGAAAAGAAGATGTCGGCTCTAATACATGATTTCTAGCCAACCCAGAAAAGATTGCTAGAAATACCAAGAAATATACAATGTGACAAATAACCCTGGGGTTAATATGCCACTGCAACTTGGATCTGATATGAAATGAGGCTATGAAATATTTGAAATGGTGATGTCCTCCTCCAATGGTATTTCTAAATAGAAGGCTGATCCCTCTACTGAGAAATAAACCTTCCTAATGAGCTCAATGAGCCCTACCAGCAATTGCCTCCAAAAATAACCTAGTTCAGAATTGTGACTACGCTGTGAGGGATGGTAGATGGTTGGCCTGATGCCAAATATGAGAAAATATTTCTAGGATCCCTCCTTGCTAATCCTCCAATGGATAGGCTACCTCTCCACTGAAAAAAAAAGACCAGAAACAACTCTATGTGATCCTCCTTTGCTACACCCTACAACACAACCCAGCTCTAAACAGAAACTGCGTTGTAGCTAAAGGAGGTAGCTTGGAAAATTTTTTGGAATGAGGAAATGCATCTTAAATAACCTCTCCTTCCCTGAGGATGGGGTAGGGATTCCCGATCAGGAACACCCTTGTGCTAAACAGCACAACACCCTGCTAAAATGCAAAGGAATGCAAAGTCTAAGCAGAAAAATATCAAAATGATAATCTAAAACATGTCCCACAATGGTTTCTATCCCCTCCATATATAGCATGAGAGCCTCCTCACATTGGGTCCCATCCATACTTGCCACCAAGCTCATGCAAGTTGTCCTCCACTAAAACTGCATTGTCTCATCATAAAGACCACTCCTCCATGACAACATTGTTGATTTGGTCAAAGTTGACTGAATCAACATGATCCAATCCCTGTTCACACCAAAAGGTGCTTAATCCAGCTGCTTATTCTTCCTCCTTTCACATTAGGAGTGTTATTATTCCTTCAAAAGGGGTTTTATGAGTCTCCCCACCCACTTATTCACCTACCTATTGATAAAAAAAACTATAATATTTCATTTAGATGAAGTCTGAATTTTTTGAATATTACATGACTATGTAAATAACCTACAAAAAAACTCACTTCAATCATTTTAACCCAATCCTACAACAAAAGAAACATCAATACTAAATGCATAAATAAGAAAAACAAGAGATGCATGTGAAAAATGCATTCAAAGGAAATAAATAAATTATACAAGAGGGCTCTGAGGCTCCTATGATGGAAAGCCCAAGGAAACTTAGAGGACTATGAAGAAAAGAAAGCTTTAGAAGCTAAAAATGGCACCAAAATTCATTATTTTAGTGAATCCAAGTACATCCCTACTAGAAATGAAAGTGGAGTTGTTAAACACCAAGTTTTCTCCACAAGAAGACTAATAAATACATGCCTCTAGAGGAAAATTCGAATTGGTACTTATACAAATTGATGGGGAAGTATTATTCTTGAAAGGTGGAAGGTTTCCCCTCCAAAATCCCTCAAATAGTGGATATGGTTCCCAACGATAGGAATCCACATTAAATGATAGAGAACACATTCCTAGATTTTCTCAATCACTAGAGCTTAGAATTTTTCAATAATTTCATGATATTTTGTTTATTTATTATCCAATATTGATCCTCTTGTAGTAGGGAGCAAGTCTCTAGATTATCTCCTCCTCCAAATCTTCATAATATGCCTAATATTCTCACAATATTCTACACAAATAAATAGTATTAGGCATAAATATGCAATTATCTCTAAACCTTGCTAATGAAAATATTAAAGTTAAAAACATGTCATATAATGCAAAAAAGAGAGGTTTAATATGCTGAAGGATGGTCAGATGGGCCTTAATTTATGTCTAATTTGGAGGCCCATCATAGGTTGTATGTGTGACCTTTCATTTTGTGATATCAACCGTCAAAGTGACGGAGCCAACACCATCGATATGTGAGCTTTCATTCTGTGATATCAACCCTCAAATTCAAGGAGACAACACCGTCGATTTTCGGAGGACCCATCTGACTCTCATTATGGATTCTGTAAGTGGTCCTCTCCGGATCTGGACCCATTTGATTCTCATTATGGATTCTATAAGTGGTGCTCTGGCGATGCATGCCACCATTAATAAGGATTGGAATGAACCTGATATGCATTTGGAAAGTGAGATTGTATATAGAGGAAGACTAGGGTTTACAAATATTGGTGAATGAGAAATTCAAAGCTTTTTTAGTCAATTCACCTTCATTTTTGGTGTCATCTTAGCATGGTGGATATATCTCTAAGAGGGAGTGAGGAGGATTTTGGCTCAACCCTTGCAAGAATGGAAAACTTTCTTGAATTCATCATTTCCATAATTTTGCATCATGTAGAGTTTTTTTTAGCAGGATCTAGGGCTAAAAATAATTTGACGGATTGACATATGTGATATATAGAAACCAATATTGACTAACTCTAGTTAGCCATGGAGATGATGGAATTTTGTTTGGAAAATATGTGGTGGGCAGAAGATCGAGGTGCAGAAAAGGAGATTTTGTGAGCATATAACGAAGCTAAGTGTATGTAAATTCGGTCTCTTAATAAAGATCCCATTGGAGACCGAGTCAACGAGAGAAGTGACCAAGTACGAGACCAGGAAGTCAACCCCGTTATGGGCACTCAGATAGAAATTGAAGGTCATGGAAACCAAGTTATGGGGGATACATAGCTTTCCTTTTCTTAAGTATTAGTCTATGTTATGTTGATACTTAGATTTTGGAGGATTACAAAATACATATGTTTAATAGAGTTAGCTATAAAACAGAGGACACCAAGGATAGTATTTTTCTGAAATTTTGGGACATATGTTCTGAACTATTTGCATCATATGAGAAAAAATATGTGAAAGGTCCTAGCCTTCAAACCAACTCTTATTAATAGAATGAATACTTGTTTCTTTAATATATATATATATATATATATATATATATATATATATATATATATATTAGTCTAAAATATTACACCCTCTTCTTTTTTTCACCTCTTTCTATATTGTCAAAGGATTTTAATTCAAGTGGTTTGGTGAACAATTTGATTTCCAAATTTTGTGGGTTGAAGTCTTCGGAAACATGTTGTATCTAGTGTAATATTGGCAACCAATCTAATTCTCATTTTGGTTATATTATCATCAAATAATTTGTTGATAACAATATAAATGATGTGTTTTAAGAAAATAATATTTTTGTAAGAAAATATCAATTAAAGGGTCCAAAGGTAATATGTGACAGGATTTTAGAGAGTGACCAATAATACAAGGGTAATATGTGTCAAGATTTTAGAGAATGACCAATAGGAAGTTTCTTGACCAAAAAAATGAAGGTATTATGTGACATGATTTCAAAAAATAATATAAAATAAATTTATCATAAACAGATATTGATAAATTTTATGTCACTTGGGGTTATCTAGAGTGATTGGAGGAAAAAATAGACTCTGCATGTTGACAATGTTGACAATATATAAGAAGAACTGATATCAACATAAATTTTAATTTATACTTTAATATAAAAATAAATATATTTATTTACAAAATTAATTTTAATATAAAGTGAATTTGTTAATAAAAATGATATTTTAGTATAAGAGATTTTATAAATAATATTTTAGAGTTGTTTGGAGGAAGAAATTGACTCCTCTCCTCTTTGATTCATTTCTCGCAAGTGACATGATAGATGTTGATAATATTCACATTAATTGATATGATAGATGTTGACAATAATAATAGTATAAAAAATGAAAAGAAAATATATTAATAAATTATATTATTACAAAATATAATTTAATATAAAAATAACTAATCATTTTTATTTTTATGTTCTAATATAAAAATAAGTATATTCATTTACAAAATATATTTTAATATAAAATGAATTTATTAATAAAGATAAAATTATATTCTAGTGTAAGAGAATTGATAAATAATATTTTAAAATAAAATGATTTATAGAAATTATTTTGATGATAAATTGTATTTTTATGTTTTAATACACAAAGAAGTATTGTAATGTTCCAAAGTTTTATGGAACACTATTTTTTGTTAATTTTATGTAGGAGATGAATAAAATGGGTAGGAGACCCATTCCTTGCATTATTAGAGAATAAAAATCCTCTAAGTATGAAAGAGGATCATGTTTGAAGTTAGATTTCACACCTCCATGTGTGAAAGGAGGTTTTTGCATAAAGGCTAGGCCAAGGTGGACCAAGTCAAACTGTGTTGGCATGAGTTGGAAAGCACAAAGTGGGACAACGTAGGAGGGAAGCTTCTATAGGAAGGGAAACCCTAATTCGAAGTAGGTTCCATGGAGGGAGGCTCACTTGTTTAAAAGAGGAGCAAGGGAGCCATTGAGATTATCATTGATCATTTTACATTTGAGTCTTGAAGACTTGTTGCTGCCTCTTGTTGTTCAGTAGAGTTGCAGTGCCTTCGGGCACCAGCGAGTCCTGTTTAGGAATTCCTCTCCTTCTTGAGGAGCTCTTAAAGGATTTCACTCCATTCCGCATATTCTGGCATTTAGGCCATAGCTTCAACCATCTACATCAGCGCAGTTTCTGTAACATACATTGTGCAGTGTTGTTGGGTGTTGCTGGGGAGGTTTCCACACACCATCCGGAGCTAGTTTTCAAATGGAGGGAGATTCCATCCCTCGGGAGATCAAAAAAGGGGGTTTATGAGCAAATCCCAACATATTTTGCATCAGGCCAACCACATTCCATCATTGGCAGCGCAGTCCCTCTCTTAGACAACATTCTTCTTGGTGAATATTTGATGTGAGGGATTATTCGGAATTTTGGAGGGTGAAATATTAGTGAAAGGATCAGCCTTTCACTTTAGATTCCCATTGGAGGAGGGTTCTTCATTTTTTGCAGCCATTTCAGCCTTCTCCATGTATTTCCAGTTTTTGAGTTGCAACTGCTACTCCAACTCTGACATTTTTGTATTATAGCATTTTTGCATAGATTTCAGCCAATCCTCTTAAAGGATTGATGTTATGTATTTTCAGGGGTTGATATCTTGCTCCCCCTTCTTTATTTGAGCCCACATTGTTATATATTTGTATTTTCATCATTTATGTAGTAGTTCCTCTCTAAAACTGTGCAATCATGGCCTAGGGCTTTCTTATGCAGCAATGTATTCTCATATTTGCATGTACAGGTTTCTTGAGGCTTCTAGTGTCTTGCTTGAGTGATCATTCCCTCAAGGATTTGTATAATTATTTTCTTCTATGTCTTAATATGATGGCCATTGGATTCTTCGGCATTTCATGTGTATATGAATCACTGCTATTTCCATTTTATGTATTTTTTATTGTTGTAGCTACAATGTTGGGGTTATCTTAAGAGATTCCCAATCTTGTTGTTTTTCCCTCTTGGGAATATTATCCCTTGACAACGCTCTATAGACAGAGTCTGATAGTGGGCCAGATAGCCTCTGGAGCTCATCCTTATTTATGAAGGTGACAAATCTAGTAAATGCCCCTACAGTCTATCTATGGAATAGATTTGCCTTGTCATTTGATAATGTTTCTGAAAAGGAACGTTACAGTGGTATCAGAGCATCGAACTTGGCATAGCTTGTGAGTTCGATTTCAGAGGAGAATAATGAATAAGATGAGCCTAATCTCATCTATTTTTGGAATAAATAAGAGCCTCCCTGAGGAGGAGGAGAAGAAAAGGGGAGAAGAGGAAGGTCCATGCACTTCCTATTCTCTTGAAGACCAGCATGGGAGATGCTTGGATTTTCAGATCTTAAGCAAGTACCTAGGTGATTATAAACCCCATTCTACAACATTAAGGGAAGCTACAATGTTCCCACAGTCTATTCAGCAGATAGAGGAGAGAAGACCTTGTGGAAGAGGAGAAATCAGAGGCAATAGGCTTCTATTGTCTACAATTGATGGGGGTTACTTCAGCTAGAACTTGGGTGAAGAAGCTGGAGGAATTTTTATTGCTGCATCTAGTGGTAGAAAGGGAAGTAGTGGATATTACAACATTGCACTTGGAGGAGCAGCCTTCAATATCCATGTATGGGGCAACCATTTCATGAGAGGGAGAGGCCTTTTCAGCCACACAAAGTCATCCCAAGACCCACCAAGGTATGAGCAAAGTTCCACATTTTACTTCAGCAATTAATCTTAAGGATGGTGGAATTTCATATGAAGAGGTCCAAGGATCAAATCACATGGCCACTTTAGGGCCTCATGATTGCACTGCGCTGTGCAAAGGGTTCAAGGAGAAGATAAGCCCTCATCCTCACACACCTTTGATGAGTTGCATTCAGCCTTTAAGGTGGGAGTGTGAAATTTTGGTGGATGAAGTGAATCATGACACCTCCATGGAGAATCATGAAACAAATTGTGAACCGGAGGAAGAGACAGCTGTTACACCATTGAAGGGATTAGCAGCACTGTTGATCATGGGTGGAGAGGAGACATAAACTCCATAACATTTGGATCTTCATAGGTCCAACATAGTCATGGGAGAGAGGCCTTTCTTAAGGGTTCTCCAAGGAACTACATTTCAAACTCTCATGAAATGAAAAAAGCAAAAATTGGTTTGGGAGGTTGGTAGCCCTCAAGGGAGGAGTACCAAAGAAGAGAAGAAGTGGCAGGGTGTTTACATCATTGGGAACCAAGGAGAAGGGATACATATTGCTGATATGATATATATATCAGTCACGATACCTTCATCACATGAGTCATATGATGTGAGCATGAGGAGGCAACAAGCACTTGAGTTGCTTGGGTTTGATGGGAAAGAGCACAAGCATATTTTCTCTCATCTGATTGATGGTGTTGTAGGAGTAGAGGAGGCACTCTCATAGTGAAAGGGGATCACTCCTTAGCTGGGATTGATTGGGAAACATTTCCCTCTTGGGAGAAGCTTCATATTTGCAGCAGCATCACCATAGTTGTTCTTGACAAGGAGCATGTCAGGGAACAAAGACTGGCATGGGCAAGAGCCCTTTTATATGAGCTCACAGCGCTGGCATTTGGGAGTAGAGTTACATGCAAGGATCCATATATTATCTTACTTCCATCCTATGGTAAGAGTCTTATGCCTACATTTGTTGATTTACATACTCTTATCATTTTTTTGTAGTGCATGGGCCCTCCAAAGGGAAGATTTTTCATGTTGCTCCATGAGCAAAGTTGGGCCAAACCATGTGATGGAGATAACCATATTTTATATGGCCTTGGGAAAGTGTTACCTTCCATGTATTTTCATCATTTATATTCAGCCACTTACCATGCATTATCAAATGTAAGAACATACATTGTTACTCATGAGCTGAGAAACAACTTGCCATATCATTTATCAAAGCAGCAGTTTGGGAAACTGCGCTGTGACCACTTGGGAGACTGTTGGTACATATTTGCACAACATGAAATCTTCAGTACTTACCTCATTATATTTTTTAGTATGATCTCCTTGGATGATATTGCTGTTATCTCAATGGAGGACATGATCAGAGGAGAGGCACATGGGATGAATGTGTCCTTGATGAGGAAAGACTCCCATATTTTCTGCAGTACATGTTCTAAGAGGAACATGAGAGGAGGCATGGCTACAGCCACATATTTTCTTACTTTTTGGGTGAGCCATGGGCTTGGTAATGTTATCCATCCATTTTATGTATATGGGCAGGTATTTGACCTTATGTTGCTAGATCACTCATCTATTTACTATTCAGTAGTAGATTTGATATTTGTTGTGCAATACTTGCCATGTTATTTTCTGCAGCTGCAGTGGATGAGGTTGCATTATAACCCTATGAGGCATTGTTTTAATTTTTTTACACATGGTATAACCTACAAAAAACATGTCATGGGGGAATTCTATGGTGATATTGTCCTATTCATCATATATGACATGTCTTGGGCCAGTCGGATTATCATTGTTGGAGGAGAGATCCTTGGGGAATTACTCTTCATATTTCCACTTGAGGGAAATACATTTTCAGCCCATGATCAACACATAATCTGCACCTATCATAAGTGTAGAGGAGGACAGCAAGGGGTAGGCTATTAAGCTTTCCATGATCAGATTTTCAGCCCACCTAATTTCCGGAGCTCAAGGTGGAGGAGATTTTCCATGAGTTGCACTTATTGGGAGGCAACTTATTATTTTTTTCATGATTGATGGCTTGAGGATGGGAGATTCATACAGGGATGATAAATCCCATTATATATCAGATATCATGCCTCAAGGGGGCCCTTATATAGCTCCTTGTTCCTTCATGGATAGTTGTTTCTACATGATAGCTATTTGGGGATGTTCACCCAAAGGCTAGATTGCATATGTTGAAGGGACAGTTTGAAGACTTGATTGATGATATGGCATCCTTTCCTTGAAGAGATCATCACATAAGGATGCTACAGGAGGAAGAGCAGAAAGGAACTCAATCTATCCTTGCAATTGCTTGAGGGCAACCAATATTTTGAGAGGGGAGAACTGTAATGTTCCAAATTTGTATGGAACATTAATTTTTGTTAATTTTATGTAGGAGATGAATAAAATGGGTGGGAGACCCATTCCTTGCATTATTAGAGAATAAAAATCCTCTAAGTATGAAAGAGGATCATGTTTGAAGTTATATTTCACACCTCCATGTGTGAAAGGAGGTTTTTGCATAAAGGCTAGGCCAAGGTGGACCAAATCAAACTGCATTGGCATGAGTTGGAAAGCACAAAGTGGGACAACGTAGGAGGGAAGCTTCTAGAGGAAGGGAAACCCTAATTCGAAGTAGGTTCCATGGACGGAGGCTAACTTGTTTAAAAGAGGAGCAAGGCGGTCATTGAGATTATCATTGATCATTTTACATTTGAGTCTTGAAGACTTGTTGATGTAGTTCCTTCGGGCACGAGCGAGTCCTGTTTAGGAATTCCTCTCCTTCTTGAGGAGCTCTTGAAGGATTGCACTCCATTCCCCATATTTTTGTATTCAATCCATAGCTTCAGCCATCTACTTCAGCCCAGTTTCTATAACAGACATTGTGCAGTGTTGCTAGGTGTTGCTAGGGAGGTTTCCACACACCATCCGGAGCTAGATTTCCAGTGGAGGGAGGTTCCATCCCTTGGGAGATAAAAAAAGGGGGTTTATGAGCAGATCCCACCATATTTGGCATCAGGCCAACCACATTCTATCATTGGCAGCACAGTCCCTCTCTCAGACAGCGTTCTTCTTGGTGAATATTTGTTGTGAGGGATTATCCAGCATTTTGGAGGGTGAAATCTTAGTGAAAGGATCAACCTTTCACTTCAGATTTCCATTGGAGGAGGGTTCTTCATTTTTTGCAGCCATTTCAGCCTTCTCCATGTATTTCCAGCCTTTGAGTTGCAACTACTACTGCAACTCCGACATTTTTTTATTATAGCATTTTTGCGTAGATTTCAGCCAATCCTCTTAAAGGATTGATGTTATGTATTTTCAGGGGTTGAGATCTTTCTCCTCCTTCTTTATTTGAGCCCACATTGTTATATCTTTATATTTTCATCATTTATGCAGCAGTTCCTCTCTAAAACTACGTATTCATGGCCTAGGGCTTTCTTATGCAACATTGTATTCTCATATTTGCATGTACAAGTTTCTTGAGGCTTCTAGTGTCTTGCTTGAGTGATCATTCCCTCAAGGATTTGTATACTTATTTGTTGTTATGTCTTAATATGATGTCCATTGGATTCTCCGGCATTTCATGTGTATATGAATCACTGCTATTTCCATTTGATTTATTTGTTATTGTTGTAGCTGCAATGTTGGGGTTATCCTAAGAGATTCCCAATCTTGTTGTTTTTCCCTCTTGGGAATATTATTCCTTGACATCGCTCTATAAACGGAGTCTGCTAATGGGCCAGATAGCCTCTGGAGCTCATCCTTCTGTATGAAGGTGACAAATCCAGTAAATGCCCCTACAGACTATCTCTGGAATAGATTTTCCTTGTCGATTGATAATGTTTCTAAAAAGGAACATTACAAGTATGGTCATTTACAAAATATATTTTAATATAAAATGAATTTTAAAATTATATCAATTTAAGGGTATTATTATAAAAATATTAGTAAAAAATGTGTCCATAAAAAATGGAAAAGAAAAATTTAGAATGAAAGTTTAATAAAACAATATGTGAATTAAAAAAATAATGGTGGTATGTGACATATTTTAACACAATAATATCTATTATATTTTTAGATAATAATATTACAGTATAAAATATTGTAATTTTTTTTTTTTAAATCTTTTTCTCTATTTTATTTTGAGTGGTTTAGTGAACAATTTGTTTTCCCAATTGTGTAGGTTTAAGTCTTTGGAAATATGTTGTATATTGTGTAATAGTGGTAGTGGCTTTGATAAGTATTATGTCAATTTACTTTATAAAAAGACAAATAAGTATGTTGAATAAAAACTTAAAAGTGATAATTTACTACAAAAGGATCGATAAAGAATATTTTGATCAAATAATCTATTGATAATGATATATAAGGTGTGTTTTCAGAAAATAATATTTTAGTACAAAAAAGTCAATTAAAGGGTCCAAAGATAATACGTGACACAATTTTAGAAAAGTATCAATAAGAAGTTTGTTGACCAAGAAATCTAAAGGTATCATGTACTAAAAGTAATATGTGACATGATTTAACAAAACAAGTTTTTAGTACAACAGAGTTAATAGAAAGCATTCTGACCCAAGGACTTAATGGTAATAGGTGACATGATTTCACAAAATTACATTCTAGTACAAAATAATCATAGAAAGGACTTATGTTGACAATACTTCACAAAATAGTACTTTAGTACAAAAGAACCACTATATAGCATGTGGACAAAATGACCTATAGATAGCATTTTTCAAAATAATATTTTAATACAAAGGAATCAAGAGAAAGCATATGGCATCGAGAGAAAGTAAATGGCATCAAAGGAATTTATTAATAAAAATGATATTTAGTTTAAGAGAATTTATAAATAATATTTTAGAGTAAATGCATTTATAGAAATCATGTTGATGATAAATTTTATTTCTATAATATTAAAGGAAGTATGTTCATTTCATATATATATATATATATATATCATAGAGAAAAAAGGTAAAAAATATATACATACATTGTTTGCACTATCTTTTCAAACCCTATCTTCCATTACAATCCACATTATAACTAAATATCAATATTCTCCACACTAGAGAAAAATCCAAAACTCAAGGGAGAGTCCCCTAGCCATAACTTGCCTTCACACAAGAAAAAACAGAAAAATAGGTGCTCTAAACACCATAACATTTAAAAAAAGAAGAAGATAAAGATAAATCGAATGAGAGATTGGTCAACACAGACTTAATCTCCTCTCCATATAAACATTCATGACAATTGACACTCCAAATGGAAGATAGATATCTTCTTTTCATAGAACAACAAATTTTGAGTTTAGCTCATGAAAAATATGACAAATGATATTTTCTCAAAAGATCTATCAGCCTCATGGATGCCAAAGAGAACGATTTCCAAACCTATTATTCTCACCTCAACCTTATGGTTTTCCATGTCAATGACCATTTTGGAGTCACCCAACACTTGGAAGTGCATTATTCATTTTTCCTTAGCCAGATTCAATAGCATCCATAGGGCCACAAACTCATATTTGTTTTTTGGGCCCCTTACTACCGCATATCTACAAGAAACAGTGCACGTGGCTGAAATAGAGGACAACCCCACTCCACATTAGCGAGGATAGCCTTGAATGACCCCACGGATGAACAAAAAATATCTCTAGCATGATTGAGTTCCTCAACCTAGGTTGTTTTGGATCTACCTTAAATTATTTTTATATTTTTTCTATCTTGGCTACATAGGTCTCTGGGGGTATGAAATTTCCTTGGAAGATGTTGATATTGCATGACCATGACACATATGAAATTAAAAACTAGGGAAAAAATGTAAAATTACAAACTACCTTTCTAACAACCACAATCTACAAGCATTAGGGAGTGAATCTCCTACACATCTACACTTTGAATTCAATTCATTCCAAAGAAAACCACAGATCTATAAAATATAGTTTCATTGCAGAAACATTTGTTCATGTGTCTCGTCTTAAACCTTGCACAAGGGGCATCAACTGGGGTGGAACCAACCACACCTTTGAATCCTATCATAGGTGATTATTTTTTTCTTGGAAGCTAACTGGGCATAGATCTTGGTTTTCATAGAGGCATTCACTTTGCATAATACCTTCCACCAGCAGATTTTTTCTTCAATGGAATTTTCTTCACACCACACATTGTACCCATGTTTCGTAGTAAAATATCTAGAATGGGGATTCTTGTACCTACAAAGAATATATGGAACATTATCACAAACTCATATCTAATTTTCAAAAATAATGTCTACATACCTTTTTTCATTCTTCCATTCATTCTCTCCATAACCCCATATCCCTTATTGCCTTCCATCCAACACAACCTCTAGCCTATAGATGCTATGAGATGGCATAAACTAGAAAGAAAATATTCAAGTGACTTAATTCATTTAGAAGTGGTATTGGTAGCCTGTAATTGTTCCTATAACCATACCAAGGATCATATCCAATTTGACCAATCGTATCGTTCCCTACACAATAGCCCAATCACTAACCAACTAGAGGGAAATTCCTAACCAAAGCTTTATATACTATTAATCCTTTAGAGGAATATTTTGTCACTCTAAACCAATTCTCAAGTGAAAAACTATAAAAACACTCGACTTTCATAAATTTGTACCAAAGAGATCACTCACCTATTAATCTCCACAAGTTATTGTCATCCAATGCTTTTTCAAAATGGCGAATCTCCTTTAAGCCTCATCCTCATATATCCTTTAGGGTAGTGATTATATCCAGCTTGACTAACATATATCCTTTTCGAATACCTGTACATATCCACAATCAATGGAGGAGAATTTTTTTGATTAGATTCAAATGCTTTTTGGGTTCACTATTGTGGAGTTTTAGTATACTAGAATACTTTCTAGGACTGACTTGACTTTCACTAAACACCCACCTCTCAACAAGAATTGGTTTGACCAAAACTGTATGTTCCCTTCCACTTTTCAAACCATCCATTACAGTCAATAATATGGTATTTAATCAGCTTCATGAAAAACCCCAAACACTTTGAGCCTTAATCTAGGTGTTTGACTAGAAAGGGAATAATTTGTTTTTCTTACAGCGTAGACTCAAAAATTTCATTAAATATGATACATGATTTGAGTTGTTTTATATATCCATCATTGTGACCCTATAAAAGAGATATGGGGCACTTTTTATGGACACCATATCCTTATGATCCCATGAAGTAAAAGCCAAAATTTCATAAACAGAAAGAACATGAGATATCACTGCTAAATAAGACATTTTGGATCCTCTGAGAAGACCCATCGACGTAAGCTCAACCACCAATTTGCTAAAGGTATATTCTACTATAAAAAATCATAGGGGTGATAAAGTACATCCTTGTCGAAGTCCCTCAATGATTTTATGAAATAAGAAAGGGTATCCATTGATAATAACTGCAAGGACACATTTTGGATCCATCATATAATCCAACTGATGAAATGAATATCAAAATACATTTGAATAAGGAATAAATGGAGAAATTTCCAATCCACCTTATCATAAGCCTTTGAAAGATCTAGTTTTAGGAGTGTTTCTTTTGATTTTTTAGCTTTCACAGAGATAAAATATTCTTGAGCAACAACCACTGCATCATTTATATTTCTTTGATGTAGAAATTCAATTGTTCTTCAGAGATAAAAAAAGCTAAGGATTTCCTTTATTCTTATTTCTATATTTTTAGCGATCAATTTGTGAATAAGGTTGCAACATGTGATGGGTCTGTAGTATGAAAAATAGATTGTTATGAAACCAACTCCAAAAATAGAAGAAAATAGAGATCAACGCCTTACAAATCAGCCACTTCGAGGGGGAAACCTGCAATACATTACATAAATGAACAATTCTTGGATGATACAAATGAAAAAACCTCCTTCTATATATAGGGGTCGATGGGGTCACAATATAATCCTAGCTGACCTAACAATAATAATGTAAGGTAACAAAAATAACAATATGGGGGTTGTAGGGGTACAACAATGAAAATAAGCGGGCTACACTAATAACAATAAGGGACTACACTAGTAATATGGGGACCTAACATGCTCCTATCCTTCAAAGAAGTGTTGTCCTCAATGCTTGAGTAGCTCTGGATGCTTCTGTATAAAATTCTCATCTTCCCATGTAGAATCTTCAGTGGGTAGGTTCTTCCACTTGATGAGATACTCTGAAATTGATCGATTTCGTCGCTGTCAATTTCTTGTTTCCATGACTGTTTCAGGTTCCAATATGATTTTTCCTTCCTCCTCAAGTTCTGGAAATATTGTTTGAATTGGAATTTTGTCACCTATAACCTTATTTAAGCATGAAACATGGAAAAATGGATACACTCACGAAGAAGCAGGAAGCTCCAATTTGTATGCCATAGTACCAATCTTTTGCAACACCTTGTAAGGACCATAGTATTTTGGCGATATTTTGTTATCCTTATTAACTTGCTTGAGGGACATGTATTTATATGGTTGTAGCTGTAAAAATACCCCATCTCCTACATCAAAACTTCTCTTGATGCGATGTTGATCTGCCTGTTGTTTCATTCGATTTTGTGCCAAATTGAGGTTATCCTTTAAGAGTTGGAGAACTTGCTGTTGATGCTCGATGTGATATTCACTGCTTGCACCTTAAAATTTTCTCTTAAATATGATGTGATGGGTGGTGGATGATATCCATAAAGTGCCATAAATGGGGTCAATTTTGCTACAATATGGAAGGAAGTGTTATACCACTATTAAGCCAGAGGTAACTACTTGACCCATTGTGTTTGTTTATCAGATACAAAACAACGAAGATATCCTTCCAAACATTTGTTCACTATATTAGTTTGACCATCAGATTGAGGATGATAAGATGAGCTATGAGCTAGTTAAGTACCCAAACAAGAAAATAATTCCGTCCAAAACTTTCCAGTAAAAATGGGATCTCTGTCGCTTACCACAATATTTGGGTTTCCATGTAGCTTTTTAATTTTTTCCATAAATGAAGTATCAATTGTACTTGCTTTAAGTGGATGAGATAATGCACAAAAGTGTGCATGCTTGTTAAGTCTATCAACTACCACCATGATGACACTCTTTCCTTTAGACTTAGGTAAACCTATGATAAAACCATTGAAATATCCTCCCAATGTTGAATTGGAATAGATAAAGGTTGTAGAAGACCCGAGGTCTTAATTGTCTCAACTTTATTTTGCTGGAAAACCAAACATTCTGCCACAAAATTTTGAATATCAGATTTAAGACCATAAAAAAAAATCTTTCTTCACCCTATGGTAAGTTTTTAAAAATCTTGAGTGTCCTCCTAAAGGAGAAGTGTGCAATTCCAAAAGAATATTTTGTTTTAGTTGGGAATTCTTACAAATATATAAGCAATCTTTGTACCATAAGGAATCATTTTTCCAACTAAATGTATCAGATGTACTAGGATCTTGATTCAAATTTTGAATGAGTTTCCACACTTCTTCCTCTTTCTTCCATTAATCCCTTGCTTCAGTTATCCAATCTCATTGGATTATAGAAATCTCACAAAGCAATGCTTCAACCTCTTCATACTTTCTTGAGAGTGCATCTGCAACAACATTTAGCTTCCCTTTTTGTAGATGATTTCAAAGTCATAACCCAACATCTTTGTGACCCATTTTTTCTACTCTTCTAGAGATATTATTTCTTCCAAAAAGTGTTTAACATTATCATGGTCATTTTTTACCTTGCAGTGCCTTCCCATTAGGTAAGGTCATAATTTCCTTAGTGCATGTAGGATTGCCAACATTTCCTTCTCATAAACAATTTTCTGTAAATACTTTCCTTTGATTTGACGACTTTCAAAAGCAATGGGTCTTCCTTCTTGCATTAAAACAACACCAACTCCATTTCCCGAGGCATCACATTCCACAATAAAGGTTTTTGTGAAGTCTGGCGTAGCTAAGACCAGTGCTAGGCACATTTCCTCTTTAAGATGTTCAAAGGCCTTAGTTACTTCAGGAGTACATGAAAATGCATCTTTCTTCAATAATGTTGTTAGAGGTGGTGCTATTCTCCCATAATTATTAAAAAAGGTGCGATAATACCCTGATAATTCGATAAATCATTGCAACTGCTTTATGATTATGGGGACTTTCCATTCCTTAATGGCTTTAATTTTGTTAGGTTCTACCTTAACACCCTCCTGAGATACAATATGACCCAGATATTCCACCTCTTGTACTCCAAAGAAACATTTGGATGTTTTTGCATATAATTCTTTCTCCTCCAATAGTTTGAGCACCCTGTCAACATGTTGAACATGATCCTTCCAAGACCTGCTATAGATTAGTATGTCATCAAAAAATACTAGCATAAATTTTCTAAGGAAGGGTTTGAAAATGGAATTCATTAACCCTTGAAATGTAGAAGGTGCATTGGTAAGGCAAAAATGCATGACCAAAAATTCATAATGACCCTCATGAGTTCAAAATGTTGTTTTTGGAATATCTTCAGTCTTCATTCTAATTTTTGATGATATGCTGAATGAAGATACAACTTGGTAAAATAAATTGCGCCATGTAATTCATCCTATAATTCATCAATCACATGAATGGGAAATTTATCTTTAATAGTGAGCTTATTGAGCTCCCTATAATCTGGACACATGCGCCATGATCCATCCTTATTATGCACCAATACTACTGGAGCAGAGAAAGAACTTTGACTAGCTTGAATTATACCAGCTTCTAACATTTCTTCAATCATACATTCAATTTCTCTCTTTTGGACATAAGGATATATGTAAGGCTTGATTTTTGGAGGAAAACTTCCTGGAATCAAATGAATAACATGATAATGATCACAAATAGGTTCCATTTCTTTGGGAGTTTCAAACACCTTGGAATGATTGTCCTAAACTTTTTGGAGATATGGAGAAATATATGATTTTGATGTTGGAACTTCTAGTGAGCATAATTGTGCAATTACACCTCGTTGTTCTTTCTTAAGAAGCTTTGTCATGAAATTATGGCTTATCATCTTTCCCAAATTCCCTGCGATACCCCATAATTCGATTTCCTTTCCTTCGGAAAAAAAATTCAGAAAAAGTTCTTGAAAATTAAAAGCTATCATCCCCAAAGATTGTAACCATTGTACTCCTAGTACAACATCAACACCTCCCATTGGAATATTCAATAAATATTCCCCATGGTTAGCTTGATATTATGGCATTTTCTAGAGAAATTTATAGTTCCTCCATTTGCAACCATCACTTGACATTGTGGTGCTGGTTATAGGAAACAATTCAATTCCTTGGCTACCTTACAATGAATAAAATTATGGGTACTACCTGAATAAATCAACACTATTATATTTTTCTTCTTGATATGTCCTTCTATCTTGAGAATTTGAGGAGTGGTAATTCCTGCCAATTGATTACACGATATGGTCGGACTCATTTATTCTTCTTCTAGGGTTGGTTCCTGGTGTATATCCTCTTCTTTTGAATTTTCTTGTTCGTTTTCTTCCTCCTCTTCACAATCTATGTAAAATAATTTCTTCTCAGCACACTTATGACCTTTAGTGTATTTTCTATCACAACTGTAGCGAAGCCCTTTTTCTCTTTTTTCTTCTAATTATTGTGGTGTCAACCTTGTAGGCTGTGGAATTCTAGGAGTAGCAACACTTCCATCTTTATAGATGTGAGTGGTAGGCTTCCTTGTCACCATAATTTTACATTCAATTTTTCTTGCCAACTTGAATGCCTTCTCCAATGAATCAGGTTCCCAAACAAAAAATTCATGTTGGATGTTATCCTTTAAAGTCGCTACGAAGACATCAATCTTGTGTTCCTCTGGAATATCAGTTACCCTTATATTCAATTTTTGGAAGTCCTCAATGTGCTCCACCACTGAACCCTTTTGTTTGAGATTTATCAATTGGCTAAAAAGGTGTTTCTCTTTGTATCCTCATAATGTGCTATCATTTCCTCCGTAAAAATTGACCAAGTGACATTTTTTTTACGTGAGCAAAGCCATCGATACCATACAAATGTATTTTTTTCTAAATGTAAAGTTGCAATGCATACCTTTTGTGTGTTTTTCACATTATTGAGATCAAAATATTGCTCCATTTGTAGTATCCATGTTACGGGATCCTTTCATCAAACTTCCTCATATCCATCTTTGGAATATGGTGGTTCTTCCATCCAATATTAGATTTTATGAAATCACGATTGTTAACACTGGAAAATCGTACAAGCAGAAGACAACATTATTTAATGTCAGGCAGAAGGATTTACAAGGCTGAAAGACATTAGAGAATCTGGAAAGTATTTAAAAATCTCTAAGGTTTGAGGAAAAATCAAATTTGAGCAAAGTCATAAATGCTTTTGCGCACATAATCATTCGTGAAGAGCATTTTTGCACGCCTTTTGACCCAAAATGCACGCAATCCTGGGAGTGGCGAAAGTCACTTTACGGGACCACAAAAAGCACATTCCATGACAGTGATTTCACACTTGAAGTCACCTAAGGACAACCACCAAAGCTTCCTTAGACATCAAGGGAGAAAACAATGGAATCATCCCCCTCCCTTGGGTCACCATCCACAATGTACCAAGGGAGGGAAGGAGGTTTTTAATTCTCCTATATAAGAATAGCAAGAGATGAAGAACTTGAGAGAACATTGTTATGCTGGCTAGAATAATTTTCCCAAGAAATACCAATAGTGTGTGATCTGTAGCTGAAGATATAGGGGAATCAATTGTTGGCCATCCAACAAGTTTAGTCCACCACAATAGAGAGAGGGAGACTTTGCACCGAAGCAAGCTTGGACATAAAGACATCCTTGCATCGGGACTTAGAAGCCATTTTCTAAGTGCCCTTTGGCAAGAGGGTTAAAGTTTCATCCTCATTTCCTACCAGCACTCAATAAGAGGGGCCGAAAGAACCACCTTTTTTATTATTGCAGTTGTTTGACTCTATTCAGAGCTTTTGTTATATTTGTTTAGTTTCTAGTCTAGTTTTAGTTTATATATTCATGCTATTTATCTATCTAGTATGCTTATGATTCTAGCTTGTTCCACTAACTTGCTTGAATCCACTTCTTTTTCTGCCTGTGACCAATAACTTAAGAGGGTAAACCACACCCCTTAAGTTGGTGTGATTTCGTACATGTGTGAACCAAACACACTAACACAGGGATTAACATTTTATTTTGTTCTCATCATGAGTTTCCTCTACTATATTTTCGGCATTAGAAAAAATTTCTTGTAGCAACTTTGTAAAACCTTTCATGTCTGCTTTTAGATCATTCTTCATGTTTTCCATGTTGTCTTTCATTTTTTCTTCCATGTCATCCATCTTAGCTTCCATGTCAGCTTCCATGCCATCCATATTAGCTTTCATGACATCCATCTTAGCTTCCATTCCTTTCTTCAAACCATCTATCTTCGCTTCCACTCCTTTCTTCAAAACTTCCATTTCATTTTTTGTTGCTCTTTGTGAGAGCGAAATTTGGTGCACTTTCTCTTGTAATTTTGATGGATCATGTTGCAATTCTTCATCTTCATGGGTCATAGTAGAGTATTATGTGGGCTTAATGGGTGTTGAATTATTTTTAGGGGGAATTTTATAACCCAATACTATGCTCAATATACCCTTGGAATCACTTAAAACTGATTTTTCAAACAATACTTATGCAATTTGGAAAACAAATACACACCTTTTTCTTGCTTTTGAGGAGCTCGATATTGAAACTAAATTATCTCTGTAATTAAGGATCTTCAATATCTCAAATTTGGTCCTTTAGTAGCCCTATAAATCTTCTTTCGAATGCCATAGGTCTGACATGATTTGGATACTTCAAGACAAAGTTATGTCGAATCTCCCACAATGACATAATTATGGACGAGTTGAGTGGAGCACATTTGTACGATGTGCCATGTCTCACTGTTTCATCGTTCAGCTCTAAAATTGATACAAAGGAAAATGCAGTCTGTGTACTTGCGGCTACTTTTTATAGAATTCCAATCCGATGCTCAGAGAGAGAGTTATGATGATTTTCCCAAGGTCACCTCTTTGAGATGAAATTTGGGAGCTTGAAAAAACCTTAACTTCCATAGATCCTATCTCCGAAAATATTTTGAACCAAGATTTGAAATATTTACAGGAATTTCCTCTGGATTTCTGCTTTTCTTTGTAAAAATTTCATCTAATGAACCTTCATATAAAAAAAGTTATAGCGAAAATTCTATGATGATATGTTTAGGTGAAATTCGGGAGCCTATAAAAAGCCCAACTTCCACAGCTTATATCTCCGAAAATGTTTTGAACCAAGATTTGAAAATTATACATGAAGTTCCTCAAGATTTTGGCTTCGCTCTATTAAATTTTCAGCTTCCAAAAGTTTGTAGAAAAAAATTTATAGTGAAAATTCCACGATGAACTATTTGGAGCGGAGAAACCTTAGAATCCAAAGCTCTGATACCAAACGTTATGAAACCAGCTCCAAAAATAGAAGAAAAGAGAGATCAATGCATTAGAAATCATCCAATTTGAGGGGGAAACCTCCAATACATTAAATAAATTAACAATTCTTGGATGATACAAATGATAAAACCTTCTTCTATATATAGGGATCCATGGGGTCACAATATAATCCTAGCCGACCTAACAATAATAATATAAGGGAACAATAATAACAATATGGGGGTTACAGGGGTACAACAATGACAATAAGGGGGCTACACTAATAACAATAAGGGACTATACTAGTAATATTGGGAGCTAATAGAGACCCCAACTTGTGTCTTTGGAATAAGACACAAAAAAATGAATTAAAGGAAGCCAACATCTTATCAAAAGATTATGTTCATATAAATCCTTAAGAAAATATTGCTTTTTAAACACATAATCCTAAATAAAGTTCCATAAGGAATCCATAAGGATATGGACTCTTGGTACTTTGCATGGATGTTAATGCTACGCATTCTTCTTATTCAATAAATTCCTCTGATAGAAATAAATTCATATTCTCTATGATAAATCTGGGAAATTTTATTATTGCCTATAATATATCTTGAATAGGGTATCCCATAGGAGCCAAGAATAGGATTTGAAAATATCTCACCCCTTCCTATAATTTCCTTAAAAGAGTGAATATAGGATCCATTTGAGCCAAGACACTCCAAATGGTATTGAACTACTTTCTCCCATTACCATAGTGATGAAAAAACTTATTATTGTCCCCTAAGGATAGCCATATGGCCCTGTGTTTCGGTCTCCACCTCTCCTCCTCCTATAGAAATCGTGTGCGCCTCTCTTTCATAAGTGATTTCAGTAGCTCCATATGTTCAAAGAATATGGAGTTTGGGTCAATTATAGAGAATTTTTTTTCTATATTAGCTTCTACCTCCACCAATCTCACCTTTTTTTTATAAAATTTCTTGGCCCATTCCTGAAGGGATTTGTTTGACTAAGGAAAAAGTACTTTAAAATTAATCCATATAGGATGAAGATGTTGGGGGCCTAAGAGGACATAATTTACCACATACTAAAGATATATACTCCTCTTCCTATAGATAATAATACAAGAACATGAAAGGAAACCACTTTAGGAAATCCATCATAAAAACATGTAAAAAAATAGGAGGATTGTTGGAGTCTCCTCCAGTTACAACTTGTTGATAGTCCTGGAACCTCCAAAATTCAATGGGTCTCCCCAATATGAAGTCCCAATTAGACCTCACACCATTTGGAGTATAAGCCCCATCTTAAATACAACCTGTTTGTTGAAATAGCAGGTTTTAGTGGTATGCCTTGGCTGCAATAACAGATAGAATGAAGTACTCGTGACTTTGGTGAAACAAGTCTATAAATTTGTGAAAAGTCAAGTGAAGTGAATGACAGTTTATATCACAACAAGAGGGGAATAAGTGAGCCCCGTAGAAGCCTGTAATAATATGCATCTTGAAAGGAAAACATGAGCATAAAAGGAATCATAAGTTAGCTTGCAAAATAGTTCACAAGATAACCATGATTGAAATACATAAAAGCACACATTCAACATGATTCATATTAATGCAAACAAAATAGTTCATAAGTTTTAGCATGAATTAAATAACATATATTTCAAACATAAAAATAATATCCCTACTATATTCATAACATATGCATGAAAATGTGTCGGCTCTAAGTTTTTATTAAATTGAAATCCCCAAACATACATATACAATTGAAAATCCACTAGTCCCAATAGTGGAACATGAGGCTAACACCTGCCCTTCCAAAGAAATATACTCCTCTATGCTAAGGATAATAAGAGTCTCTAAAAAAACTCCCAAGATTTCGATCCTAAGCCAAAGCCCAACCAAAATCCCTTTACATGAATAATGAGGGTCCATTTATAACAAATGAGATGACTACCCATCTCCCTTTATGACTCTTTGACTTCCCTCATGCCCTTTTGACTTCTTTACATAAAGACACTTCATATTCCAAAATTGACAGTCGGAGTTCCACTTACAAAATGTTTTAAATACAATATTACATATTCCCATATATGAAAAAATTGGATAGTCAACTCGACAAGCCTAATAATACAAACAACATATCAAGCTTGAGTTTGGGGAAACTCTAGCTCATCCAATTCAACTTGTAGCTTCTCAGTTACATAGTGATGCCAAGATTTATATTGTGTGATTACTTCCCTAAAATTTGCGATGGATCAAGATAAAAGAGAACTCTAGCCTCCATTGAATTCAGGTACATTTTCTTGGAGCTAGTCCGATTCTCCTTCTTTAATAGGAAAAACACCATATTGAAATGTACAGGGCCACCAATTTAATTCTACATATCATACATATTAACCTCCAAATATTCCTTATAAGTGATATAATTGAGCTAGTCCAAGTATTCTTCGACCTCCTATCTTACATTGTTCCTTCCTTTTGCTTCGGTGAGTGAGACAATTGAAGGGATCTTGTGTGACTTCACCATGAAATCCACATTGTTATATAACCATGCAGAATAGGCTTGAACATTGGTACTGAATGAGCTGAGTTGTTTGTTTCTATGGATGAGCATATGAAGCTCTGCTTTCTCTAACTCAACCTATTGTCTCGTCTTCTTCACCAAGTTGGGAGGTACACCTCTATGCATTGCCCACTCATGCACTACAATGATGGTTGTATGAAAAAAATTGAGAGATTTAGTAGTATTTTCACTTTTTTTGCATGCCATTCAAGTGGACAATTGATTTATGCATGGTGATAAGCTCCTCATAGACGTTCCGCATGGTTTCTCCAAATGTCGATAGTTCACTAAGTATGAATGCCTTAAGTTCTTCCAGATACACCTGTGTGGGAGTTTCTTTCCAGACCTCTTCCTGGACATGTTAATTTTTTTGCCTCACATCCTCTATATTATTTTCCATCTGTCTATTCTCAGCCATCAAATACTTTGTGTTTGATTTAGAGGCTCCTGTGAAGGCCAAGATGGTTGTGACAATGACTTCTGTATTTTTGCTGGTGTCCATCACTAGCATATTTTCTTTGATAAAAGAAGGATGTGTGAGATCATTCGAGAAGTGTTTCCTCATTTCTGATATGATATTATTCTATATCTCATCCTAGGACAAGTTGTATATATCCATCACCAGACCTTCATCGAGAGGAGCACTTTCCTCTTCCTTGCTTGGAGCTTGCTCTGTTGTTGGAGGAGGGGGATACTGAATAGTGACATGTTGCGTGCAAGGAATGAGATCAACATATTGGTTTAGCTTCTCTAGCTCTACCTCCATGTCTTGGATTACTATTAGATTTTCAATTTCCTAAGCAAGTTCCTTATCCTGCAACTTCTTTCTCTCTTGTTCAAGTAGCCATCTATGTTCCTTTGTTGACCAAGTCCAGCTCATTCTAGGAAAGAAAGAAACTTGTAGTAAATGTGCATAATAGGTTCCTTTGTTGACCAAGTCCAACTCATTATAGGAAAAGAGTTCTAAGAACATATTGCATCCAAAAAGTAAGCATACATGTAGAACCTGGCTTACTTACCCTTGGGAGGTTTCTTGGAGTTAGTCACATGGATATCAATTGTTTATCCAATAAGTCTGACCATTTGAATGATTTTTCTTCATTCACAACTTGATGCAAAAAAAATTCCTAGCCTCTAAGAAAGGTATCAGTACTCTTTTGACTATAGATCCGACAACATAGAATTATAAAGTACTGAAATTCTTTCCTGAGAGATTTGGTCATATAAGTGTTGTTGGGTATCTGGAAGAATTTGGATGGCTCTTTCACCCAAATTTTTATGACATCTTTTGTGCTCAAGTAACTAGTGACTGCATAAAAGTGGGAATCCACATAGACTTCTGATAGTGACAAATGATACATAATATAAAATTCATGTGCCTTAAAAGAGGCAAGCCTTTGTCCACTGACACTACTGAAAATCATGGTCTTTGCATTTGTGTGTGACAGGATCCAGTTGATAATGTATGCACAAGGAAAGGTTGGATACTTGCATGCAATCTTGTGTAATCCTGACTTTTGGACATTATGTAACCCTATCTGTCCTCAAGATAGGATTTGTAATTGTTTGCCATAAATTCATATTTCACTGTGTGCCATGTAATGTCTAAATATTTCCCAATGAATAGTTGAGTTTATGAAATAATTGGCATAGTGGAAGAAACACTCTCAACTATCTCACTGGGTCTAATCTTTGTAGTGCCTTTGGAGGAATATCTCTTTGGTGCCATGATGATAAAAATATAATGGATGGAGATAACCTCAAAAGTTGTAGTACCTGTATGACATAATGCACTCATGGAAAAAATAAATTAGCTCAAGAAAAATAGTTTATTCTTCAAGATCAAGGTAGAAAATCAGAAACTAAGAGGGAATATTGTGCAATTCCTGGGTTGAGGGTGAGAGACTAGCCTCATGAGATGCGCAGTGCATAGGCTCATCAGTCAAGGAGGAAACTAGAGGCTTGGGACTGCACAATCCATAGTCCCAAGTGGGAAGACTCAGGGAAGGAACTGCGCATTGCACAGTCCTAGTGGCCAAGGTCGCGGGCTGAGGTTTGTGATAGCACAATGTGCAGTGGGGACAAGCCAAGGACTACACATTGTGTAATATCATAGTCCAATCTCGAAGCTTTCCTATTGAATATGTGAAATGCACAAATGGAGAGAGAAATTCCTGGTCATAATTGCGCAAACTTTCCCTATAAGGGGAGAAAACAATGACAAATATGAGTGTTGGGGTAGTGTTGGGGTTCCCATGTTTTGGAAAGGTTGGAAATACCAAAATATGAGACAACATCAAACCACTTTCAAACCTCAGGATCTAGCCCTCCTGGGTCCAGAGAGGGATCTCTCTATATAAGCAAATGTTTATGTCTTTGAAAGCTCAAATGTTAAGATGTTAGGCTAGTTATAAGGCTCGGTGTTTGTTTGTTTGATTGTTTGAGTTTGGTTGTTGGGAATCAGGAAGGAAGGGTAGTTATAAGGCTCAGGTTTTGTTTGTTTGATTTTTTTTTTGGTTGTTGGGAATCATGAAAGAAGGGTCCAATATAAGACAAGGGTGAGCAAGGAGGATTTCAGGAAAAGGAGAGATATTCTAGGGAAACATTCAAGACCATTGGGAAATGGAGTCAGGAAAGGGTTTACTTGCTATTCAATGTGCAGGCTTTTAGTTGGGCTAGTCATCTAAAACATTGGCTCTTAAAGATGATTGTGTGGCATGGAACATTAAGGATTGAAAGTGAAAAGAGGAAAACCATCCAATTTTGTCTATAGATCAGGTCAGAGGTCATTTAACTCCAGACCTACTTGGACATAATCAGAGGCAACTTGAGGGAACTTGGAAAGTTTAATTGAAATGGAAAGATCCTAGTGAGGCAGAGATAGAGTTCTAAACCCCCCAGTGTTCTCAACTCATTTAATTAAATCTAAACAAGAACATCTAAAGACAGATTCCATTAATTCATACATCAACTAGCAATATATCAGACCACTACACTGGTTAAATTAATTGAAATTAATCCTTAGATAACACATTTAGTAGAAAACATTAAGGCAAGGAGAGCAGAAACATAGGGTGCCTAACAAGGGAAAATCCTATGCCAGATTTCTGATGCAAGCCAGAAGAAGTGTAATGAAATGAAATAAAACATAGAGATAGAAAAACATCACCTGCTGCTTTAGATCAGGATCCAAAGAATGTGCTTGTCATATTAAAAACAACACCAGTCATGTACAACATTTCCCACAACTTGAACATTCAACCTGAATACATCTATCTTCAGCCTATCTTACAACTTTACATAGAACTCTATCTCACAGAAACAGCTTCTAGTTCTCTGATATCTCATCAACAACCTTTACAATAATTTTCTCATGAGTTTTATAGCAGGAGATGAGCCGAGGAGGTAGGTGCAATACTAAATGAAGCATTAAACTCAGGAAAGAAAGAAATCTTGAAGCCCATTCTGTTTTAACTCCTGTGTATTGATATTTGGCATTCTTTGGAGGAAAAATTGGTCTTCTTCAGACTTCTATTTACTCCAGGTATGTCTCTGACGTACTTTGGCAGTAGGACTTTGTGGTACTATTGGTGAATAAACAAAAGATAAATGAATGATTGAGAAGTCTGCCATACTTATGAAACGAATTCTCTGGTAGCTTCGGACTGTTATCAGGGTGGAAATTTCTTCAGGAACACGGCGTATAATAAATGCTGCATGCGTGCTCCATCCTTTTTAAGGAAAAAACATTCTACTGATGTAGAAACCCTGACACACTGATTTTTGTGCTGTACCTTCTACGTGATCCATGGGTCTTCAATCTGATTCTTTACCTTTAAATCTCTGAACATAATGCTTATATATCTTCATTTGTGTGCCTTAAGCTCGCTGCTGCTTAATTTAAATCTCTGACTGTGAATTCTGTGTGTTAATGGCACCGGGACATTTTCACAGAGTAATACCCTGGTCTTGTAATGCAAGTCCTGTCGTAGGACCTCCTCGGGTTTTCTTCATGATTTCTTCCTCTGCACACGGTCTTTTCCTATTTTTTCTGTCACTGTGACAGTGGGTGCAAATCATGGCGGCATTCACCACCTCAAAACCCCACAAAACAGAAAACTCGTTATGAAATCTGTGAATGGGGATAATGGATGCAGTGCGGATGATGAAAATGGTCGTGCGACTGGTAAAATGGCAGAACAATGCAGAGGAATGATGGAGGGAAGCCTTGGTGAAGGTTGGCGGAGTGCATAGGGAATTTAAATAAAAAACCCGACCTTTGAACAAATATATATAATGGACGGGCGAATGTATGGTGAGACAAGTGGAAAGGTGACGTGGTGGGACCGGGCGATGGCAGAATGGTCAACAGCAAGGAAAACAAATCGACCGTCCAATTTCAGAGGAGATCGATGGTGGGAACAATACTTGCCGAGGGCGATGGACAAGCAAGCCAGGCACAGACCATGATTAACCCGCGTGCGGCTTGGCGAGCGACAGCCATTAGATGGCGATCGGCAGATCGACGTTACCGATGGCGATATCGCTCCGCATTGCGCATCCCGTACCGAACGATAATGCGCGATGAGATAGCGGCTGGGAATAGTGCCGCTGCCACGCATCGATGATGTATGGAATCACCGGCCGATGGGAAAAAACAATACCACCCGACCCCCAATAGCGATGCAATGAAAACCGGGTTGTTCCTGAATAGTGTCTGCAGGTGCGGGGACCACAAGGCGGGAACGAAGATCTGTCCGTTGATCTGTGGTTTAAATGAATGGCGGATGTGGTTGGAGAGGTGAACGTGAAGAACGACAGGCGCTTGTGGAGTTAACGGGGACCGTCCGATCTACAAAGATCAACGGTCGATGTTGCCCCTGATATCATATGTGATAAGTGCCTTCCGCCCGAGCACCTAGTCATGGCACTGGGTCATGTAGAGGGAAACGGTAAGGGGGCTGGCCTGAAGGTGGCTAAGACCCAATGTGTAGAGAATGGGTTTTTCAGCCCTTTTTAGTGAAATTTGAGGCCGAAAATGGGAAACGATAGAGGGAAGAAGGGGAAATTTGGCTAACCAAAGGGTGTAGGGATGTTTTAGAGGGGATTTTTGGGATGAAAAGGGGGACTTTAACAGAGGGAAAAAGGGTTGAAAAGGGACACTTTGCAAGGATATAGGGGATAAATATAGACCTTTTGGCGCACAATTTCTGCAAACAATTAGACCTTATAAAGGTAGTCAGCAGAGGGAAATTTATCAAAGGCAAAGGCACAGGAGACTTCAAGGATGATGTGTCTTTAGGGGAGATGCATTCCTTGAAGGCTCAAAAAACAATTTAGCCCCTTACTTTAATTTCTCAAAAATTTATAGGGGGGCTAACAGTGGCTCCACATGGGGATGGCTTCTTCTTGAAGGAGTCAAGAATTCAGAAAATGATCTTTGGTGTCGGCCAAATGCCTACTGCTTTAAGCCACCTTCCTCTTTGATTTTCAGCTGCCACAATTGTGAAGACATCAATTTAGCAGAAAAAATTTCCCAATCAATCTACCTACCCACACTACAATCCTAGCATTTTTTCTTCTTCTAGGGTGCATTTGAGCTAGCAGACCCTTTACATCATTTTATTTTTACAAACAGAAAATAAACCTATTCTAACTCTACCCTTATTGCTCCATGAGACCAGATTAGACTGTTGGTCTCATATGTTTCTCTACCTAATCTAATATCTGCTGGGATTAAACTGTCCAACAGATTTCTTCTCTACATTCTACAACAGAAATTTAAAAACAGTCAAACTAGGATTAGACAGTCCAGTTTTTTGGGTGGATCCAAGGCGTAAAGACAGTTGCACATGGACATAAAATTGCTGAAAACTGAAAACAAAACTGTGAAGGCTTGAGATCTGAAGCTTGTAGTATCCTTCTTTCCTTTTTGTGACTCAAGTTTTGAGCTTGTTAGAGTCACTCTTTTTCTTCATTCCGGCTCTGGTTTTGGGCATGTTAGAGCTGATTTTTCTTTTTTCTTTGCTGGTCCAGATTTTGAGCATGTTAGGACCAGCTACTTTGCTTCTTTTGGCTCAGGTTTTGATCATGTTAGAGCCAATATTTTGCACTTCATAGGTTCATGTTTTGAGCATGTCTGAACCTCTCTTTCCTCTCTGTTTTTTGAAACATTTTTCTCTTTTTCTTGAAAACAAAATACTGCAATGGTATGTACAATGGAAATGGAAACTGGAAATTGTAAATCAGCAGAAGTAGTGTTTGAGCATCCTGCCATTGACAGGACCCCAAAATAGCTCTGTACCATCTAATTCCTGTAGGAAGAAAGCATTTGGACCCACAGTGGCCTGGATGATGTATGGCCCTTGCCACAAACTGTTAAACTTTTCATGCTTACCTTTATCCTCTCTCCTTGAGTCTCACTTCAGCACTTTATCTCCAATTTTGAAATCAACAGCTTTGGTTCTCTTGTCAAAAAACTTCTTTATGTTTTCCTGAACTTTGATAGCTCTGTTATAAACCTCCTCCCTTGTTTACTAGAGATGAATTGTTTTCTTTATCCTTCTCACCATACTGTCTTCTTCTATTTGAATCTTTTGAACCAGCTTAATCACTGGTACCCCAAGGCTGGTAGGAAAAACTGCTTCTGTCCCATAGACAAGCTAGAATGGTGACATGCTAATGGACTTATTTGTTGTAAGCCTGTCAGCCCACAAGGCATGCACTAACTTGTTATGCCATGACTTTTTGTTCTCTTCCAACAGCTTCTTGATGATGATCACCAGGCTCTTGTTCGATGATTTAGCTAAGCCATTACCTTGTGGGTAATAAGCATTTGAATGACCAAGTATTATTTGATACATGTGACAAAAATCAACCATTTTCTTGGATCCAAAAGCAGCAGCATTATCGGTGATTATTTTTCTTGGGCAGCGAAACCAAGAGAGGATATGACCTTCTAGGAACCTAATGATGACTGAATCTGTGGCATTCCTAGTAGGTATGGCCTCGATCCACTTAGTGAAGTAGTCTGTGGCTGTTAAGATCCATTTGTGTTGTGCAGAAGAAGATGCGTGAATTTCTCCTATGAAATATAGGCCCCATTGTATAAAAGGACCTTCAACAGTGATGGGTTGTAAAGGGAGGGGGAAAAGTTTTCTCTTGCCTTCAAAGATCTGGCATTTGTGGCAGGCAATTATCATCTTATGGATGTCATTGAAGAGTGTGGGCCAGTGGTAACCAGCGCTGAGTATTTTTTTTGCAGTGGCTTTCCAACTCAGGTGGCCTCCACATTCTCCGGCATGGAATTCTTGCTTAATCCTCTCAGCTTCAGCTTCAGGAAAACATTTAAGCAATAGGCCATTTGGATTTTTCCAATATAAATTTCCATTCAGAACGCAATAGCTTCTGGCTTTTAGTTTGAGGAATCTGGCCTTGGTCTTTGACAGTTTAGGTGGAGCATTGAGGTTGGTGAGCACATAAAGGATATCAGAGTACCAAGGAGAGTTCTGAAAATTCTCCTCAATAGTGGGATCAAGCAGTCCTTCCTTCTCATCCAAGGCATTTACCATGTTAATGTCCAGGGCCTGCAGATTTGATTCAGCCATTAATTTAGCTAAGCCCTGCCCTTTGATTAGTTTGGTGGGTTTTATCTCAAGATCACATTCTAAAATCACAAAAATCCATTTGCCCCTCTTTCCATCAGGATCTTGGGACAATGTATCTTTGACAACTATGTTAGGCACATAAGCTATGGTGTGAGAATGCAATATGTACACCCTAAAGTCCTTTAAGGCCTTGACTAAGGCATAGGCCTGTTTTTCCATTATGTTGTATTTCAAGGGTGCATCCCTTAGTGCTTTGCTGAAAAAGGCAATTGGTTGTTCCATTCCCTCTGTGTTTTTCTGCAGCAAGACTGCAGCCACTGTATGCTTAGAGGAAAATAAAAAGATCAGGAAGTCCTTTGAGAAATCAGGGCTAATCAGAACAGGAGCTTGGGTAAGTGCAAGTTTTACTGATTCAAAAGATTTTTTTGCTCCCACAGTCCATTTAACTCCTACACCTTTCTTCAGCATGCTAGTCATATTCCTAAGGTGTTCAGCTAGGTTGGGAATAAACCTCCTGAGGAAGTTAATTTTCCCAATGAAGGACTGTAATTATTTTATGTTTCTTGGGTGTGTGATCTGTAGTATTCCCTTGACTCTTTGGGGGTATATCCTAATTCCCTTTTCAAATATAATGTGGCCAAGAAGCTTTCCTTCTTGCAGCCCAAATACAGTATTTTTAGGATTCAATGACAGACCAAACCTTCTACATTTTTCAAACACTTTTCTCAGATGTTTCAGGTGTTCTTCTCCAGTCTTAGAATAGACTGTTATGTCATCCAAGTAAATAAGAATGAAGTGTCCTATCTCATCTGAAAAAGCTATATCCATTTCTCTTTGGAAGGTTGCCCCAGCGTTCATCAATCCAAAGGGAATTTTTACATACATAAAGGTGCCCCATGGAGTGGTAAAGGCTGTCTTGAGTTGGTCTTCTAGGATTACTAATACTTGGTTGTATCCTGAAAAACCATCTAACAAAGAAATCCTCTTTGAGCCTACTACCTATTGTAGAATGTGTTTCATTTTTGGCAATGGGTAATTGTCTTTGAGTGAGGCTCTATTAAGATTTCTGAACTCTATACACAATATGATTTCCCCTGTTTTCTTTCTCACAGCCACTAAGTTTGATACCCAATCAGAGAACCTCACAGGAACTATTATGCATGCCTCATACATATTTTTAATCTCTTTTTCAACTGCAGGCAGTTCTTTTTTGTTTATCCTACGAAGTTTCTACCTGAAAGGTTTCTGATTTTCCTTTAAAGGTATTTTGTGCTGTATAATTTTCGTGTCATAAGCCTTTAAGTCTTCGTAGCTCCAAGCAAACACGTCAATAAATTCTTTGAAAAGGTCAATGTATTTCTTTTTCATGTTTGTCGGGAGAGACCTAGCCAATTTAATTATTTTGGGCTTGTCTTTTGTGCCTACGTTGCATTCTTCAATGTCAGAGTCCACGTGCTCAATGGTGGGCTTTTTTGCCACATCATCAAAGTCAAAAAGGTCTTCTAACGGTGCCAGACCTCGAGGTATGTTCTTATCTTTGGCCTGCAGCACCTCTACTTCTTCACTGTCTACATTTTCACACTCTATGGTTGAGTTTCCAGTTTTTTCATTTAAAGCGTTTATTTCTATGTTGTGGGGTGTATTTTCTTCCTCGTCTGAGGGTTCCTCACTTAGGCAGCTATCACTAGACGTAGAGTCTGAATCGGAAAACTCAAACTTGTTTCTGCCCATCAAAAAATCTTCAATTTTTTTATCGCCCTCGAAGACCTCCCAATATTTTTCATTATCTGTTACTGTAGGTCTGAATCGGGTTTGTATGATAATTTTTTGGTCACTTGGAGTCTTAGGATATGAACTAGCTAGGCAAGCCAATCTGTTTGCAATGACGTTTTGACTCTTGGGGACAAACACTAACTCATATTCAACAAATGTTTTCAATATATCTATGGCATCATTCCTATATGCCCTCAACCTAGGGTGTTTGGCTTTGTATTCACCGTTCACCTGTTTTATCACCAGCTCAGAGTCTCCCTGCACGGCTATCTTACGGGCCCCTAATTTCTTCAACAAATTTAAACCTAGGATTAGAGCCTCGTACTCTGCAATATTGTTTGTGCATTTGAAGTGCAAGTTGCAAGCATGGCTCTCTGCGTAGTCATTCTCTGTGTTATGCAGCCACACCCCAGCTCCAGCAGTTCTTCTTATGCAGGACCCATCAAAATACATCTCCCACAGGGATTCACTCTGGGTTTTGTTATCACTTCTTTCCCTACAGCTGGGTTTGCCATTATGTCGTGTAGTAGGGTCCGCACTAGGCTGTGGGTTGTTTATTTTTTCGTGTGATGTATGGGGTTCAGAGAGCTGGCTAGATAGTTGTTTGTGTTCTTTCTCTTGTCCATTCTGAGCTAAGTTTTCAGTGTGTTGTCCAGAGTTTTCTTCTTCGATTTCCTCCAAAGTGGCCGTTATATTCAAGTCTATGTTTTCAACCTCTCTGTTTGCATTACCGTTGTCAGATTCCGGTTCCCCCAAGGATTCATCATTGTACATGATAAAGGAGTCCAGATCTGTGTGTACATATTATAGAGGAGAATTCTCAGGTTTCTTAGGGCTACTAACCAGGAATTTCATCTGTGCCTCTCTATACAGTCTTCTAAGTTGGCCAAAAATAGGTATTGTGGCATATGAGCCATCCATCTGCATTGTACCTTGCAGTTTGGCTCCCCATGATCTAGATAGTAACATGCCATACTTGGGCGGCACATCTGCCACCACAACATCCATGACCATACATTTAGCAGGAATCTGAGTAAGACTCACACACAGGTCTTTAATTAGGCCAAGGCATTTTACTCTGCTAGAGTCGAATGAATATAAATCTTTTTAAGGACGGGTTATCTCTAGGCCTAGCCTTTCCATGACTACCTTAGGCATTAGGTTGTGTGATGCTCTAGAATCATGCATTGCATTATGAATAATCTTATCATGAATGTTGAGACTGATATAAAAAGGTGGAACTACCCCCTCTTGAAACTTCCCTTCTATCTTTGGGCCAAACAAAAGGTGCAGGTTGATCATCACTCAGATTTACAGTGTCATTGCTCTCACCTAAATTTAATGCTTTCAAAATTTGGCCTCTATATACATCTTGAGTGGCCAACTCAGAAAGTGGGACAGAGATTTTAACTCTTGCAATCTCACTCTCCAAATTGAAAGTGGACTGACTCTTTGGGATGCTCAACTCTGTTTTGTTAGCCACTGCCTTGGTGGCTGAATCAGTGTGTTGATTCTCATTATGTACAGGGTTAGGGACTGTTTTATCAGGGGCACTAATTGTAGTGCTAGTGTTGCTAGTGGGTTGGCTTTGTTTATCAACTTGTTGGTTGTCTTTTTCTTTTTTTTTCCTAGAACTTTCAGCTGATGGTTTGCTATTTTTAGCAATCACTTTAGAAGTCTTCTCGGGCCTTTTCTTAATGGTGACCTCAAAGGTTTTAGCTTTGGAATTGTCTTGGCTCTTCTTGCTTCTGAGTTCATATTGTTCTCTGACCTGCATCATGGCATTTTCAAATCCTAACCTATAATCTTTAGATTCTAACCATTCCTCATCCCCATAAGAGGATGAGGGTTGATCTTCTTCTGAGTAATAGTTATGGATTGAATCTTCTGTTTCAAACATGTTTATTGCGTTTCCTTAAGACTCTTCTATGATTCCCTCATCTTCATGAAGAAAATTCTCTTGAAATGGGGGTATAACCTATTGATCAGATTCTCTTTGTCTGTTGGGAGCGTTATTGTTCCTCCTAAAGTTTTGGCTTTGGTTTTGGTTTCGGTTTTGGCTATTGACAGTGAAAACCATTTTTTTTACCATCCGTTGTAACTCTTCCACGTTTTTAGATAGACGGTCATAATTGGGATCAGATGTGGGAGCTACATTGTCATCTCTATAAGTTACCCTCTTCTCATCTCTCAATCTTGCCCTCTTCTCAATCAAGTTGGCTTCTATATTCACTGCTCCTTTCTGCATGTCTTCCAATGTGTTGTACTCTTTATCCCTAAGCTGATAGGCCATATCAGCATCAAAGCCTTCAGGGTATTTCTCTAGGGCCATACCTTAGTGAGGTTTCATATGTGGAGGGAGAGCATTGTAAATGCTGTTAAATCTCGTTGTGTAATCATGGACACTCTCTCCTACGTTTCTTTTAAGGCTCATATATTCTGCTAGGAGTTGGCGATGGTTGGCCTTAACCTCCCATTTGTTTATGAAGGTCTGATATAAACTGGGAAGATCTTGGATACTACCAAGAGGCAAGATTTTAAACCATTTCTTCATATCACCTCCTAAGCTTTGGGAAAAGATTCTCATTTTGACTGTATCATCATCTATTTCCATGTAGTCAAAAGAATCTTCCATCTTATCTACATGTTGTTGGGATGTGATGGATTCTTTTGCAGTGAAGTGTGGGATCTTTGATTGATAATCATTTGGTAAGGGTACTAGAGGCTGAGGTAAAACCAGAGGTGCATACCAAGCTTCCATGATGATGTTCTGATGAGGTAAAGGGTTGACTTGAGCAGCTAGTATTTGGATGAGAGGGACACTAGGACCAACAAGAGTTTGTTGAGCATATTTAGGATGACTGAGCCCCAAGTTCTGAATAAAGTGTATGTTAGGGGGTGTAGATGGAGGGGTCTCCTTATCCCTAATGTGTTGACCACTATGGGGTGGTGAACCAGGGAGCTCAAGGTCTGGCTGGTCTAGGGCACTGAGTGACCTAATCCTTGGTAAACTGTTTTGAGGGCCTAGGTCAAAAAATGAGTCTGATAGAGCTGTAAAGTCTTCTGGTGTAGAGTTGGCTCTATGGATGTGGGTGGAAATAGTTGGTCTTTTAGGTGTAGGAGATATCTTGAGGATGCTCTCAGGGTTTTCAACTATTTCAGGTGGGTTTGGGTTAGGATAAGCTCTTGTGTGAATGGTTCTGGAAGCCAGAATGTTGTTTTCCACCCAAGCAGCTTAACCCTACTTGTTTCTTCTATTGTGGTTGATGTTATTATGGTGGCTGGTCTCCCAGTGGAGTCTTATGTGAAACCAAAATAATCAGCAGGCCTACTGATCACCAGTGGAGTATTTTAATCGTTGAGGAACTATGGAGTCGCTAGGTGGAGGGTCTAGGATGTTTCTGGAGGTTACACTGTCCACCATAGTGCTTATGAGATGTCCATTTTCAAGGATATCCTCAAAACACAACGAACTCTAACCAGAGATTGACTGGGAGGGCTTTTACCAGATATGTCACCTCTGAAATATTGTGAGATCCGGAGGCTACCTGGCCCTTTCCAGACTCTGTCTAAGAGTATCGGGTAGAACACAAGAAGAGGCAAGTGGAATGTAAGTGTAAGTGTTTCAATACCAACCTGACCAGAGATTGTAGGTTTTTTGAATGCCTAAGAATGTTTAAGGTGTAATGAACTCAATTCCCCAATATGGTCGCCATTATGTTGGAGTTCCCATGTTTTGGCAAGGTTGGCAATACCAAAAGATGAGACAACATCAAAACCACTTTCAGACCTCATGATCTAGCCCTCCTGGGTCTAGAGAGGGATCTCTCTACGTGAGCAAAGTTTTATGTCTTTGAAAGCTCAAATGTTAAGATGTTAGGCTAGTTATAAGGCTCAGAGTTTGTTTGTTTAATTGTTTGAGTTTGGTTGTTGTGAATCAGGAATGAAGGGTTCAATATAAGACAAGGAAATGAGCAAAGATGATTTTAGGCTAAGATAGATAACTTAGAGAACATCAAGGCCATTGGGAAATGGAGTCAGGAAAGGGTTTACTTGCTGTTCAATGTGCAATCTTTCAGTTGGGCCAGTCATCTAAAGCATTGGATCCTAAAATGATTGTGTGGCATGGAACATTAAGGATTTAAAATGAAAAGAGGAAAACCATCCAATTCTGTTTATAGATCAGGTCAGAGGTCATTTAACTCCAGACCTGCTTGGACATAATAAGAGGCAACTTGAGGGAACTTGGAAATTTTAATTGAAATGGAAAGATCCTAGTGAGGCAGAGACAGAGTTCTAAACCCCCCAGTGTTCTCAACTCACTTAATTAAATCTAAACAAGAACATCTAAATATAGATTCCATTAATTCAAACATCAGCTAGCAATATATCAAACCACTACACTAGTTAAATTAATTGAAATCAATCCTTAGATAACACATTTAGTAGAAAACATAAAGGCAAGGAGAGCAGAAACATAGGGTGCCTAACAAGGGAAAATCCTATGCCAGATTTCTGATGCAAGCCAGAAGAAGTGTAATGAAATGAAATAAAACACAGAGATAGAAAAACATCACCAGCTGCTTTAGATCAAGATCCAAAGAAATGTGCTTGTCATATTAAAAAACAACACCAGTCATGTACAACATTGCCCACAGCTTGAAAATTCAGCCTGAATACATCTTTCTTCAGCCTATCTTACAACTTTACACAGAACTATATCTCACAGAAACAGCTTACAGTTCTCTGATATCTCATCAACAACCTTTACAATGAGTTTCTTCATGAATTTATAGCTCCAGTGAAGCAGAGGAGGTAGGTGAAAAACTAAATGCAGCATTAACACTCAGACAAGGTAGATGACCGAAGCCCACTATGTATAAATTATGTGCATTGATCTCTGGCACTCTTTTGGGTGAACGAATGATCTTCTTCAGGCTTCCAATTAATATGGTATTGACCCTGATGTACACTGGCCTGCAGGACTCTGTGATACTTCTGGTGACTTTAAAAAAGGTCAAACAACGATGCTAGGGTCTCCATACTATGAAACAAATGCTTCTGATAGTATCTGGACTGTTGTCAAGGCAGCAAATCTTCTAGGACACAACATAAAATAAAGAGTGCATGGATGCTTCGTCCTTTCTTAGGGAAAAAAATTATGCTGATGTAGAAACCATGATACACTCATTTCTTTGTGTTGTACCTTCTGTGTGATCCATGGGTCTTCAATCTGATGCTTTACCTTTAAAACTCTGAACATAAGGCTTAATTATCTTCATTTTCATGCCTTAAGCTCTCTCCTGCTTAATTTAAATCTCTGTCTGCAAAATTTGTGCTTTAATGGCACCAAAGAGGTTTTGCAGAATCTAAACCCTGTTTCTTTAATGGCAGTCATGTCATAACACTCTCCAGGATTTTCTCCATAATTTCGGCCTATGAAAACAGTCCTTTCTGTGTTTTCTGTCACTGTAATGGGACTGTGGATCATGGCGGTTTTCTGCCTCTCTTTAACCCTGCAAAATATGAAAACTAGTTAAGAAAACCATGTGTGGGGAGTCAGATGATGTGGACGACTGGGAGGATGATAGTGAGACTGCAGAGAAATGGCTAAAAAATGCAGAGGAATGGTGGAGAAATGCTCCGGCGAAGGTTGGCGGAGATGTAAAATCAAGTAAAAAACCTAAAAAATCAACCTTTGAGTGATTATATAAGAGGGACGGGCAAATACGACAAAATGCCGTGGAAAGGGCGACGTGGCGGTACGGGGTCAACTGGCGGGGGCAATCAAATATGGACCGTCTGATCTCAGGAGGAGATGGACGACTGAGGACGCGTCGGAGGGCGATGGATAGTGGGCCAGGGGTACGGTTTCCCCGTGCTAACCTTCGCGCAGCTTCAGGGAGCGACAACTGTTAGATGGGCTACCCCAGATCTAAGGGCGCACAGCAATATCGCTACGTATCCTCAGTCGAACGATAACGGGCGATGAGGTTGCGGTTTTGAAATAGTGCGCCTGACACGCATCGATCGATGAGTGGAATCGCTGCGCAATGGGAAAATACCGCCCGACCCCCAATAGCGGTGCGATGAAAACCGGGTTGTTTCTGAATAGCGTCTGTGAGCGCGAGGACCACCAGGCGGGAATGAAGATCTATCTGTTGATCTGTGGTTTAAACGAATGACAGATGTGGTTGGAGAGGTGAACGTGAAGAACGATGGGCGCTTGTGGAGTTAACGGGGACCGTCTGATCTGCGAATATCAACGGTCGATGTTGCCCCCGATATCATATGCGATAAGTGCCTTCCGCCCAGGCGCCTGGTCATGGCGCTGGGTCATGTAGAGGGAAACGGTAAGGGCGCTGGCCTGAAGGGGGCTAAGACCCAATGTGTAGATTCTGGGTTTTTCGGGCCTTTTTAGTGAAATTTGAGGCCGAAAATGGGAAATGATAGAGGGAAGATGGGGAAATTTGGCTAACCAAAGGGTGTAGGGATGTTTTAGAGGGGATTTTTGGGATGAAAAGGGGGACTTTAACAGAGGGAAAAAGGGTTGAAAAGGGACACTTTGTAGGGATACAGGGGATAAATATAGACCTTTTGGAGCACAATTTCTGCAAACAATGAGACCTTATAAAAGGAGTCAGCAGAGGGAAATTTATCAAAGGCAAAGGCACAAGAGACTTCAAGGATGATGTGTCTTCAGGGGAGATGCATTCCTTGAAGGCTCAAAAACAATTTAGCTTCCTAATTTGCTTTGTCAAAAATTTATAGGGGATAATGTTTAAACCCTCGAAGAGGGAAATAGTCCATGGCCTAAGCCAAAGCGGCCACTTCAGGAAATTTATTAATATAAAAATAAAAGTTACATATGTTTCTCCCATAAATGGTTACTGGATAAATCACCCTCCATGCTCTTTAAATAGAGATCATGGACCAATCAGGTGTTAAGCCATGGATAAAGTGTCGTTAATACTAAGGAGAGAGTGAAACTTCAGATCACTACAAATCATGACCGTCGGATTATAAGTTACAAATGTACATAGTAAATAAACACACTTTACCTAAATCTACACTAGACTAAGTTATTCTTAACTATTTCCTATGTGTCGGAATATCCTAACATCCCCCCTTAAGAACAACTTGGGATAGGATTGAAGGATTTACAAGGGTGACACAAAAGGAGCCTATTTCCTATGTGTCGAAATATCCTAACATCCCCCCTTAAGAACAAATTGGGATAGGATTGAAGGATTTACAAAAGTGACACAATAGGAGAAGGAAGGAGGCATTAGAGCCTATCCCCCCTTAATGACAACTTTCCTAAACTCCAAGCATGGATCGAATTTTGGTAAACTTTGCTTCTGTGAGAGCCTTTGTAAAGATATCAGCTACTTGATCATTGGTTGGATAGTAATGCACTTCAAGAACATGATCATGAATGAGCTTTCTGATGAAGTGTATGTGGAGTTTAGTGTGTTTCATATGTTGATGTTGAACTGGATCTTTACATAGCTGAATGTCACTCTGATTATCACACTAAAGTGTAGTTGGATGCTGCTGATGGAGACCAAATTCGACAATATCTCGACGAAAGAGAGATGGCAATTTGTTTCTTACAAGACCAAGTAATAGGTCCTGAACCAAGAGCGAATACATATCCTGCAGTCGACTTTCGATCATCAAGGTCACCAGCCCAATCAGAATCATTGAAACCAATAAACAATGGAGATGCTCCTGCACTATAATGAATCCCAAAATGAAATGTACCTCGAATATATCGAAGTATTATTTTGGCTACTTTCCAATGACTTTCATGAGGTTGGTGCATAAACCGAGTGACAAGACCAACGGCAAAGGAAAGGTCAGGATGGTTATGGGTTAGATGCAGAAGTTTACCAACAAGTTGACGATATAAGGTAGCATCAACTTTACGGTTAGTACAGTTGACTGAAAGCTTGACTCCAAATTGAAAGGGAGAAGGGCCTGGCTTACAGTCTTCCATGTGAAAGTGGTGTAGAAGATCACAGGCATACTTGGACTAAGAGAGGGTAATGCCTTCCTTGGATTGCAAGACTTGAAGACCAAGGAAATAATGCAAGTGTCCTAAGTCTATCATTTCAAACTTCTTTTTGAGGCTAGACTTCACATGGTTTATATGGTTTGGATCACTACCAGTAAGGATAAGATCATCAACATAAAGAACAAGGATGGTGAAGGACTTACCCACTTTCTTGGTGTAGACAGTGTTGTCAGAATGACACCTAGAAAAGCCATTATCTAATAGAAATCTATCTATTTTGGCATACCAAGCCCAAGGAGCTTGTTTGAGACCATAGAGAGACTTCCTAAGGCGACAAACAAGGCTAGAGTTGTTTTGGATAAAGCCAGGGGGTTGTTCCATGTAGATTTCTTCATGCAAATCTCCATGTAAGAAGGCAGATTTAACATCCATCTGATGGACTTCCCATTTAAAGGAGGTAGCAAGGGAAAGAACAAGGCGGATAGAATTCATTTTGGCAACAGGGGAGAAGGTTTCAGTATAGTCAATGCCTTCAACTTGTGAAAAACCTTTAGCGACAAGACGAGATTTATGTCTATCCACTTTTCCATCTGGTCCAAACTTTGTTTTGTAAACCCATCTGCATCTGACAAGTTTTCTTCCTTTTGGAAGAGGAACAAGATCCCAAGTATCGTTTGCCAATAAGGAACGATACTCTTCATTCATAGCTTCATCCCAATCTGGATGACCGGAGGCTTCTTCAAAGGTTTCTAGATCAAGTTTTTCTGGAACTTGAGCCAATAAGGAAGAAGCTCTTTCGAATTGAGAACGTGTACGTCGTCGATCGGCAAGGTCACCTGCAAGAGAACCTGCTGCATCCCGAGTAGAGTCTTGGAAGTGGTGGAGTATAAGGAACAATTTCAAGAGGTGGAGGAGGATTGTCATCCTCGCTGTCATCATCTGAACTAGAAGGAATGCTATTAAAAATAGAAGAGAGAGAGAGGTGGCACATATGCCGAATCAGGCTCGCAGGCCAAAGGTGGCACACTTGCCGAACTAGGCTCGTAGGCCGATATATTTTCATCAAATTTTACATCTCTTCTAATGATAATATTTTTGGATTTTGGTTGAAGAAGTCTATATCCTTTGACATCTTCAGAATATCCAACAAAAATGCATTTTTCACTCTTAGGTTCTAAGGCTTTATGTTTCGCATCCGGAATATGGGCCCAAGCATCACTTCCAAAAACATGAAAGTGACTTACATCTGGTTTGATTGAGCTCCAAGCTTCTTCTGGAGTTATATTCTTTAAAACTTTAGTAGGAGTGCGATTTACTATGTAATTTGCATAGTTAATGGCTTCTGCCCAAAAATTGAGACCAAGTCCTTTAGATTGAAGCATACAATTAGCCATTTCTTTTAAGGTGCGATTCTTCCTTTCAGCTACACCATTTTGTTGTGGAGTATATGGAATGGTATGTTGCAATTGAATGCCATGCTCAGTGCAGAAGTTGATAAATTTGTTGTTAACATATTCTCCGCCATTGTCTAATCTTAACTTAAGAATTTGATGTCCAGATTGTTTCTCAACAAAGGCCTTGAAGGCCAAGAACATGTTAAAAACTTCACTCTTGAGTTTTAAGAAATATACCCAAGTGCGTCTGGAAAAATCATCAATGAAAGTTAAGAAGTACTTGCAACCAAAGAAAGAAACAACAAGAAGTGGACCACATAAATCACTGTGCACAAGCTGCAAAGGGGCTGAAGCGTGCCAAGAGGCATGTTTGTCAAAACTATCCCAATGATGTTTTCCGAGTACACATCCAGAGCAAACACCATCTCGGCAAGATACCATAGGAAGGCCCGTCACCATATTTTCCTTACATAGAGTTTGAAGAGAGCGATAGTTTAAGTGACCAAATCGCTCATGCCAAATTTTTCTCACATCATCATTATGAGCAACAAAAACAGAGGGAAGAGATGATGACCCAAAGTTTTCAAACTTATACAACCTTGTGGAATCATCAGCAATTCCAGTAGCTAAAATATGTTTAGGATCTTTGAGGTCCTTGATTACAACATCATGAGGTGAGAATTCTACTATTTTCCCTTCACCTGAATGAGTTATCTAATAAACAGATAGAAGGTTGCATGACAAGGTAGGAACACATAGTAAATCATTAAACTGACCATTATCTAGATGAATGGTTCCAGATCCTACAACACTAAGAGATCTATCATCACCAACATAAATATGTTTGGTGTTACAATAATTTAAAGAAGAAAACATGGATTTATTTTTAGCCATGTGGTAAGAAGCTCCAGAATCAATGAGACACTCATGAGAAGGAGAAGAAGAAGATACATTTAATGCATAACCAGATCTTGATGCTTGACAACCACAAGCAGAAAGTGCCATGCCTGAAGATGAAGGTGAAGAGTACTCCAAATTGATGTTGTGCTTCTTCATTGCTGCTTCTAAGGCTTCCATCTTCTTAAAGCATTTGGACTCGATATGGCCATCCCGATTGCAAAAGTTGCAATGTCTATCTGTCTTCTTCCCTTTGTTTTGATTTGCCTTATTATTTTGGTGATTTGATTTTTCAGTTTGCGGCTGAAATTGCTTAGGGCCCTTGTTTGGTTTAGGACCATATTTTTTAGGATACTTCTTCTTGGGATTCTTTTGATATGGTTGTTGTTGGGCTGCTAAGGCTTTCTTAGAAGCATTTCCAGCAGTGATAAGACCAAGGTGTAAAATTTTTTCTTGTTCTCTTATCAAAGAATCACAAAAGGCATCAAAAGAGGGATTCTTGTAGGTGGTTCCTGAAGAAATGATGGCTTCTCTGGTAGAATGGAAGGCGAAAAAAAATACAGAGTATGCAGGGCCAAGCTTAGCAAGAATGCAATAGATGAGGCTACCATCGTCCTTTTTGATCTTACAACCTTCTAAAAGAATTCTGAGGGTCTTGAATTTGGACAAAAAATCTTCAATGGAGGAGAAATTATTGGGGTCCAAAGTAAGCAACTCATTTTCAAGCTGGTGGGCCCTGATTTGATTTTGAATGCCAAAAACAATTTTTAGCTTTTCTAGGGCTTCATCAGGGGTGTCAATGTCAAGGATATGAAATCGAAGATCTTGAGCAATGGACATTCCTATCAACCCTCTTGATTGATCTTGTTTATTTTCCCATTTAATAGCTTTATCATCATCGGAAGGTTTAGTTTCTTGTCCTGTGGCTATTCTATAAATCCCTTTACTTCTAAGTATATCTACCATGTGAGGTATCCATTGGAAATAATTGGTGCTGTTAAGAATAACCGAGCATGCACTTTCCATTTTTTTTTTAACTTGAAGCTTATAAAATCTGAAACTAACTGCTCCAATGGAAAGATCTCTAAAAATTAGGCCATTTAAAAAAAACAGCTCGAAAAATGGCTTTCGGATGAAGACATTATGACTTTTGAAAAATCTGAGTTGTAGATGCTGAATAGTTACGGGAATGGGATAAAGTGCGGATTTTTTTTAAAAACAATTCCACCCCTTTCAACAAAAACTTTTTACAAAATAAGCTTGAGAAGGAGACTTGAACCCAAGACCTATATTCTCATAAACTAACCCCTCACCAAGTGAGATAGTAAAAGGATCACGTTATTGTATGAAAGGAGGAAGAGTTTTTTTTTTTTTTTACTCTTCGATGTTTGTGCCTTTTCCTGCACAAAAACACAAAAAATCTAAGCAAAAATAATGAAATTCAAATCCTTACGACAGAATGTTAGATTTTTGGTTAGCACTATTTCTGATTTCCCGAGATTGCACAAGACGCAGGGAAAGAGCATACGTAGCAAAAAAAATCCCTTTTTCCTGCTTATGTTTTGCCGAGATCGCATGCAGCACACATCAAAGAGAATACACAGAGAAGAGGGTATAGATCCGGCAAATAAATAAAACCTAAAAACTGAAAATAAAAAGAGGGAACCAAAATAAGCAGAACTATTAACAAATATAACTGCAAAACAATGCTTTATACCTCCAGATCTAAACTGTCATAACTTGGGCAGCGGGAAACCTTTTTCGCATGAAACGAAAGACATTCCTCACTGTAACAGATGCTTCAGACACAACCAAGTTGTTCTCTAAGCCCAAAAATGTTCAGAAATAGTAGATCTAAAAAATGGCATTCGCATGCAGTCAAACTGGCTTTGGATTTTGATCAACAAAGGACACGACCCTCAAAATAGCTCTGATACCATGTACGAATTTACAGGGTAAGTTTCGTAGATCAAGAAACAAAGGTAAATACTCACAAATAGATCACAAATCAGTACACCAGTATAATCATGTGGTTAAAACCCTCGAAGAGGGAAATGGTCCACGGCCTGAGCTAACGCGGCCACTTCAGGAAATTTATTAATATAAAAGAAAAGTTACATATTTTTCTCTCATAAACAGTTCCTGGAAAAATGAACCTCCATGCTCTTTAAATAGATATCATGGACCAATTGGGTGTTAATCCACGAATCAAGTGTCGTTAATACCGAGGTGAGAGATAACCGTCGAATCACTACAAATCGTGACCGTCGGATTATAAGTTACAAATGTACATGGTAAAGAAACACACTTTACCTAACTCTACACTAGAATAAGTTATTCTTAACTATTTCCTATGTGGCAGAATATCCTAACACTAAGTGATGGTTAGTAACAATTCAAGAACATAGTTACCATGAGAGAAACAATCTTCAAGTTTTTATAAATTTAGTCGTAAGCATGACTAGAACCTGAAAGTTCATGGAATGCAAAGAGTCGGCAGAAACACCACTTTTTATAGCCATATGACACTTGTAGGAGCCATAATGGAAAAAAAAAAACACTTCATATGCAAAAAAAGGATCAAAACACCGCTAAGGAAAAAAAAGCACCAGTAAAAATGAAAAAAGAAAACAAAAGTGACACTTTGCAAAACCTACCAGGAATCGATGACCTTGTGACCAAGAATGAAGAGAAACTCCTTGTGATGAGAAAATTCGCTCAGCCGAGAGTGAATAGTTAATGTGAAAATGAATAATGAGTTGGGTTTCTTATGAATATAATCCACATGCAAAGAAATATTAGGGTTTCGATGCATGCTCACCACTTATCACTAGATGAATTATTTAGATAAGTGGGAGCAAGTACCTATTTTCTAGGAGCACGTTCTAAATGAAAACAAGGAAGGGCGCATGTTTGAGGAACTTGAAGTGTTCACCTGCTGATGACAAGTAGTGCAAAACTAATAAGAACCAGGAATACACACTTGTTGTTGACAATAAGTGTGCACCCATTGTGGACAAGGAGTGCGCTCAACTATGAGACATAAGTGTGCTCAACTGAGAAAGAGAAGTGCACTTATGATCAATATGGTGCAGTTTCCTTCTTCAATGCATGTGTAGTCACTAACTTTAGAAAGTGAACTTTCAATGGGAGAAAAGGATGTGCTTTCTTGCTTTTGTGTGGTCAGCATGTTGAGTGAAGGGAGTTAACACTAAGTCAAATAAAATCTAGTGCTTTTCTTATCTTTAGAATTATGATAGAATAACTCCAAATATAAGTTAGCAAAACTTAGGAAAACATGAACAAATGAAAAAATGAAACAAGGTATCTTGAAGTGATAGCTCATGTAGGCACCAAAATTAATCAAGGAAAAAAAATCTAGAGGGTCATTGTCACAGCAACAACAGGTCTTGTGGACCATAGAGGTAAGAGTGGATTTTAATAACCATAATAATAAAAATATAAAAGAATAGAATAAGTATAATAAATAAATAAATGGAATATATTATTTAAGATAAATGAAAATATTTAATTATTTTATGAATCTTTAGATATTAGAGTGAAATAAATAAAAGTAGTAATGCATTTTAGGAATTTAAGAGAATAGAATGAGGAAAATACAAATTTTAAATTATATTAATATACTAACAGAACCATAAAAATGAAATAGTTGGTAAATATTGTGTTAATAGGCTACAGTGCACCACCAAGGGCTAGGGGGTCTCCCTTGTGTAAAGTCCCATTTATACCTCATACCCTTTTAAATAGGAGCCTCATCTCGTATGTATGTCTGGATGCCATCATGTTAGATTTGCTCATGGATGTCAAATGGAGAGATGTTAGAGAGAGGAAAAGAATGAAATTCCTAGAAAATGTGAGCAAGGTCAACCCAAGATTGAAAAACTACAGAACAAGATATAGGAAAGTAATAACAACAACAAGAAGTATTCCATGAGAAGAAGTAGTGAGATAAAACATCTCATTCATACATGAACAGGAACATGCGAGAGGTTAATTGTTAGGTCCCTATATTACTAATGTAGTCCCTTATTATTGTTAGTGTAGCCCCCTTATTATTATTGTTGTACCCCTGTAGTCCCCATATTGTTATTATTGTGCCCCATAAAAGGAAACTATTGTTATTGCCACGTCCTTACATTATTATTTTTATGTAGGCTAGGATTAAATTGTGACCCCATGGACTCCTATATATAGAAAGGATGTTTTGTCATTTGTATCATCCAAGAATTGTTCATTTATGTAATGTAAATGAGGTTTCCCCCTCGAAGAGGCTGATTTCTAATTCGTTGATCTCTCTTTTCTTCTATTTTGTGAGATGGTTTCATAACATTTGGTATTTTGTGAGCTGGTTTCATAACATTCTAGGGTTTTTCTACTGCAAACAAGTCATCGTGGCATTTTCACTATACATTTTTTCTACAAATTTTAAAACACTGAAAAATAACTCAATTGAGCCGAAATCGGGAGTAACTTTGTGTAAAAATTTCAGATCTTGATTCGCTATATTTTTGGAGATATGATTTGAGGAAGTTAGGGTTTTTGCAGGCTCCAGAATTTCATCTCAAAGGGGCGACCTTTGGAAAATAGTCATAACTTTCTCTGTAAGCATCAAACTCGAATGTTGTAAAAAGTGCCTGATAATGAACAGACCATAATTTCTTGGGCATCGATTTCAAAGCCGAAAGACAAAATATTAACATGTGGCACACTTTAAAAATTCTCTCTACTGAACCAGTCCATAATTAGGTCATCGTCGGAGTTTGGACATAAATTTGTATTGAAGAATCCAATTCAGGTCTGGCCTATGGCATTGGAAATAAGACTTAGAGAGATACTATAGATCCAAAGTTCAAATCATGGGGATCCAAAATCATAGATATATAGCAGGATCAATAGCGAGCTCCTCAAAAGCAAGAAAAAGGTGTGTATCATTTTCCTAAATTGCATAACGTTTGTTTGAAAAATCAGTTTGAAGTGATTCCAAGGGAATATTTAAGCATAGATATTAGTATTGGGTTCTAAAATTCTTCCCAAAAAGAATTCCACACCCATTAAATCCTCTAAAACTTCTATTATTACGCATGAAGAGAAAGAAGTGCAACATGATGTTGTAAATGATTTTAATGAACAGAAATAGGCCAACAGGTAAGAGACATGAGGGACATGAGCAAAAATCCACTACCATCAGATGATCCGTGCTCCTAATGGAATGCAGCTGACTGAATGGGACACCTAATAATGCAATGCAACAAGAAAAATTTGATCTCTGATGGAGGCATGAAGATACCGACACTAACAGTATCAAAATTAAGATACCAAGGGAAATAGATATTTCTCTTGCAAAAAGTAACCAAAAATTAAATGGAAGCCAAAATGGATGTTTTGAAGAAATGCATGGAAGCTAAGATGAATTTCATGGAAGAAAAGATTAATTGCATGGAAGATAAGATGGATGGTTTGAAGAATGGAATGGAAGCTAAGACGAATTGTGTGGAAGCTAAGATGAATTTCGCGGAAGCTAAGATGGATGGTTTGAGGAATGGCATGGAAGCTAAGTTCGATGGTATCAAAGAAAAACTAAAAGCAGACATGGAAGGTTTGAAGGAAGGTTTGAAAAAGTTGCTATAAGAAATGATTCTAAATGGTGAAAAGGTAGTAGAGGAAACTCATGATGAGAAAAAACTAAACTTTAACCATGATTTCATAAACTCTAACATTGGATTGAAGACACACCATATTCCAAAGATCAATATGAGGAAGTTTGATGGCGAGGATCACGTAACATGTATACTATATATGGAGCAATATTTTGATCTCCATAATGTGCAAACACACAAAAGGTACTTATTGCAACTTTATGTTTAGAACACATTGCATTTGTATGGTATCGATGGCTTTGATCTTGTAAAAAAATTGTCACATGGTCAATTTTTATGGAGGAAATGATAGCACGTTATGAGGATAGAAAGAGCAACACATTCTTTAGTCGATTGATGAATCTCAAACAAAAGGGTTCAATGGTGGAGCACATTGAGGACTTTCAAAAATTGAATATAAGGGTAATTAATATTCCATATGAACACATGATTGATGTCTTCATAGGGACTGTAAAGGATAGCATCCAATATGAGGTTCACCTTTGGGAACCTAATTCATTTGAGAAGGCATTCAGGTTGGCAAGAAAAATTGAAAAAAAAAATATTTCGACAATGAAGCCTACCCCTCACAACTACAAAGATGGAAGTCTTGCTACTCCTACACTTCCACAACCTACAAGTTTGACACCACAAAAATTGGAAGAAAAAAAGAGAAAAAGGGCTTTTCTACAGTTGTGATATAAAATAAACTAAAGGTCATAAGTGTGCTAAGAAGAAACTATTTTACATAGATTGTGAAGAGGAGGAAGAAAATGAACAAGAAACTTCAAAAGAAGAGGATATACACCAAGAACCAACCATAGAAAAATAAGAAATCAATTCGACCATATCCTATAATGCATTGGCAGGAATTACCACTCCTCAAAATCTTAATATAGTAGGACATATCAAGAATAAAAATGTAATAGTGTTGATTGATTCGGGTAGTACCCATAATTTTACTCATTGTAAGGTAGCCAAGGAATTGAATTGCTTCCTATACCCAACACCAAAGTGTCGAGTGATGGTTGCAAATGGAGGAACTATAAATTTCTCTAGAAAGTGCCATAATATAAAGCTAACCATGGGGGAATATTCATTGAATATTCCAATGCTCTCCATTCCGATTGGTGGTGTTGATGTTGTACTGGGAGTAGAATGGTTACAATATTTGGGGATGGTAGCTTTTAATTTTCAAGAACTTTTCTTGAAATTTTTTTCAGAAGGAAAGGTAGTTGAATTACGGGGTATTGCAGGGAAGAAATAAAACATAATAACCTCGAATTTCATGATAAAGCTCCCGAAGAGAGAACAACGAGGCATAATTTCACAATTATGCTCACTAGAAGTTCCAACATCAAAATCATCTATTTCTCCAAATCTCCAAAAATTCTTGGACAATCATTGCAAGGTTTCTGAAACTCCTAAAGGAGTCCCACCTATTCATGATCATGATCATGCTATTAATTTGATTCTTGGAATTTTTCCTCCAAACATCAAGCCTTACAGATATCCTTATGTCCAAAAGAGTGAAATTGAACATATGATTGCAAAAATTCTAGAGGCTAGTATAATTCAACCCAGTCAAGGTTCTTTCTCTACTCCAGTAGTCTTGGTGCATAGGAAGGATGGATCATGGCGTATGTGTCTAGATTATAGGGAGCTCAATAATCTCACTATTAAAGATAAATTTCCCATTCCTATGATTGATGAATTATTGGATGAATTACATGCAGCAATTTATTTCACAAAGTTGGATCTTCATTTAGAATATCATCAAATTAGAATGAACATTGAAGAAATTCTGAAAACAACATTTAGAATTCATTAGGTTCATTATGAATTTTTGTTCATGCCTTTTGGCCTTAACAATGCACCTTCTACATTTCAAGGGTTCATGAATTCCATTTTAAAACCCTTCGTTCGAAACTATTTGTTAGTATTTTTTGATGATATACTAATCTATATTAGGTCTTGGAAGGATCATGTTTAAAATATTGATAGATTTCTCAAACTATTGGAGGAGAAACAATTATATGAAAAACCTACAAATGTTTCTTTGGAGTACAAGAGGTGGAATATATGGGTCATATTGTATCTCAAGAGGGTGATAAGATAGACCCTAAAAAAACTAAATACATTAAGGAATGGAAATTCCCCACAACCATAAAGCAGTTGCAAGGATTTCTCGGGTTAACGGGGTATTATCACAAGTTTTCTAAGAATTATGGGAGAATGGCAGCACCTCTAGCAACACTATTGAAGAAAGATGAATTTTCATGGTAACAACTAAGGCCTTTGAACATCTTAAAGAGGCAATGTACCAAGCACCAGTCTTAGCTACGCCAGACTTCACAAAAAACTTTATTGTGGAAAGTGATGCCTCAAGAAATGGAATTGTTGTTGTTTTAATGCAAGAAGGAAGACCCATTTCTTTTGAAATTTTTCCAATCAAAGGAAAGTATTTATAGAAAGCTATTTAAGAGGAGGAAATGTTTAAAATACTACATGCACTAAAGAAATGACGACCTTACCTAATGGGAAGACACTTCAAGGTAAAAAATTATCATGATAGTATTAAATACTTTTTTGGAACAAATACTATTTTCAGAAGAGCAACAAAAATGGGTCACAAAGATGTTGGGTTACGACTTTGAAATCATCTACAAAAAAGGGAAGCTAAATGTTGTTGCAGATTCACTCTCAAGAAAGGATGAGGATGTGGAAGCATTGCTTTGTGGAATTTATATTATCCAACCAGATTGGATAACTGAAGCAATGGATGAATGGAAGAATGAGGAAGAAGTGTGGACACTCATTCAAAATTTGCAGCAAGGTCCCAGTACATATGATACATTTATTTGGAAAAATGATTCCTTTTTGAACAAATATTTCTTATATATTTGTAAGAATTCCAAACTAAAACAAAATATTCTTTTGGAATTTTGCACATCTCCCTTAGGAGGACACTCAGGATTTTTAAAAACTTACCATAGGATAAAGAAAGGATTTTTTTTCGGATGGCCCTAAATATGATATTAAAAAGTTTGTGGCAAAATGTTTAGTTTTCCAGTAGAATAAAGTTGAGACAATTAATACCTCGGGTCTGCTACAACCTTTATCCATTCCAAGTCAACATTGGGAGGAGGTTTCAATGGATTTTATCATAGGTTTACCTAATTCTGAAGGAAAGAGTGTCATCATGGTGGTAGTTGATAGACTTAAAAAGTATGAATACTTTTGTGCATTATCTAATCCATTTAAAGCGAGTACAGTTACTACTGAATTTATGGAAACAATTCAAGATCTACATGGAAACCCAAATATTATTGTAAGTGAGAGAGATTACATTTTCACTGGATATTTTTGGACAGAATTATTTTCTTTTTTGGGTACTAAACTAGCTCATAGCTCATCTTATCATCCTCAATCCGAGGGGAAAACTGAGATAGTGAACAAATTTTTGGAAGGCTATCTTCGTTTCTTTGTGTCTGAAAAAAAAGACACAATGGTTCAAGTGGTTACCTATGGCTGAATGGTGGTATAACACTTCCTTCCACACTACAACAAAAATGACCCCATTTATGGCACTTTATGGATATCATTCACCGTCCATCACATCATCCTTAAGAGAAAATTATAAGGTTCAAGTAGTGGAAAATCACATCAAGCATGAACAACAAGCTCCAACACTTAAAGGATAACCTAAATTTGGCACCGAACCGAAACAAACAAAAGGCATATCAACATCTCAATGAGAGAAGTTTTGATGTAGGTGACTGGGTTTGTTTACGAATACAACCATACAAACAAATGTTCCTAAATCAATCTAAGAAGGATAATAAATTATTGCCAAAGTAATATGGTCCTTACAAGGTGTTGCAAAATATTGGTACTATGGCATACAAATTGGAGCTTCCTGAATCTTCCCGAGTGCACCGAGTTTTCCATTTTTCATGCTTAAAGAAGGTTATAGGTGACAAACTTCCAGTTCAAAGAATATTTCCAGAACTTGATGAGGAAGAAAAAATAATATTGGAACTTGAAGCTATCACAGAAACAATAACTTGACAACTATGAAATCAAACAATTTCAAAGTATCTCATCAAGTGGAAGAACTTACCCACTGAAGATTCCACATGGGAGGATGAGAGTTTTATACAGAAGCATCCAAAGCTACTCAAGCATTGAGGACAACACGTTTTTGAAGGAGAGGGGCATGTTAGGTCCCTATATTACTAATGTAGTCCCTTATTATTGTTAGTGTAGCCCCATTATTGTTATTATTGTACCCTTGTAGGCCCCATATTGTTATTATTGTGCCCCATAAAATACCACTATTTCTATTGTGGTGGCCTTACATTATTATTTCTAGGTCGTCTAGGATTATATTGTGACTCCATGGACTCCTATATATAGAAAGGAGGTTTTTTCATTTGTATCGTCCAATAATTGTTCATTTATGTAATCTAAAGGAGGTTTCCCCCTCGAAGAAGTGGATTTCTAAGTCGTTGATCTCTCTTTTCTTCTATTTTGTGAGTTGGTTTCATAACATTAATTGAAAATTGGTTTGAAATAAGTTATAGTCATGGCATGGAATAAGTAATAAAAAATTCAAAGTGGAAATTAAAGCCGTAAGATAAGAATGATTTCATTAACATACTACCACATGAAACAACACATAAAAACATGATGGAAATGCCAAGAAGCCAATACAACCATCATAAATATGCACAAACATACATACTGAAGGAAATAACTTATTATTAATGTTGTTGCAAATAAAACTACAGGTCCTGCAATCCATCAAAGCCCAAAGAAAAACCATAGACTCGCCACAACACACACTACTAGATTCCAAGAGTTGAGTGCCTCCAACTCTTCAAGCACATATCATCTATTTATTATAATTCCTAGCTCAAGTGTTAAATTTCCCTTGCAAATGAGACATGAGGGTAAATTTATAGAAGTGAGGTGACTGTTCACCTACCATGACATTTGGCCTACCATCATGACCATTGAACTTCCTCACTTCTCTCTCATGTCTAATTACAATTAGAATGTTAGGTCCCTATAATACTAGTGTATCCCCTTATTGTTATTGTTAGTATATCCTCCTTATTATTATAGTTGTGCCCATGTAGTCCCCATATTTTTATTATTGTTCCCCATAGAATCTCACTATTGTTATTGTTGTTCCCTTAAATTGTTATTGTAGTGTTGACTAGGATTATATTGTGACCCATTCGACTCCTATACATAGAAAGGAGTTTTTTTCATTTGTATCATCCAAGAATTGTTCATTTATGTAATGTAAAAGAGGTTCCCCCCTCGAAGAGGCTAATTTCTAAGTCGTTGATCTCTATTTTCTTCTATATTGTGAGTTGGTTTCATAACATTTGGCGTTAGAGATTTGGATTCTAGGTTTTCATTGCTGCAAACAAGTCATCTTGGAATTTTCGTTATAACATTTTATCTACGAAGATTCAGAAGCTAGAAAAACCCATTTGAGCCAAAATCCTAAGGAACTTCATGTAAAAATTTCAAATCTTGTTTCACTATATTTTTGGAGATATGATCTGAGAAAGTTAGGGTTTTTGCATGTTCCATAATTTCATCTCAAACAGGTGGCCGAGGGAAAATAGTCATAACCTTTATTTCAGACATAAGATTGGGATTATGTAAAAAGTGAGAAAAAGTAAATGGAATTTGGTTTCTTGTGTATAGATTTAAGAGACTAAGGTCAAAATAGTGACATGTAGAATACCGTACAAATTCGCTCTTCTGAACCAACCCATAATTAGGTCATTGTAGGAGATTGGGAATAACTTTATATTGAAGAATCCAAATTAAGTCTGACCTATGGTGTTGGAAATAAGACTTATAGGGATACAATAGGATTTTATTTCAAATATTGGAGATCTGAACTTACATAGTTACAACTGTTTAAATACCAAGCCCCTAAAAGTAAGTAAAGGTGTGTATTTTTTAAAAAACATTGCATAACTTTTGTTTGAAAAATAAGTTTGAAGTGATTCCAAGGGAATATTGAAGCATAGATATCAGTATTGTGTGCTATAGTTCCTCCCAAAAATAATTCCACACCCATTAAGTCCTCAAAAATATCTAGTATGGTGCATGAAGAGGAAGAGTGCAACATGATATATCAAAATTACGAGACCACGTGCAACAAATTTCGCTCTCTCAAAAAGTAACCAAAAATGAAATGTAAGATAAAATAAATGGTTTGAGGAAAGGTTTGGAAGATATCATGGATGGTTTTAAGAATGGAATGGAAGCTAAGATAGATGGTATAGAATAAAAATGAAAAGGAAACATGGAAGACATGACGAATGATCTAAAAGCAGGCATGGAAGGTTTGAAAAAGTTGCTAAAAGAAATTATTCCTAATGGAAAAAAGGTAGTAGATGAAACTCATGATGAGAACAAAATAAAGGTTAATCATGATTTCATAGATTCTAATGTTAGATTGAACACCCACCATATTCCAAAGATCGATATGAGGAATTTTAAATGCAAGGATATAATAACATGGATACTACAGATGGAGCAATACTTTGATCTCCATAATGTGAAAAACACACAAAATGTACGCATTGAAAATTTATATTTAGAACCCAATACATTTGTATGGTATCGATTGATTTTCTCTCGTAAAAAAATTTTCACTTGGTAAATTTTTATGGAGGAAATGATAGCACATTATGAGGATACAAAGAGAAACACCTTATTTAGCCAATTGATAAATCTCAAACAAAAGGGTTCAATGGTGGAGCACATTGAGGACTTTTAAAAATTGAATAAAAGGGTAAAGGATATTCTAGAGGAGCACAGGATTGATGTCTTCATAGGGACTTTAAAGTATAGTATCCAACATGATGTTCACCTTTGAGAACCTGATTCATTGGAGAAGAAATTCAGGTTGGAAAGAAAAATTGAAAGCAAAATTATGGCGACAAAGAAGCCTACCACTCACAACCATAAAGATGGAAGTGTTGCTAGTCCTATACTTCCACAAACTACATGGTTGACACCACAAAAATTGGAACAAAAAAAGAGAAAAAGGGATTCGTTGTAGTTCTGATAGCAAATAAACTAAAGGTCATAAGTATTTTGAGAAGAAATTATTTTACATAGATTGTGAAGAGGAATAAGAAAAGGAACAAGAAACTTCAAAAGAAGAGGATATACACCAGGAACCAACCCTAGAGGAAGAAGAAATGAATCTAACCATATATTTTAATGCATTGGCAGGAATTACCACTCCTCAAACTCTCAATATAAAAGGACATATCAAGAAGAAAAATGCAATAGTGTTGATTGATTTGGGTAGTACCCATAATTTTTTTCATTGTAAGGTAGCCAAGGAATTGAATTGCTTCCTATACCCATCACTAGAGTGTCAAGTGATGATTGGAAATGGAGGAACTATAAATTTCTATGAAAAGTACCATAATATCAAGCTAACCATGGGAGAATATATATTTAATAGTCCAATTCTCTCCATTCCAATGGGTGGTGTTGATGTTGTACTATGATTACAATGGTTACAATATTTCAAGACGGTAACTTTTAATTTTTAAGAAATTTTCTTTAAAAAAAAAAAATCAGAAGGAAAATAAGTTTAATTACAGGGTATTGTAGGGAAGGTAGGAAATATAATCAACTCTAATTTCACGACAAAGATTCTTAAGAAAGAACAATGAGGCGTAATTGCACAATAATGCACACTAGGGTTTCAAACATAAAAATCATCTATTTTTCCAGATCTCCAAAAAGTATTGGGAAATCATTCCAAGTTGTTTTAAACTCCAAAAGGACTCCCACCTATTCGATAACATGATCTTGATATTCAGTTGATTCCAGGAAGTGTTCCTCCAAACATCGGGCCTTAGAGATATCCTTATGCTCAAAAGAGTGGGATTGAACTTATAGTTTCAGGAATGCTAGAGGCTGGTATAATTTTGTGATGAAAACAACTCCAAAAACAGAAGAAAAGAGAGATCAACACCTTAGAAATCTGCCACTTTGAGGGGGAAACCTCCTTTACATTACATAAATTAAAAATTATTGGATGATATAAATGAAAAAATCTACTTTCTATATATAGGAGTCCGTGGGGTCACAATATAATCCTATCTGACCTAACAATAATAATGTAAGGGCACAACAATAACAATAGTGGGCTATTATGGGGCACAATAATAATAATATGGGGACTACATGGGTACAACAATAACACTAAGGGGGAAACACTAACAACAATAAGGGACTACACTAGTAATATAGGGCCCTAACATTCCCATCTCTAAAAAGGTGTTTTCCTCAATGCTTGAGTAGTTATGGATGCTTCTGTATAAAATTCTCATCCTCCCATGTGGAGTATTTAGTGGGTAAGTTCTTCCACTTTATGAGATACTCTAAAATTGATCGATTTTGTAGCTGCCAAGTTCTTATTTCTGTGACTGCTTCAAGTTCTAATATGATTTTTCCTTCCTCATCAAGTTCTGGCAACATTTTTTGAACCAGAAGTTTGTCACCTATAACCTCCTTTAAGCATGAAACATGGAAAACTTGGTGCACTCGGGAAGATGAAGGAAGCTCCAATTTGTATGCCATAGTACCAATATTTTGCAACACCTTGTAACGACCATAATACTTTGGTGATAATTTATTATCCTTCTTAGCTTTCTTATGGGTATTTTTTTGTATGGTTGTAGCCGTAAAAATACAGAGTCTCCTACATCAAAACTTATCTCACTGCGATGTTCATCTGCATGTTGTTTCATTTTATTTTGTGCCAAATTTAGGTTATCCTTTAAGAGTTGGAGAACTTGTTGATGATGCTCGATGTGATCTTCCACTGCTTAAACCTTATAATTTTCTCTTAAATATGATGAGATGGACAGTGGATGATATCCATAAAGTGCCATAAATGGGGTTATTTTTGCTGCAGTGTGGAAGGAAGTGTTATACCACCATTCAACCAGAGGTAACCAATTGACCCATTGTGTTTTTTTATTAGATACAAAGCAACAAAGATATCCTTCAAAAAAAAATTCACTATCTCAGTTTTCCCATCAGATTTAGGATGATAAGATGAGTTATGAGCTAGTTAAGTACCCAAACAAGAAAATAATTATGTCTAGAACTTTCCAGTGAAATTGGGATCTTTATTTCTTACAATAATCTTTGGGTTTCCATGTAGCTTTTTATTTATTTCCATATATGTTGTAGCAACTGTACTCGCTTTAAATGGATGAGATAATGCACAAAAGTGTGAATACTTGGTAATTCTATCAACTACCACCATGACAACACTCTTTCCTTCAGACTTAGTTAAACCTATGATAAAATCCATTGAAACCTCCTCCCAACGTTGATTTGAAATGGATAAAGGTTGTAGAAATCCCGAGGTCTTAATTGTCTCAACTTTATTTTGCTGGAAAACCAAATATTTTTCCACAAACTTTTGAATATTAGATTTAAGGCCATCCCAAAATAATCTTTTCTTCACCCTGTGTTAATTTTTTAAAAATCCCGAGTGTCCTCCTAAGGGAGAGGTGTGCAATTCCAAAAGAATATTTTGTTTTAGTTGGGAATTCTTACGAAGATATAAGCGATATTTGTACCATAAGGTATCATTTTTCCAACTAAACGTATCAGATGTACTGGGATTTTTCTGCAACTTTTGAATGAGTGTCCATACTTCTTCATCATTCTTCCATTCATCCCTTGCTTCGGTTATCCAATTGGGTTGGACAATAGAAATGGTACAAAGAAATGCTTCCACATCCTCTTCCTTTCTTGAGAGTGCATCTGCAACAACATTTAGCTTCCCCTTTTTGTAGATGATTTCAAAGTCATAAACCAACATATTTCTGACCCATTTTTGTTGCTCTTCTGAATATAATCTTTGTTCCAAAAATTATTTAAGACTATCATGATCAATTTTTACCTTTAAGTGTCTTTCCATTAGGTAAGGTCGACATTTCTTTAGTGCATGTAGTATTGCCAACATTTCCTTCTCATAAATAACTTTCTATAAACACTTTCCTTTGAATGGACGGCTTTCAAAATTAATGGGTCTTCCTTCTTGTATTAAAACAACACCAATTCCATTTCTTGAGGCATCACATTCCCAATAAAGTTTTTTGTGAATTCTGGCGTAGCTAAAACCGGTGCTTGGCAGATTGCCTCTTTAAGATGTTCAAAGGCCATAGTTGCTTCAAGATTCCATGAAAATGCATATTTCTTCAATAATTTTGTTAGAGGTGCTGCTATTCTCCCATAATTCTTAACAAACTTGTGATAATACCCTGTTAACCCAATAAATCCTCGCAAATTATTTATGGTTGTGGGGACTTTCCATTCCTTAATGGATTTAATTTTGTTAGGGTCAATCTTAACACCCTCCTAAGATACAATATGACCCAGATATTCCACCTCTTGTACTCCAAAGAAACATTTGGAGTTTATTTCATATAATTTTTTATCCTCCAATTGTTTGAGCACCCTGTCAACATGTTGAACATGATCCTTCCAAGACCTGTTGTAGATTAGTATATCATCAAAAAATGCTAACATAAATTTTCTACGGAAGGGTTTTAAAATGGAATTCATCAACACTTGAAATGTAGAAGGTGCATTTGTAAGGCCAAAAGGCATGACCAAGAATTCTTAATGACCCTCATGAGTTTGAAATGTTGTTTTCCAAATATTTTCAGTCTTCATTCTAATTTGATGATACCCAAAACGAAGATCCAACTTGGTGAAATAAATTGCTCCATGTAATTCATCCAATAATTCATAAATCATAGGAATGGGAAATTTATCTTTTATAGTGAGCTTATTGAGCTCCCTATAATCTGGACACATGCACCATGATCCATCCTTCTTGTGTACCAATATTACTGGAGTAGGAAAAGAGCTTTGACTAGGTTTAATTATACCAGCCTCTAGCATTTTTTCAATCATACGTTCAATATCGCTCTTTTGGACATAAGGAAATCTGTAAGGCCTGATTTTTTAGGAACACTTCTTGGAATCAAATGAATATCATGATGATGATCAAGAATAGGTGGGAATTCCTTTGGGATTTTCAAGCAGCTTGGAATGATTGTCCAAGACTTTTTTGAGATCTAGAGAAATTGATGATTTTGATGTTTGAACTTCTAGTGAGCATAATTTTGCAATGACGCCTCGTTGTTATTTCTTCAGAAGCTTTGTCATGAGATTATAGCTTATTATCTTTCCTTGATTCCCTTCGATACCCCATAATTTGACTTCCTTTTCTTCCGAAAAAAATTTCAAGAAAAGTTCTTGAAAATTAAAAGCTACTGTCCCCAAATATTGTAACCATTTTACTCCTAATACAACATTAACACCACCCATGGGAATGGAAAGAATTGGACTATTCAATACATATTGCCCCATGGTTATCTTGATATTATGTCACTTTCCATAGAAATTTATAGTTCCTCCATTTTCCACCGTCACTTGACACTCTGGCATGGGGTATAGGAAGAAATTCAATTCCTTGGCTACCTTACACTGAATAAAACTATGGGTACTACCCAAGTAATTAAGAACTATTAAATTTTTCTTCTTGATATGTCCTTCTATATTGAGATTTTGAGGAGTGGTAATTCCTGCAATTGCATTACAAGATATGGTCGGATTCATTTCATCTTCCTCTACGGTTAGTTCCTGGTGTATATCCTCTTCTTTTGAAGTTTCTTGTTCATTTTCTTCCTCCTCTTCACAATCTATGTAAAATAATTTCTTCTCAACACACTTATGACCTTTAGTGAATTTTCTACCAAAACTATATCAAAGCCCTTTTTCTCTTTTTTCTTCCAATTGTTGTGGTGTCAACCTTGTAGGTTGTGGAATTCTAGGAGTAGCAACACTTCCATCTTTATTGTTGTAAGTGGTAGGCTTCCTTGTCACCATAATTTTGCTTTCAATTTTTCTTTCCAACCTGAATGCATTCTCCAATGTACCAGGTTACCAAAGGCGAACCTCATGTTGGATGTTATCCTTTAGATTCCCTATGAATACATCAATCCTATGTTCCTTTGGAATATATTTACCCTTATATTAAATTTTTGGAAGTCCTCAATGTGCTCCATCATTGAACCCTTTTTTTTTAAGATTTATCAATTGGCTAAAGAAGGTGTTTCTCTTTGTATCCTCATAATGTGCTATCATTTCCTCTGTAAAAATTGACCAAGTGACCAGTGGTTTATGAGAACAAAGCCATCGATACCATACAAACTGATTTTGTTCTAAATATAAAGTTGCAATGTGTAGCTTTTGTGTGTTTTGCGTGTTATGGAGATCAAGGTAACATTCCATTTGTAATATCCAAGTTAACAGATCCTTGCCATTAAAATTAATCTTATCTATGTTTGGAATATGGTGGGTCTTAAATCTAATATTAGAGTCTAAAAGATCATTACTAACATTTATTTTGTTCTCATCATGAGTTTCCTCTACTATTTCGCCATTAGGAAGATTTTCTTGTAGCAACTTTTACAAATCTTCCTTCAAAATTTCCATTTCTTTCTTCAAATATTCCATGTTTCCTTCTATACCATTCTTCAAACCATTCATATTAGCTTCCATGTTTCCTTATATAATATCCATCTTAGCTTCCACACCATCCATTTTAGCTTCCACACCATCCATATTAGCCTCCATGTCATCCATATTAGCTTCCATGCCATTCTTCAAACCATCCATATTAGATTACACGCCTTTCTTAAAAATATCCATCTTAGCTTCCACGCCTTTCTTCAAACCATCCATCTTAGCTTCCCTTTCATTTTTTTTTCCTTTTTGCAAGAGCGAAATTTGTTGCACTTGTTCTTGTAATTTTGATATATCATGTTGCACTTCTTCCTCTTCATGAGTCATAGTAGAGCCTTCTGAGGGCTTAATGGGTGTTGAATTATTTTTAGCGCCCATTTTCTAGTCGAATACTGATATTTGTGCTTCAATATGCCCTTCAAATCCCTTCAAACTGATTTTTCGAACAAGACTTATGCAATTTTTATAAAAAAATACACAATGTTTTCTTGTTTTGGAGGAGCTCGATATTGAATTTGATGTATCTCTGTGATTTCGGATCCCCAATATTTTATCTTCATTACTTTACTATCCATCTGAATATTATTTCCAATTCCATAGGTCTGACATGATTTGGATGCTTCAAGAAAAAGTTATGCATAATCTCCCATAATGAGCTAATTATGGACTGGTTCAGTAGAACAAATTTGTATGGCATGCCTTCTGTCACTGTTTCCTCCTTCGGGTCTAAAATTGATACACAGGAAACAACATTCTATGTAATTTTGGCCACGTTTCACATAATTCCAATCCAATTCTCAGAGAGAGAGTTATGACAATTTTCCCAAGGTCACCTATTTTAGATGAAATTCGAAAGCTTGCAAAATCCCTAACTTCCATAGATCATATCTATGAAAATATTGCGAACCAAGATCTGAAATTTTTACACGAAGCTCATCAAGATTTATTCGCAAATGGGATTTTTTTTAGAATCTGAACCTTCGTAGAAAAATTTTTATAGCAAAAAATCCATGATGACCTATTTCAAGTAGCGAAACCATAGAATCCAAAGCTCTGATACCAAATGTTATGAAACCAACTCCAAAAATAGAAGAAAAGAGATATCAACACCTTAGAAATCAACCACTTCGAGGGGGAAACCTCCTTTACATTACATAAATGAAAATTTCTTGGATGATACAAGTGACAAAACCTCCTTTATATATATAGGATTCCATGAGGTCACAATATAATCCTAGCTGACCTAACAATAATAATGTAAGGGCACAACAATAACAATAGTGGGCTATAATGGGGAACAATAATAACAATATGGGGACTACATGGGTACAAAAATAAAAATAAGGGGCCTACACTAACAACAATAAGGGAATACACTAGTAATATAGGGCCCTAAGAAATTCAACCTAGTCAAAGTTCTTTCTCTACTCTAGTAGTATTGATGCACAAGAAGGATGGATCATGGAGTATGTGTCCAGATTATAGGGAGATCAACAAGCTCACTATTAAAGATAAATTTCCCATATTTTTCATTAATGAATTATTGGATTAATTACATGGAGCAATTTTCTTCACCAAGCTGGATATTCGTTATGGATATCATCAAATTAGAATGAAGACTAAAGAAATTTTGAAAGCAACATTTAGAACTGATGAGGGTCATTATGAATTTTTGGGCATGCCTTTTGGCCTTACTAATGCACCTTCCAGAGTTCAAGGTTTGATGAATTCCATTTTCAAACCCTTCCTTAGAAAATTTGTGTTAGTATTTTTTGATGATATACCAATCTACAACAAGTCTTGGAAGGGTCCTGTTCAACATGTTGACAGGGTGCTCAAACTATTGGAGGAGAAACCATTTATATGAAGAAACCTCCAAATATTTCTTTGGAGTATAGGAGGTGGAATATTTTGGTGATATTGGATCTCATGAGAGTGTTAAGGTAGACATTAACAAAATTAAATCCACTAAGTGATGGAAATCCCCCAAACCATAAAGCATATTCGATGATTTTTCTGGTGAACAAGGTATTATCGCAAGTTTTTTAAGAACTATGGGAGAATATCGACACATCTAAAATCATTACTGAATAAAGATGCATTTTCTTGGACTATAGAAGCAACTAGGGCTTTGAACATCTTAAAGAGGAAATTTTCCAAGCACCAATCTTAGCTACGCCAGACTTCACAATTTTTTTTATTGTGGAATGTGATGCCTCGGGAAATTGAATTGGTGTTGTTTCAATGAAAGAAGGAAGACCCATTGCTTTTGAAATTCATACAATAAAAGGAAAGTATTTACAGAAACATATTTAAGAAAATTAAATGTTGGAAATACTACATGCACTAAAACAATGGTGACCTTACCTAATGAGAAGACACTTCAAGGTAAAAAAGATCATGATAGTCTTAAATAGTTTTTGAAACAAAGATTATATTTATAAGAGAAGAAAAATCGTCACAAACATGTTGGGTTATGACTTTAAAATCATTTACAAAAAATGGAAGCAAAACGTTGTTGCAGATGCACTCTCAAGAAAGGATGAGGATGTGGAAGCATTGATTTGTGCCATTTCTATTATCCAACCTGAAAGGATAACCAAAGCAAGGGATGAATGGAAGAATAATGAAGAGGTGTGGACACTCATCCAAAATTTGCAGCAAGATCCTAGTACATATGAATTATGGTGCAAATAATATCGCTTATATCTTTGTAATAATTCCTAACTCAAAAAAAATATTATTTTGTAATTACACACCTATCCCTTAGGAGGGCACTCAAGATGTTTAAAAACTTATCACAGGGTCAAGAAGGAATTTTTTTTTGGGATGGCCTTAATTCTGATATTCAAAATTTTGTGGCAGAATGTTTGGTTTGCCAACAAAATAAAGTTGAGACAATTAAGACCCCAGGTCTGTTACAACCTTTATCCATTCCAAGTCAACGTTGGGAGGAGGTTTCAATGGATTTTATCACAGGTTTATCAAAGTCTGAAGGAAAGGCTGTCATAATAGTGGTAGTTTACATACTTACCTAGTATGCACACTTTTGTGCATTATCTCATCCATTTAAAACTAGTACAGTTTCTACTACATTTATGGAAACAATTCAAAAGCTAGATGGAAACCCAAAGATCATTTTAAGCGACAAAGATCCCATTTTTACAGGAAATTTTTGGACAGAATTATTTTCTTGTTTGGGTACTCAATTAGCTCATAGCTCATCATATCATCCTCAATGTGATGGGAAAACTGAAATAGTGAACAAATGTTTGGAAGGATATCTTTGTTGCTTTGTATCTGATAAACAGACACAATGGGTTAAGTGGTTACCTCTGGCTGAATCGTAATATAAAACTTCCTTCCATACTGCAACAAAAATGACACCATTTATGGCACTTAATGGATATCATCCACCATCCATCACATCATCTTTAAGAGAAAATTCTAAGGTTCAAGAAGTGGAAGATAACATCGAGCATCAACAACAATTTCTTGTACTCTTAAAGGATAACCTTACTTTGGTGTAGAATTGAATGAAACAACAGGAAGATCAACATCGCAGCAAAAGAAGTTTTGATGTAGGCGACTAGGTTTTTTTACAGCTACAACCATACAAACAAATGTCTCTCAAGAAAGCAAAGAAGGATAATAAATTATCACCAAAGTGTTATGGTCCTTACAGGGTGTTGCAAAACATTGGTTCTATGGCACACAAATTGGAGCTTCCTACGTATTCTCAAGTGCACCCAATTTTCCATGTTTCATGCTTAAATAACGTTGTTCGTGACAAGATCCCATTTAAAAAAATATTTCCATAACTTGATGAAGAAGGAAAAATCATATTGGAACCAGAATCAGTCACAGAAGCAAGAACTTGACAACTACGGAATCGATCAATTTCAGAGTACCTCATCAAATGGAAGAACTTACCCGCTGAAGATTCGACATGGGAGGATGAGAATTTTATACAGAAGCATCGAGAACAACTCAAGAATTGAGGACAACACTTTTTTGATGGATAATGGCATGTTAGGTCCCTATAATACTAGTGTATCCCCTTATTTTTATTATTAGTATAGCCCCCTTATTGTTATTATTGTGCCCATGTAGTCCCCATATTGTTATTATTGTGCCCCATAGAGCCTACTATTGTTATTGTTGTGCCCTTACATTGTTATTGTTGTGTCAACTAGGATTATATTGTGACCCATTGGACTCTTATATATATAAAGGATTTTTTGTCATTTATATCATCCAATAATTGTTCATTTATATAATTTAAATGAGGTTTCCCCCTCAGAAAAGTTGATTTATAAGTCATGGAACTCTCTTTTCTTCTATTTTGTGAGTTGGTTTCACAACATAGAGGATCAATTCATATTTACATAGTTGTTGACATATTGATAGAAGAGAATTTGTGAGGAGAATAAAGAAGGTTTTTGGAAACCCTAATGGTTGTGTGGAGTTGTGGTGAGGAACTAAATAGGGTTGTGATCCATTTGATGTATTGAATTTTTATATTCCTGCTACTGAACCTCGCAACAAGGTTAACATAATGTTTGGGTAGCTATGTGGGGCCAATTTTCCTATTTATTCAAACCCTAGTTGCACGACCCCCATGAGAAAACCTAGCTTCCTCCATGCCAATCCACATCTTGTTCCCTTTCTTCTACCTACAAATGAATAACAATGGTCATACATATTTACAAACAAATAATGGAATTAAAAACACAATCAAGTGATTGAAAGAAATAGATTAATTTGGACCCCTATATAGTCCCTTTTTGCTCCACGGTGTTGTTAATTTATGTGATTTGTGTAGGGGTTTTGAGTTTCCTTGACCATGTTTTGAGAGGAGTTCATGGCCAATCATCATTTCCATATTTTGAAAAACAAACAGGTCAGGTGTTTTGAGACAATCCTCCTCTTCTAATTCACGATCCTTTCTAGATTTTTTTTTGTTTTCATTTTGTGATAGGGCCCTTAATAGCTTGGATTCACTCCCAAATTTCATATGAGTGTAAGGACCATAATTTTCATAATTAACAATCATTAACAGAATTTATACTACACAATCCAGAGTGGGATTTTTGAACCAGAATATATATCAATTGACTATTTAATACTTACCAGGAACCATGTTTGAAGATGTTCCTGATCTGCCATGGCTCCATCTCTCATTACCAAACTGCCATTTTCCTCTCAGTCTATCTGAGGTCAACCTCTCCGGTCCCGAGATCCAAAAGGCAAGTCTTCTGGCCCCCATGCCCAAAACTCCAATAACAATCGAGATCACTCCATGACTCTATTAGAACTCACTGCTCATGACTCACGCAGTTAGAACTCCTTTGACAGCATCCGGGTTAGTTTTCCAACCTCATTGACCCATGCCCATCAAGTTTCCCCCCCTTCTTGTTTTATACACAAATCTCCTTTCAATATATTTATTAAAATATCCTCCTTTAATAAATATCTTAGTTAAATATCTTTTCAAGATATTTATTAAAATATCTTCTTTTAAAATATCTTAGTCAAATATCTTTTCAAGATATTTAAAAATATCTTCTTTTAAAATATCTTAGTCAAATATCTTTTCAAGATATTTATTAAAATATCTTATTTTAAAATATCTTAGAGTTTAGATTATAATATTTATGAAATTGTATTATTATTTCATTAATATCTTGGATTCCTAAAATATCTTGGATTTCTTAAAATATTATTATTTAATAAATAACTTGGATTTATGAAAATATCATCATTTATTTGCATAAGTTAATGTTTTTACTTTCCTTTGAACAAAATATTAGTTTATATTATGATAGTGGTAGGTATAGATTTTACTTTACAATATATTCGTTATATTCTGGTGAGTTAGATATTTACTCAATACTTTCAATAATTCACTCATTACTCTATACTGAGATTTTTTTTTTATAATTCATTAGTGCATGTACTAGTGCAGTACACGTGATACATGCATATGTAGCTATCATATGCAGGTCTCATATGCATGCTAATATTTCTATGTTCCATTTAATTCGAGTTGGGTCATTACAATCAGAAACAAAGAAAATCAATCTGAGATCTCACGGAACAAAAATTAAAACCTATTTTCCCTATTGTCCTTCCATATTTTATTCATCTTGTATGATTTCAAGTTGTGATTATTTAGGCTCTAAATTTAATTACTCACATAAACACCTATTTCCACAAGAAACATAATTGGGAAAAGATGAATAGTCCTGGAACATGGTTATGGAAAAGTTCGATTGTGTCTCAAATTTTAGTATCCCTCGTAATTTCCTCAATTTTCCATGACAAACCCATGTTTATATCCACAATAATGTGCACTTATTTTCTTGCTTCCCTCATGTCACGTAGGAATTTCTGTTATCACGATAGTAAGTCCCATCGAGATATTAATTTTTTGTTCTTGGTCATCTTAGGGTGTTCCTTGAATTTCCATGGATCGAAACTAATGATTTGAAGCCCTTCAAGGCTCCTTACATGAGAAATGGCCACATAAACAATGAAACATGTATAAAATATAACCAAAGGATTCAATTTGATCTTGTAATATATTAAAACAAAATACTGACTCCTTCTACAATTTGCAAAAACAAAATTCGATTGCACAATCACATAACAAGTAAGAGAAAGAAATTATCAATAACACAACACAAGATGTATCTAGGGAAAGAAACTGATCAAAACCCCGCTATTTGTATATTGCATAAAGTCAATACCATGAAAGAATACAATGTTATTCCTCCACTAAGAAACCTATGCACTCTGTTGAATGTCACACTCTGATCTAGGAAAAATCGGTCCAATACTCTACCAATTCTCATCCCCTGGCTGCCCAGCCTTGCTTACGCATTCCCGGAGGAATTGTGGCCCTATTAATTAGGAAATTCATTGGAATTTATTGTGCAATTAATCTAAGGAATTATAGTGACCTCATGCATGGCCTATACAATATTTTAATAGTACAACTGATAGATATCTTCCCTTTAACCCCAATCTCAACTGGGCCTTCCTTATAACTGACATGAAAAAATAATTTATAGTGAATTATCAGTTAACTTATTGAGCACTACTTATGAATTAAATTAGATTTAATTCACTTGACCTATCACTAGCTCATATCGTAGTTAGAACTAGTCACAACTGATTTTAACTCAATTAATTGAGTTAACTAAATACGACTCAAAAATAACGGTAACTTGACCCCTAAAATCATGGGATAACTCTACATGCCTCCTCTCTAACTCTCAACTCTAATTTCGTAATATAACTCAATCATTCTGAATTAGTCAACCAATACAAGCTGTCATGTGATGGAATTACAGTTTCTCTTCCAATTTAATTAAGGGAAAATTAAATCAGAAGCTCTATGGGTGTAATTTCTTGTTTCCATTTCAACACCCTCTCTCAACAAGAAAGGAATTACTTGGTCCTCTGATCTTGTCTTTACGGAACTCAAATTTTCTTCTTGTCAACGCCTTCATCAAGATGTATGCATATTGTTCCTCCGTGGGAATGTACTCTAATGACACAATCCATCTCTGCACAAAATCTCTGATATTGTGATACCAGATATCAATATGCTTGGAACTGTCATGAAAAAATGGATTAACCAAGATTTTGATGCAACTTTGGTTATCACAATGTATCATTGTCAGATCCATCTATTAACCAAACAAACCAACAAGTATCTTCCTCGTCCATATGGCCTCACATTTTTCCTGATTTACCGCCATGTACTCTACCTCTAGTGAACTGAGTGCAAATGATCTTTGTGTCTTGATGTACCATGAAATTTTTTTGATCCTATGCTGAAGATGCCCCAAATGTGCTCTTCGTGTCAGGTGGAATCCCTGCCCAATATGCTTCGGTGAAGCCTTGAAACTTCACTCCCTTTGTCTGTTACCATAGCCTGTACTTTGTAGTGCCTCTGAGGTATCTCAACACATGCTTTCCTTCCTTCCAAAAGATCTTGGTAGGCTTAACCATAGCTTGACTAAGTCGGTTAAATATGTAGCATATGTCTGGTCATGTGTTCACGAAATAGATGAGTGAACCTAGAAGCTACTTGTAAACAGTAGCATCCACTACTTCACCTGAAGTAGCATCCTATTTCCTCCACTTTCCTCCTAAAGGAGTCTCCATGGATTTTCTTCCCTCCCCATGGAACTTCCTTAGAATCTTGTTGGAATACTTTCTCTGAGATAAAAAATATCTCCCCGTCTCTTTCCAATATTTCCAATCCTTGGAAATAGTGCAAGAGCCCTATGTCCTTCATCTCAAATTATCTTACAAGATCCTCTTTGCAAGACTTGACGAGCTGCTCATCACCTGTCAGTATCAGATCATCAAAATAAAGTACAATAATAAAAACATTTCCATCAACCACAATATGAAATAGGTTCACATCTGCTTCACTCTTGGTGAAGCCCAACCCAGTGAAATAGTTTTTGATCCTGGTGTACCAAGCACGAGGTGCTTGCTTCAGCCCATACAATGCTCTCTTGAGTCTGCACAAATGTGACTCCATCTCTAAGTCATGAAAAAATTCTGGCTACTCAATGTACAACTCTTCCTCAATAACTCCATTGAGAACATTTTTCCTTACATTCATTTGATGTATCTTCCATCCCAACTACGCTGAGAGTGCAAGGATGGATCTGATAGACGAGTACTTTGCAACTGGTAAAAAAGTATCATTGTATTCAATCCCATTGACTTGATAGAAAAATCTAGCCATAAATATGGCCTTATTCTTCTCCACACTCCTGTCTACTACCTAGTTCACCTTGTAGACCCACCTGGATCCTACAACTGACTTCCCCGCTAGTCTTTGGAAAACTTCCCATGCATTGTTTCTGATAATGGAGTCATACTCCTCAACCATAGCATCAAACAACACTAGCTGTTGCACTGCTTCCTCAAAAGAGGATGGTTCTATCTCAATACCTTTGCTCATAATATCCATGTATCTAGTGTATCATTTTTGGGACCTTCTCTGCCCGTGTTGTGATGTGGGTGCTCCCACATTGTCTCTCGCATCTAGCAACAATATGTCAGTCTCTCTGGTGTTCTTCCTTCCATATATGGTGGATACGACTCTACATGAGTGGTTTCTACCACTCTTTGTTCCACTTCTTGTGGCTTCTCCACATCCTTAGGTTCTTCTTTTGGATCTAAGAGCTCCTCAACTGCATGAAACTCAAGCTCCCTCTCAAGAGAAATTTGCATGGATTTCTCTTCATCGAATTTCACCTCTTCGGACAAATATCATCTTATGTGCTGGCAAGTACACCTGATAATTGTGAGGTGTATCAAGGTACCCCATAAATATCCCCAACTCTGCTATTGACTATAGCTTCTTCTTAGCATATTTGGTCGCATGCAATAAACATATGAACCAAAAAATTTAAAATACGACACATCTCGTCTTTTACCTTAAAAATAATCCTCTAGTGTACTCATCCCAAGTTCGATGAGGAATTTTGTTCGTCACAAATACTATTTTATTGCATTATTTCTCCCATAGATGCAACAATATGCCATAATCATGCAACATAGCTCATGCTTCTCCCACAATAGTTATATTCTTTCTTTTTGTAACCCCATTCTGCTGTGGGTTATGAGGTCCCATTAATTCTATTCGAATTCCTTCTGAGACAAAAAAGCTCTTGAATTCATTAGAGATTTATTCTCCACCATTTTTATTCCTTAGAGCCTTCACCTCCTTTCCCGTATATTTCTTGACAAGTTCCTTGAACTCATAAAACTTGCAGAACATATTATCTTTCTTTTGCATGAATAAAATCCATCACTTTCTTGAAAAATCATCAACATAAATCACATAATACCTATACTGGAAGCTATCGAGAACAATCCACACACGTTTGAGTGAACTGTCTCAAGGATTGTATTTTCTCGACTTTCCTTATATTGAAAGGTAGCCTTGGTATACTTCCCCAATGTAAACCCTTTTCATGTATCTCTCTGCGCAAGTGCACCCTTTGGAAGTCCTGTAGAAATTTTTTGCATGATCTTCAAAGCACCATGATGAAAATGGCCCAATCTCCTGTGCCATAACTCATCAAAGTCTTGGCTCTCCACCTTCTCTGTTGCGTGCTCAATGAAACATAGTTTTCTACATCCAGTTTGTATATGTTCTTTACTCAAACCCAAATATTTTTCACTTGTCCCATGGATTTGTGATGAATGAACGCCTTTCCTTCACTGAAGATCACATCATATCCACGATCTTCCAACATAGAAAAAAAAAACCAAATTCTTCTTTAAACCAGTAACATACATGACATCTTTTAATGTAAGTGAATTATCTGTCTCTTTTTAAAATTTAATTGTACCAACACTGGTAGCACTATAACTCTCACTGTCACCCATCTCAATATGCATATGGAGATCCTTCTCCTCCAAGCTACTGAAGAATTCGTTGTTTTCAGTCATAGGGAAAGAAGCTCCAATATACAAGTACCACAAAAATCCCATCACTGATGACACCATGCATGCGATGAGGGTGAATTCCAACTCAAACTATGAAGCAAGTGCTTCACCTACTGCTCCTCCTGAAGCCTCCTTGTTGGCATTATTTTGTGGATAATTTGTAGCATAGTGTCCATGGTCATGACAGTTGAAACATTTTACCTTTGAAAAGTCTCGCTTCTTTCCTGCCTTGCCAAACTCCGATTTGGAATGGGATTCCTTCCCTTTTCCTTTCTTCACCTTTCCACCCAAGGCATAGTTCTCCTCATCATTATTCTTCGATGAGGATCCATCTCTGGTGTTCCACTGAATATTTTTTTGTACCAAGTCGTACCACAATTTCTCCCACTCTAGTAGCTTCTCCCTCCCATTCACATAGTCCTGGTAGCTATGCCAAATCTTGGGAAGGCCTAGAAGAGTTAGGCTCACCAAATAATCATCGATAACTATCACCCCAACACTTCCAAGCTCATATCGATATTGAGTGAACTTCGTCAAGTATTTTTGGATCATGTCGCCCTTCTCCATCTTTATCTTTTTGATCTTGTCTTTCAGCACCAACTTCTTGTGGTCCCTATTATTCTGAAACATATCTCTTAAGGCCTTCCACATAACATATGGAGTCATCTTTCCATGAATATTCAATACAATGTGATCTCGAACTCCTTCTAACAAGATTTGTCTCACCTTTGCTTCTTCTTCCATGCATCAAGAATTTGAGCATATGTTGTTGCAAGCTAGGGAAAATCACTTTCAATGTATTCCTTCAGTCTTTTTACCTAAAAAAATTCATGTATCTTGTCCTTCCACGCCATGTAATTTGAATTTACCTTGAGTGCGTATTCGAGTCTCAAGCCATTGAAATACATCCTGAACTGTTGATGTTCCCAAAGAATAAATCTGCAAATTCGATGTACATGTTCAAAAAAAACTCTAGTTCTTCCCTTATATAGTGATTCCTGCTTTGAAACCATGCAGAAATACTAACCAAGGGATTTTATATTATATTGTAACTTACTAAAAAAAATATTGAATCCTTCTACAATTTGTGGCAAAAAAATTCGAATGCACAATCGCATAAAAGTAAGAGAAAGAAATTATCAATCGCATAACACAAGATGTATCTGGGGAAATCAACTGCTCAAAACCCCACTATCTGTATATTGCATAAATTTTAGAACATGAAACAATATAATTTGATTCCTCCACTGAGAAACATTTGCACTTTGTCGACTATCTCACTCTGATACAGTAAAAATTGGTCCAATACTTAACCAATTCTCACCCCTTGTTTTCCCAGCCTTTACTTACGCATTCCTAGAGGAATTTTGGCCCTATTAATTAGGAAATTCCTTTGAAATGACTTCACAATTCATATAAGTCTTGCTGGTGACCTCTTGCATGACCTATACAATTTTCTAATAGTACAACTGATTTATCTTCCCTTTAACCCCAATCTCAACTGGGCCTTCCTTAGAACTGCCATGCAATAGTTATTTATAGTGAATTATTAGTTAATTGATTGATCGCTACTTGTGAATTAAATCAGATTTAATTCACTAGACCTATCACTAAGTCATATCTCATTTAGAACTAGTTAAAGTGATTTTAACTCAATTAATTGAGTTAACTAATTAAAAATCACAAATAACTATAATTGAACCCCCTAAAATCGTGGGAGAACCCTACATGCCTCCTCTCTATCCCTCAACTCGAATTTCCTAAGCTAACTCAGTCATTCTGACTTAGTTAACTAATACAAGTTGTAATGCGATGGAATTACAATTTCTCTTCCAATTTAATTAAGGGGAAATTAAATCAGAAGCCCCATGGGTGTCATTTCTTATTTCCATTTCAACAATGTACTCATATGCATTAGAAATATCAATTTAACTCTACCCATTATTATACCTTGTAATTTATGCACACTAAGTTCCCATGATAGAATAAGTGAAACCTTCCTTCTAGTAACCACCACTACTTTCCCCTCATGGAAATCCCACTCAATAGGTCTTAAAACATGTTCTATTTGAAGGAAATGAAAGTGAACAACTAGCCAAATACCTCTTGTACTGGCATCCCGTCATTCCCTCATCTCAGTGTAGGTAAACCCTATAACCACACCCCTTGCACCATTCACAAGCCCCATTTCTAAATCCAAATTCAAAATAAGCACCACTTTGGTACCTTCACACAGATATATCTCCTTAGCAGCCACTCCATTATCTAGAAAATTCTTTTGGGCTCCTATATCCCTAGCCATAAATGGGATAAAAAAAAAAATCAATGTTATTATTTCAAATTCATTCTATCATCTCACATTAACTTTTGTTAGAAAAATTCATGTTGTGGTTGTACCATGAGTCCAACTTAATAGCCCTATACAGTTACTATGACTCACTTTGGTATTAGGGCTACAACTAACCATGTGAATATTTTTCAACATAACTTATTAACTGCAATCTATTTGGCTGCTTGCCTAAACACTTCATTCAATTCCATTTTCATATCATGACTTATTTGAAAAATTGAGACCTTGTATAGGTCATGAATCATAAATCATGCCCAAGTCGTATTCCTGAGTGAAAGCAAGGTTACACCTTCTTCTCTTCATCATTGTTCACATCTTTAGGTGATGGTGTTGGTCACAAATATAATTGCAACTTATGGGGTGGTTGCATAAACTCAAGATAGTGCTAATCACATTTTTTGGTTTCACCTCTAAGGCTCTAAAATAGGAGTTTGTGACCTATGGGAGAGATTGCGACTTGTGAGATCGTAGAAAGGAAATGTGACCTATGAAGGAGTCACTGACTAGAAGTGCGACTTGTGGAAATTCACATACTAAAATTGTGACTTCTGAAGGTCACATAGTCACATTCCAAAGCAAGTCGCATTCTCTGGTTTCTCTGAGGCTCTAAAATGTGGTTTTGCGATTTAGGGAGAGGTTGCAATTGACAAATGTGAATTGAGGGGATAGATAGTATATGAACAATGCAACCTCAGGAGAGGTCACTAATGGAAGATGCAACTTGCAGAGAATTTGTGGCCTAGAGGCCACTCTGCCTTTCCAATGGTTTTTTGAGAATTTTTTGTGTTTGTAACATTCCCTCAATGCATTGTATCACTAATTATTGACACAATAACTTACGTAATGGACAAAAATCACTGTTTCAATACCAATGTATTGTGCTATGTAATTACCAATGGTCGACACATTTATTTAATGGTTTTGATCTCTCCTTGGATGATTTTCAACGTTTCTCTTGAAATATTTCAATTGCAATACCTTAGTCACTAATATTTAATTCTTTTAACACATTTGACATGTTCCCAATGCATTTTCAATATGTCATATTGTTATATTACATATTTTCTTGCCTTTATTGAATTAATTCCTTCTGTTATGAATGGGATGACCATACAACATGCCCTTTTTCGTTGCATGTATACATGTCCTTCCTCTTTTATATAACCAAATTTTTCTATGTTATTAAAATTTTATTACATTTTCTATATCAAGATACACTTTTTTGAACACTTGGAACATTCTAACAACATTTTTATATACAGTTCCAACCATACTAATTTCACCAATGTAATATCTCAAGGCATAGATTATCCATTGGTTTCATTGGCAATCATTCAAAAAATCAACGCTGTCATTGCTAAGTTCTTATGGGTGGGAACTAGCCCAGGGGAAAAATATCGCCTCATCAAGCTTGGTATGCTTTCTTTCCCTCAAGAATCGGGTGGATGGGGATTAAGGGTCATGAAGCAGTTTAATCTTGCCCTCATTTTTTGAAATTTGTGCAGAGCTTTTAATGCTCATTCTTATGGAGAGATATAATATTAGGGAAATATCTTCACCAAAAAGGAATGGATAGTGGTTTGTTTTTGGATCTCCCTCTAAATGTAAAAAATCTACTATATGGGGCAGCTTGATGGCTCCTAAGATTTGGCTTTGTGAAAATTTGAAATGGCAAGCAGAAATGGGGCTAAGCTACACATTAACTTGGATGTGATGAAGGGGATGAATGGGGAACATTCATTATCGCCACAAATTATCTTGGCTTTGCACCAATTTGGGTTAACACTTCTTGGTGACTCAATGAAGCAAAATTTGTACATGGTCACAACCTTCGGACTTGGGACTGAATGCAGAAATGGAACTGGAATGGGAGTCTTATCAGCTCAAGATTTTTGAGGCATGGATAACATTAAATGATAGGCCCAATATTCTTTCATGGTCTGGTCGAGTTGTTGGAGGCAACATAGAAGCCAAAGAATTTAATCATTAATTTTTGGTTCTCCATCTCCCAGTCCCTTTAATGAATGGACTGTGCCCATGTGAAAATGTGATGTTCCCTTGAAGATCAAATGTTTCTCCTGGTTTACCATTTTTAACCACATCTTGACTTGGGAGAATTTGATGAAAAGGGGCCTCCAGGGTCCAGGTAGATGCCATTTTTACCATTCTTCCATCCAAGATATTGTTCACTTATTTTTTGGTTGTCCCTTTTCCAAGGCCATTTTAGGCAATGTGGCAGGATTAATGAAGCTTAGGATTGGTTTGAATTGGTCTTCTAGTATTGAGTGTCTTTTTTTTTTGTCCTTGCATATAATACCATACAGGGTACTCCCCATGTATGTTCTTTGGGGAATATGGCGGTCTAGGAATGCCACAATCTTCGAGGACAAGCACCCTAAAAGCTATTATTCCAGTGTTAAGATTTTTTTTTACTTTCTTGAGATATGCCCCTGGGTTCCTAGGTCAACTCAGAGGAATGTTTGATTGACAGATCTAGGGACTCTCTACCCTATTGGATTTTTCGATGGTGCTTCTGCTTGGGTGCGACATGAATGCAAAGCTCTCATTGAGCTTTGTCCCAGTAGGGTTTTTCGATTCTATTGGAATGGGGGTGATGACACTAACTGCAGGGTCGAGATTCTGGAACTATGGGGTTTAATTCACAGTGTTTCCTGACTATCCGTTGAAACCATTAGTATTGTTAGTGATTCCAAAATTTTCATTGACTGGTTGCAAGGAAGGAGCGCTTTGGTTGTACCTTCGCTACATCTCGATATGGGTAACATTGATTCCCTCCATTCTCCTTTCTCTTATTTATTATTTCTTCATGTGTAGAGAGAAAAAACCATGGAGGCGGATGGCCTATCCAAGCGGGGGCTGGATAGTATCACCAACTTTATGTTTTATGAGGTATGGATTGATTAAATCATTCATTTTTCTAGATCCTTTGAGCTATGAATTTTTTTCCACGATCTGTTTGAACTCCCGGTTATTGTTGTGACTTATTTTGGGTTTTGGATAGGCATTTGTTTTTCTGATCCATTGATTTTCTCAGGGAAATTCATTGTTCTGTTTTGTTGTTTAATTTGGTAGGATTTGTCCCCTTCTCTTGGGCGAATTTTGTTTTTGATTCTTTGCTGAGGAAATATGTAAGAACTCATTTTATCAATGAATATTCTTTGTTTTTAATATGTCCTTCATGTGTTTGCATTTTATAATAAGGCTTTCCATAATTATATGCGATAATATCAGGAGTCTTAATGTACTTTAACCAAAAAAAACTATGTTTCTTCCCTTTCGACTTGGTGTTCTATTTTTGAAGGGTCAACCTTTGATGGTAAAATAAAATACCAATGCACTCCAAAGTGATGCCTAATTCATTGGTAATGTGATGGCTAACACATTTTCCAAAACATTATATCCAATGTACTAAATTATAAAAGACGCTTGACGTATGGCAAAGACACCCAATACAACACATTTTCAAATGGTACTTAATGTTCCTTTAACCAGTCTTTCAACACATCTCTATAGTGTGATATGCATGTTATGAATTATAGAAATCCATTTCATATGGCATTTCATCGTTCTTGTGTCTTACATGACTTTCATTTGGAGTGTTAGATTCATAGTCTCTACATTTGTGACCATTACATGACTTTTGTAACGTCGGGCCATTTCCTTTGAAAATTATTCATATGGAACCTTTTGTAGCAATTAAATACATCATTTTCATTGCTTAATTGGACCTTGAATTTTGGTATAGTTATTCCACCTGCAACGTTTGTACATCATTAGCCATGTATGTGCAAATTTATATCCATGATAACAAACAATCGCATGTTATACCTCTTCATATAAAACAAAACTTACTTTCATGGGAATTTCACATTTCTAAAATATCACATATATTTACAATAACAATTTTGATTCATTAATTATTCCTAAAGCCATATGTAAATGAATTCCTCACTTTTATATGGTGTCCATGGGTGATATTTGGTGTGTGGTCCTCCTTATCATTCTCAAGATGTGTTTCCCATTTCTCATTATAAGGGTAAAACCATATATATAAGGTGACCCTTTAGGTGTATCCTAATGTCAAATCTATATTCAAAAAATCGGTTCAAATATTCTCTTGATTACATTAATTTCCCACTATAGGCTCATTTATTATTTTCTCAACCAAATCATTTCTGAGTGATATATCAATTATCAAGGTTCTCATACGCATCCAATGTTTAGCTACGAGGGTGCTTAAATGGGGTGTCAATCACTTGCAACAAAAATCATGAGGACATACAACCTGAGGACATGCAAACAAGGTAGCATATTTCCAAACCCTAATGCATATGAGGACCAAGGTTGGGTGAAATTTTCATCATAATATACTCTTGTGAACCCTAATGGATTAGTATGAACAATTCCTAAGGTAAGTTAAAAGAAATAAAGATATCATGCACCATGTAAGTGTGTGCATCGATAGGGTTTGATAAAGATGGGCCATGGGAATATTGACGAATTGAAAACATGATCATAACCATTATTTCCTTAGGAGATTAGAGGGGGGGTTGAAATGTTTTGGATACGACCCAAAAAATCTGGATGTTGTTGTAGTGGCTACCACAATTAATGAACCATTGGTAGAATCCAACATATGTGCCTACTTCCCAGCAACTGATGGACTCTTGTTAATAATACAAGTATTGAGTTAATACTATCGGTACAACTATAATTTACATGACCTTTTACAGATATTCCCTTCCTCCGACTCTAAGCTAGGTCCTATCGATCATTACACACTGAACCAAAATATCACACATGTAAGTCTTTGTTTATGATGCATAGAACATGAAAGAGGGATTATTGTATTAAAAAAATAAAGATATGTTTTGGTGTTTCTCTATTTTCATTAGGCCTATTCAGTACCTTGGTTGAGTCACTCAAGAAATAACTAGCATTGCTTCACTGCCAGTAGGCCTATTTAGTACCCTCATGAAGTTTCTTGCATCACCTCTTTGTGCAGGAAGCATTTATCAAACATGTAGCCAATATTTAATTGATTTTCTTTTGCGTGCCCATTGGCATCATTTATTAGGCATTCATTTCGCAAGGGTTGATGAGGGATCCCGACTTATTTTAAGAGAAAGAGAGGTTGTTCCTTATTTTCAAAAACCCAAGGATATTTCTAACTTAGGATTTCCCTCATTCCTTAATTCCACATCATACATATAAATTACATGTGGAAAGTGAGAAATGATTAGGAAATGTTCAATACCACGGCAGGTACAAGGTTCAAGTTAATGAAATGGCTATTTCAACTAATTAGGGTTCCCCGTGAGCACATGTTTGTATTTTACTCGTTAATGGGTCAACCTCGTAGGAAGATTGTTCAGGACATAATTTTGATTACTATTTCTATGAGAGGCTACATCTTCAAGCAGCCACCACAACCATAGTAAACCATGGAATTAGTGTTTTAGCATTCAGGAACATTAACTAGAGAATATATTCTATGGTTTTAGCAAGTGCAAAGAGGGGCACCAAAACCTCATCACGACATGCAAGGTTTGTAGGGAGCATGCATGTAACAAGGCTTGTGAACGATCATGCACTTCCATGAAGAAAAGAGAGAAAATGAAATGCTAGGGAAATGGGAAGCAAGTGTAATGCGAGGAGAAAATAGTGAAAAGTGCAAGATGAATGCATGATGTCATCCAATAGACATAACTACAGGAAAAACAATGTAGTGTGAATGCAATGTAGGGGAAGGAAATTCAAGTAATTGCAACTAAGCCATGTAATACCAATACAAAAAATTCCTAAAAGAAACACAATCATAAGCAACGCGGGAATATGGATGCAATAAAAGTGCATAATTTCATGAAGCATATAAACTATCTACAATAAGGAACGTACAAAAAAATCAGTCGAAACCCTAGCGAGACTAAACTTCAAACCCTAATTAACAAATTAATAGGAAAACCTAAAACCTAACTAATATAAACCTAAAACCCTAATTTAGCTAAAGAGGAGGTCAGGTCATGTGAAGTCGAACTTCCAATAAAACCACTAAATCAGTTCCCGACCTACACAAACAAAGAGATCGACGATTACAACCAATAAAAAGTATTTCACAAAAACAAAAGTATTTACCTGTAAATCGTGCATAAGAGCAAGAATGTCACACTTGTTGGCATGAAATCATGAAAAAAAAATTGTTCCAACCAAGCTGCAACTCTATACTGGTAAACCAAATGATGAACTCGAAAACCATGGAAATTCATCCATGGTATTCATTTTTTAACTCTTAACCCTTAATCGAGTGCAAGAGAGGCAATATGTCGCTTGCAGAGAAATTTTAAAGATAAGTGTCTTCCAACCAGTCAGCAATTCTATCATGAAATTCAATATGGTCAACCGAAAGACCCTAAAAATTTTCCAAAGATGGGCCTCTAACAAGTGCAGCTAAGATTCAAGAGGACTCTAGTGCATAAACCTAATTTTAGAAATGATAATTTGAGCTTGTTCATGGATTTTGTCAGGAAAGTGAGGGCCTGAGATAGCCATTAGTGAGAGCTGAAGTTCCTCTTTGTCCTAACAAACCTCTGAACCCTAAAATGGTATATCATCAAATATTTGTGGTTTCATGGATTTAATATATGAATGCATGTAGTCATCATTAGCTATGAAAACAAAATATTTATTGAACACACAGGTAGTTTTCCCATATATTCCAGTAAATGAATAATTGGTTGTTTAAAAGATCAAATTATTTAGATTTCCAAAATGGAAATGGATCGATAGGATGACTCTCATGAAAGAGAGGAATATGGATATTTTTTCCCTCACATATAGTGATTTGTGAGACAACCCCAAATTATACCTTCTCACAATTTGAATCACCAAGAAGTGAATCTAAGGAATCTGACACAATGGTCAATGTATTCTCTTTAGAAAAAAATCAACGTACAAGGAGTGAAGCATCTTAGGATTTTTCAAAATTGATCTGTCATCGAGTGAGGTGGTGCTGAGAGGGGATTCATGTGAGGAAACCCTAATTTAGCACAGTTGAGGGATATTCTCAAGATTGTGAGAATCTGGCGTAACCATCAATGGAATTTGAAGTGCCTCAACTTCCTGACAAGTTCCTAAACTTCCAAAAGATGAATCATGAAATTTTGGTGTCTTATTGATAACAAAAAGTGAATATAAATGACTATCATTAGTAGTATTAGTGAATATGTTGTCAGTAGGATGAAAAATGTTAAGCCACTAATTAGATCAAACTGGGAATTTGACACATGAGACTCTTGATGGATCAGGAATGAAGACAGATTGACCAAAAGACTTTCTTGAATTTTTTGAGATGTGGAATTTCCCTCTTCAATTGTTAAATATTGCAGATTGAAGATATCATGAAGGAGGGATTCAATATTTTCATATTTTGATCATGAGAAACATCATCATGTACCTGATAGTAATCAAAACCAACAGGATAAATATTAAAAGAGTATGGAGATATTGTTGGTATATTAGACTTATGCCAAATAAATCAGGGTACAAAAGATGAAAAAAATTCAGTGAAGATATATCAATTACACTCAAATATGATTCAAGATTAGAATCCTACATATTAGTTTCAACTTGAGGAAGCATTTAATCGACATGCATGTTATGCTCCATAGATTTGATAGGAAATTTAGCATTATCTGAGACAAGACCTAGGTTAGTTCAAATAGGTGAATGAGGGATCATAACATGAGGGGCTTAAAGGATAGCTTCAGGAAAATTCTTAATGGCTTCAAGTTGAATCTTTTCAACAAGGAGGGTTGTTTTATCAACTTGATTCTCAAGTTTTCCAATTTCACCAGGATATAAGAGAGCCTCGAATGCAAGACAATTGGTTCATTTCCCCACAAGAAATCTTAATAACCGATATGGTTAATGACATGAATTTCATTAGGAAATGATGTTGAAGGAGGATGTGGAATTTCACAGGTGGTAATTTCCTCCCAAGGATCTTGACGCTTTTTCCAACTCATAGAAATGGGCAAGACCAAATTAGGAATAATATCTGGTAGATTTGTAACTTGCAGATTATCATGATGATCATCAAAATCATGATTCATTTCAAATTGAAATGGTTTCGAAGAAATATGAACCAAAAACCAAAATTTCTCACTTAAATACATCTAGTCCACGTCCCTTTTAGGAAATTCATAAGAAATATGAAAAAACCTAGTAGGAAAATCCTCTAATGATTCTTTGGGTTTCATTCTAAGATGATTTACACTTTTAAACATATCTTCATAATTGTGACTATCAAAATCTTGACAAATATCATTGATGAGTTGCTCAAACAATGGATAGAAGTTTTTGGTAACATGTGGCACCAATGCTTAACACAACCTTCAAGCATGAGGGTGAATAGCCTACTAATAACATATTTACAATTTATTCCATTAGAGTTATAGAAATGGATAAATTAGCACATGTGTCCAAATAAAATTGTTCGATCCTCACCTTTGAAAAGTGATAAATTATTTTGTGGCCACTGAAATGTTAAGACTTTTAGAAAAAAAACTAGGGATAGAGATTTGGGATCGAACCATCTAAATATTTGAAGCTACAATGAATGCTTCATAGGCTCAGCTTGTCATAAGTCCCTCCTTCTAGCATGAGAAATCTATTGGCTGGCTGAAATGTATCGCAAACAACTAGGGGGTCTCCTCAGTGTGAATTCCTAACTACACCTCACACCATTTGTGATAGAAGCCCCATCTGATATATAGGCTCGGAAGTCATCATGTTGGTTTCGCTCCTAGCTGTCAAATGAGAAGATGTTAGAGCAAGGACAAATATGAAATGTCAAGAAAAATTGAACAAGGTCAACCCAAGATTGACAAACTGCAGAACACGTTATAGGAAAGTAACAACAACAACAAGAATAAGTATGCCATGAGAAGAATTAGTTAGCTAAATCATCTCAAACATACAGGAATAGGAACATGTCATAGGCTAATTGCAAATAGATTCACAATAAGTTACCGATATGGCGTGGAATAATTAAGCATAGATTCAAAGTGGATATGAAAGACATAAGCTAATAATGAGTTCATTAAATATGCCCACATGAAATCACATATACAAACATGATGGAAATAGTGAAGCTAGTACAACCATCATAAAGACGCATGAGAATCCATTACGAAAGAAAACAAATTCTCACTAATGTTGTTGAAAATACAAGTACATGTATCACAATCCATCAAATCCAAATAGAGTAACATGATTTGCTCGAACCATCATCCAAAAAAAAACCCTAGCCTCACCACAAATCCCTACTAGCTACCAATATTTGAGTTCCTATATCTCTTCAAACTCATATTAACTATCTAATGCTAGTCCTAGCTCAAGTGTTAAAATTCCCCTTACAAATGAGGCATGGAGGTACGTTTATAGAATTGAGGTGACTATTCACCTACCATGAAATTTGGCCTACCCTCATGACTCATGAACTTTCTCACTGCTCTCTCATGTCTAATGACTATTACAGGTTTAGTTGATATCTACATAGTTGTTGACATATTGTTAGAAGAGAATTTGTGAGGAGAGTAAAGAAGGTTGTTGGAAACTCTAATGTTATTGTGCAGTTTTGGTGAGCTACTAAAAATGGTTGTGATCCATTTGTTGTATTGAATGTTTATCTGTCTGCTACTACACCTGGCATTGAGGTTGAAATAACATATGGGCAGCTAAGTGGAGCTAGTTTTCCTATTTGTTGAAACAATAGTTAAAATCCCTCGCGAGAAACCCTAGTTTCCTATATGAAAATAAACCTCTTTCCCTTTCTTTTACCTGCAAATGAATAAAATTTGTCATACATATTTACAAACAATGATTGGCATTAGAAACAAAATCAATTAATAGAGAGAAATACATTATTTAGGACCCTTGTAGAGTCCCTTTCTGTGCCACAGTTATATTAATATATGTGATATGTGCAAGGGTTTTGAGTTTCCTTGACCATGTTTTGAGAGCAGTTCGTGGCCAACAACCATGTCCATCTTTCGAACAAACACAAGCGAGGTATTTTGAAACAATCCTAATCTTCTAATTCATGACCCTTTCCATCTTTTTGTGGTTTGCATTTTGCACTAAGACCCTTGATAGCCCAGATTCACTCCAAAAATGCATATGAGCAACAAATAAAATGAATGTGAGCTCTCACTGAATAAAAATTAAAACCCATTTTCCCTATTTTCCTTCCATATATATATATTTTTTTATCTTGTATGATTTCAATTCATGTTTCTTTAGGCTCTAAATGTAATTACTCACATAGATAACTATTTGCATAAGAAATACAGTTGGGAAAAGATGAATAGCTCTGGAATATGGTTATGGCGAAGTTAGATTGTGTCTTAAATTTTAGTATCCCTTGTAATTTCCTCCCTTTGCCATGACAAATCCATGTTTATCTCTATGATAACGTGCACATGTTTTCTTTTTTCCCTCATGTCAATGTAGTAGGTAGTTCTATTATCATGATAGAAAGGCTCATCAAGTTGTTAATTTTTTGTTCCTCCTCATCTTCAGGTGTGCCATGATTTTCCATGGATCGAAACCAATGATTTGAATCCCTTCGAGGCTCCTCACACGAGGAATGGCCACATAAACCATGTCATACTCAAATGCATTGGACATATTAGTTTGAACACTACCCAATTTTATACCTTGGAATTTATGCACATTAAGTGCTGATGATAGAATAAGTGAAACCTTCCTTCTACTATCCACTACTACTTTCCCCTTCACAGACCTCCCACTCAATAGGTCTTACAACTTGTTATTTTTCAAGGCAGTGAAAGAACACAACTGGAAAAATACCTCTTTCACTAACATCCTGTGATTCACTCATCTCACTGCAGGTAAACCCTATAACCACAACCCTGTAACCATTCACAAGCCCCATTTATATATCAAAATTCCAAATAAGCACCACCTTCACAAAGATAGAGCTCCTTGGGAGCCACTCTATTATCTAGAAAATGCTTTTGGGCTCCTATATACCTAGTTGTAAATGGATAATTTCTTTGTTCAATGTTATTAGTTCGAACTGATTCTCTCGTCTCACACTAAATTTTGTGGGAAAAAGTCATGTTGGGGTTGTACGATAAGTCCAACTTAATGGCCTTATGCAGTTACTAAGACTAAATTTGTTACTAGGGCTGCATATACTACTGCAAATCTCTTTCAACATAACTATAAAATCTTTGTAGGCTTGCCTAAACACTTCATTCAATTCTATTTGCATATCATAATTAATTTGTGAAATGGAAACCTTTTATAAGTCGAAAATCATAACTCATTCCCAAGTTGCATTCCATTCCTCACTAAAATCAAGGTCTGACCTTCTTTTCTTTAGCATTGGCTGCATCTTGAGATGATGGTTCTGGTCGCAAATAGAAATGATTTATGGAGAGCTCGCATAGTCACAAGATAATGTTGATCACATTTTTTGGTTGTTCCTGTAAGGCTCTAAAATGAGATTTTTTGAACTATGGGAGAGATTGTGACTTGCGAGATCGATGAAAGGAAATAGCACCTATGAAGAGGTTGTTGACTGACGGTCGCATAGTCACGTTCCAAGTCATCTCACATTCTCTAGTTGATTCCGAGAGGCTATGAAATGTGTTTTTGGGACTTGGGGAGAGGTCACAGTTGAGAAACAATCATGTTGGGGTTGTACCATGAGTCCAACTTAATGGCCATGTGTAGTTACTAAGACTCACTTTGGTATTAGGGTTGCATCTACCCCTATGAATCTCATTCAACATAACTATAAACTCTGTGGCTGCTTGCCTAAACACTCCATTCAATTACATTTCATATCATAACTCATTTGTGAAATTGAGACCTTGTATAAGTCACAAATCAAAAATCATGCCCAACTCACTTTCCTGACTAAAAGCAAGGTCACACCTTCTTCTCTTTAGAATTAGTGACATCTTTAAGTGATGGTCCTGTCACAAATAAAATTGTCTTATGGGGAGGTCGCATAGTCATAAAATAATTACGATCACATTTTTTGGTTGCACCTATAAGGCTCTAAAATATGATTTTGTAACCTATGGGAGAAATTGTGATTTGTGAGTTCTCCGAAAGGAAATGTGACCTATGAAGATGTCATTGACTAGAGGTGCGACCTATGGGAAGTCACAAACTAAAATTGTGACTTGTGGAGGTCGCATAGTCATATTCCAATGCATGTCACATTCTCTAGTTGCTTCTCTGAGGCTCTAAAATTTGGTTTTGTGACCTGGGGGAGAGGTCGTAGTTGAAAAATGTGACTTGAGGGGATAGGTCACATATGAAAGATGCAATGTGAGGAGAGGTCACCAATAAAAGATGCAACTTACAGATAATTTGTGACCTCGAGGCCACTTTTCCTTTCCAACGGTTTTTTTTATTGTTGTTTGTGTTAGTAACTTTCCCTCAACACATTGTACGGCTAATTATTCACACAACAACTTATTGAATCACCACAACTCATTGTTTCAATACCAATGCATTGTGTTATTACCGATCGTCAATGCATTTCTTTAATGGTTTTGATCGCTTATGATTTTCAATGTTGCTCTTGGAAGATTTCAACTGCAGTACCTTAGTCACTGATATTTAATTCATTTATTTAATTTGACATATTCCCAATGCATTTTCGATATGCTATATTGGTATATTGCATAGCTCTTGTGTATTCATAACTTTTTTGACGTTGGGCCATCACCTTTGAAATTTATTCATATGGAACCTTTTACAGCAATTAAATACATCCTTGGCATTACTTAATTGGACTTAAAATTTTGGTAGATTCGGTCATCTGCAACATTTTCACATCATTAGCCATATATGTGAAGATGTATATCCATGATAACAACAAATCATATGTTATATAACTTCATATAATAAATTTTTACTAAACTATTTGGAAACACCCGGTCACAAGTTGTTGTTGCATCCCTATCCGATCATATGGCCATCACTCTTACATGGTGCATGGAGTAGGTCAAACAAGGTATACTTTTTAAGTTTAACCAAATATGGTTAAAGGATCCCCAATACCAACAATTGGTATCTGAAATATGGAATAAGAATGATTTTAATCCTAAAAGAGATGTTTGGAGGACACTATCAAGAAATTTACGCACGTTTAAAATCCATAAAAAACAATGGGAATGTAAGAAAATGGAAGAGATGTGCGTGGAGCTAAGAGTAATTTATGGAAGGGTGGTGCAATTATATGAATATATGAAAGATTCTCCACTAGAACAACAAAAATATGACCTTCTAGAGGTTCTGGAGAAAATAAATATGTAAATTCTAAAAATCCAAGAGGTGAACTGGAAACTAAAGAGTCATGTACAATGGTTAAAGGAAGGTGACCTAAATACTAAATACTTTCATCAAATGGAAAATGGGCAGAAAAACACGAAATCTATCTAGCACATTCAATCGGCAGGGGGTAACAAGGTACACTCTACCAAGGATATACAGAGGGAAGCGTACAATCACTTCTCTAATTTATACAAGGCGGCGATAGGGATAGACCACATGAGCCAAAAGTGGGCGTTGGACCATATGGAAATTATGTTTGAAAACACTACAAAGGAGGAATTGGGGAGGGTCATCTCCAAATATGAGCATTTGATGGTCCTCAAATCATTTGCACAGGACAAAAGTCTTGGGTCGGACGAATGGCCGACTAAGTTCTTTATTCCCTTTTTCGAGTTGATGGGGGATGAACTGCAAACAGTTATTCAACAGTCCAGGAAATCGAAGTTCATTCTTGGGGAAATGAACTCTACCTTTATAGTGCTGATTCCTAAATTATCTAGCCCCCGATATTTTATAGACTTTAGGGCTATAGCGTTATGCACGTCATTTATAAAATCTCCTCTAAAATTATTGCTCGGAGAATCAAAGGGGTGTTATCCAAGAGAATATCTGGTGAATAATAAAGTTTCCTACAGGGGAGCTCCATCCATGATTCTATCACTTCTACACAAGAAGTAATTCACTCAGTACATTACTGGAAAATCAAGACTCTCATAATGAAAGTGGATCTATACAAAGCTTATGATTGTGTGGACTGGTCTTTTCTTAGACTGATTCTTTTAAGGATTGGTATATCTTTGCCTAGAATTAGATGGATTATGGCATGTATCTAATTTCTCATATATGAAATTATTATTAATTGATTTCCGTCAGAGTTCTTTGCGGTTGTTCGAGGACTTCGGCAGGGATGTTCTCTTTCCCCCTTAATTTTAATTCTTGTCATGGATGGTTTCAACAATCTATTCAAGATGGAAAATCATAAAGGTTTCTTTCAGGGAATTTACTTTTCTCCCACTGTAAGCATTTCTCATTATTTTTTTGTATATGACTTGTCATTGGAAGGCTCTTAAGGAATCATTGTTTTTATCTCCATTACATCCTACTTCGATTCGGAGCAGCCTTTGGTTTTCACATCAACAAAGATTAATATTTCCTTATCAATGCATATGGGATATAAATGAGATCAAATTCATTGTTGGGTTGTTTGGGTTCAAATTAAGCATATATCGGAGGGTATCTCTTATCTGGGGTTCATATTGAAGCCATGTGGCTATAAAACATTAGAGTGGACCTAGCTTGTTGATAAGTTTAATAGCAGAGTTCACAAATGGTCTCATCAATGGTTGACATTATGAGGGAGATATATTCTCGTTCAAGCAGTTTTACAACAATTAGTGGTATATTAGGCACATATATTCTACCTTCATGTTCGCACCATATCCTTAATCAAAGTACCAATTTCTCATTTTCTATGGACAAGGGCATCAAAGGAAAAAAAATATCATCTTTGCAAGCTTGATAGTATCTCGGTTCCTAAGGAATATGGGGTTGGGGTCTTTTGAATGTGCACTCCTTTTCGAATTCTCTTCTAATAAAATATTTATGGAGAGCGTTAAATAGGTGGGGCATCTGGACTGCTCTCATTCAGATCAAATACTTAGATGGTGATCCTCTAATGCAGATGTATAGTAAATCCTATGTGCTCTAGAAAATTGGGTCCTATATTTGGAAAAGTTTCAAGAAAGTAATGGGGTTATTCATAAAGTGCCTAGCCTGGAGTTTTGGCAACGGGTACCAAATTGTTCTGGTTCGCGACAGAATTTTGGGTCTTTGTGATGGGCAGAAGATGGAAGGCAAGATTTTTCATAGACTCACACAAAGGGGCATATTTTATCTCTCACAAGTGATAGCTATATGGCAAAAAGGGTTTCCGATATGGAAATCTGCCACACAACTGGGTTTACATGAATAGGATGTTGGATCTTCAAAGCATTATGTGGCCCACCTACAAGTAGGGGGTTTATGCTTGCATCAGGAAGGGGATCGGATTTCTTGGGATGGGATAATGAAAGGGGATGGTTTAGTTGTGAAGGATATCTACAATCACATTATCTATAATCAGGTAGCTGAAAGGGCTCCTTCTCCTTTCTGGGTCTATTGGTGTTAGAAAATCCCCTACAAAATCTTAATTTTTGGATGGTTAGTTTGGAAGGATCGTATACTAACCTAGGACAATCTGAAAAAAAGGTGAATTGATCAGATTTGGATCAATACCTAAGTGATAGCTCAAATTTCAAAGTTTTTGAAAGTGTTCCAAACTGAGTGACCGGATAGATCTCGTCTTCCTGATTCTGGCACTATGAATGGTTTGAAAACCGACACTGTATGAAAAATTTATCGCGTTTTGAAAAGTCCAGTAAACTGAAAATTTTTTCTTTTGACCACAGTTGATTGGTCAAAGGTACAATCAGCAAAAAGAATATTCTAAGGAATATTCCAAGAATATTCCTAGAATATTCCTTCTAGGCCAATCGCATGTTGACAAGTGGCAGGGTATTATTTGATGAAAGGTTGTACGTTATTGGAGTACTAATGAGAAGGTGACACGTGGCCAACCCTTGGGCCACCATGTGTCCCTGTAGTGGTGTTATAAAATTTTGGTCGAGTCAGCAGGAGTCGACCCCGAGACCTCTGGCCAAGCATGCAAGGGGTCTACCATATACACTATATGTTGGATCTTAACCATAAGGGATGTGGCTTCTACTTAAGGTTTGATTAAAATTAATTTGGGGGTTGGGGACCACTAGTTGTCCAAACCCACCAACGGTCCCCGTAGATTGCATTCACATGGCATATAAAATTAACATTAAACTCTAACCGTAACCCGAAAACTATGCCACCAGAAAAATCCACCTGAAGTTATTGTTAAGTTGTCTCATGGCATGGTTTAATGCCAACAGTTTCCATGTGGTTTTCTTTAACCCCTATGTTAGCGCTCTAATCTGCCTCAGGCGGAAGGAAGGCGAGGTTCAAGGCAACATCAAACCAAGCTCAGCCTCGTAGCTAGCCCTACGAGGACAGGAGAGGGCTCTCTCCGGGTCAATCTCAATGAAGATATTCAAAGGGGCTTGAGATGACGATAAAAAAAACTGATCTTAGGCTAGATAAACAAATAGGAGGGTTTGATTTTGATTTTTATGGGTTTTTGTTGGAAAAAAGGGAAAATCACTTTTTGGGCTTGGGGATGAGGCCAAATCTTGCAGAATTCAAGTTGGGGCAGGGTAGGCAATGGATTTGATGTATAAGATCCAATGAAGGGATAGAAAAGACGGCTGAGGAGCTGAAGAGGGCAAGAGAGTACAAGGATCCTCTTCAAACTGACGAAAACATATAAAATTAAACAAAAGTCTGAGGCAGAGCACCGGCAATTCAATGAATTCTACCTCGAAATACTCATTTGTTTAATTCAGAAGCATAAAGAAGGATGGCATACATATAACATTAATGAAACTTACAAGAACATGAGAATAAACATCATCAAAACTCAGAAGCCACAAGGATCCCAACAAGTGCTGCAAAACTCTGGTCTTTCCTTTGCCAAAAACTGAACTATGGATGTACAATGGAGTGCCAAACTTTTCCCAAGAGTCCAACCCTGAAAGTGTCTCAAAAAATACAATAAATAGACAAGTATAACCCCTTCCCATGCCTCTAGGGGTCGAGCTCATGCTTCTAGGAGCATTTTGAACCAATTCTAAACAAAGAGCTAAAATCTAGGCAGCCAAACAACTTGCCTCTATATGCTAGGAAACTGATCCATTCACTTGATTTTCACTTTTAGGTGAATGAATCCTCTAGAACAAGTAAAAACATGCCAAATTTACATCATAGTCCTCAAATTACATCAAGCTAGATCAAAATTTACATCAAGAGGTCAAACTAGTCAATACTAGCCGAATTTCTGTGCTGGAAGGTGAAAAATAGGCTGAATTCCTCTATGTGCCGCGCTCCAAAGCTCTATGCGCCGCGCTAATTTGGACCTCCTTTTGGAGTGCTTCCTGAAGTCAAAAGTGAGCTCATGATAGCTCGTTGGAAATCCCTGGATGTCTTCTATCCAACTCAAGTGGAAATTTTCAATTTGGAGCTCATTTACCCCTCCAAAACGGCATTCTCCAAAGACTACTTCCTGCTGGTGAAAGAGGTGGCAGAAAGGTGATTTTCATGGTGTTTTTGTCCCTTTAGGCAGCCCAGAATGTGATGAAATGCTTCGGCCATTTCTAAACATACATAATATATCATGAAAAATCAAAAAATGCAAATTTTTCCTCCAGAAGATGTCCCAATCATAAGCGTGCGTCGGGTGGCACGACACGTCAGGCGGAAAAACCTGTTTTGCAACCAAAATTTTCAAAATGACAAAATATTCTCCAAATTTGCTGAAATTTGGAGTGAAGGTCTCCCATCATGTCTCATGCTCAGCCAAGGAAGCTTCAGCCAAGATTCGGAGTGGATCCGGCCTCTTTCGACGTTTCAGTGCCTTGCTCAGCCTTGCCTTCAGGATCTTCATTTTTGCTCTGCAAACGTGCGTGCGGGCCCAATAGTGATTCTTCATATGTCTGAGCATGTCCTTTTCCCTATTGGCCTTCACCAAGAGCTTCTCCAAATGAATTTTAACATGCGTGAGGCAGATCTCTCGCTCAACCGGTGTCATGTCACCTGGTCTCTTCCGGGCCAATGCATGGTCTTCCCGGATTTGCCGCAACTCTACAAGTGTATGTTGATCCTCCAGTTGTTTATTGCGCTGCTCCAAATAATGTATAACCCACTGATATCTCTGCAACTTCACGGTCAAAGTATCAATCTCCGCCTTTTGTTCCTGGATGATCTCTTTGAGCTTTGAGCTAGGAGAGCTCGCATCAACATCGATGAGTATAAAATCAGTGTCTTGGCCTCCTGAAGGGTCCTCATCGTGCATAGGCCTCTTGCCTCTGTCCTGAACCTGTACCTGTGCTGATGTCGAAGGCGAGACCCCTTCCACCCCGGGTGGAGATAGTACTCGTCGAGATGCTGCAAATAAGCCTCGATGGCCTCTCTGATATGTCACATACGTCGGAGCACTGATAGGCTCAAACTTGGGAACATCAAACTAATGTGAAGGCTCTCCCTCATCATGAACAACCTCGGGAGGCTGTGGCGCTGCAAAGAAATCACGGGAAATGAACTCATCCCATGCGATGCCCTGTTGTGCGAGCTGATGTACCACCATGATTTTGATAAGCGCGTAATGGTAAATGTTGTTATGCTGCTGCGCTGGGGTCTTCTTCTGTACAAGGATTTTCATCTGCTCTATGTTACGGTACATGAAGTATGGAATGCTCATCATGCGCACTCTTGTGAAATGCATCAACAGCCGGATTTGATACGCATACAAGCGTGAAAAGCGCCCTTCACAACTGAAGTACCTAATGATAAGTTTCATCAATGGTGTGTACTCATCTTTCAGAAACCGGAAAGGAAATACCCTGCTCATCTGCCTCAGATATCCGAGTCTGATGTAAGGCTCATAATATGCCCTATCCAACTACTGCCGCTTATTCCACTCTTCCCTGATGTTTGGTATCCCGGTCGCCTCAGAAATAGTCTCTGGTGACAGAGTGAAATTCACTCTAGCAAGGCTTACACGAACATTATGCAAATGAAGGACAAATAGGCGAGCTAACTCATGATGATGTTGAGTTCGGGAAATCATCTCACAATACTGGAAACATGACCGACGCTGAAAACAATCCATTGCAAGCAGACAAGCCTGCAATTGTGTCAAAGAAGTGGGTTCTTCCCTGACATGCCTGCCACTTTTGTGAGATCTCCTTGGCACATTAAGCTCGACAGATGAATCACTGTCCTACTCATACCCCTGCTCATATGGTGAATCTGTTTCTGACATGGTGCTGAAATGCGTTTGTCAACTGTATGCTTGGTTGTTTAGAAAATGAGCAAATTGGTGTATTTGTTTCAATGCCCAAATGTGTCACATAAAATGGAGAGGCTGCAAGGAACTATCAAAGTGAACACAATGGACTGTCAAGTGGCTTTGGAAAGGACAAGCATTTACACACCTTTACAAATGGTATGGGAAAGGGTGATAGTGATAGTGATTTGGGGGGGTATTTTAGGGACAAGAGTTATTCAAATGGAAAAAGTACAGTCAAAGTCATGAAAACAACCATTGAAACTTGTGGAAATTTAAATTTTAATTAATGAAGGGAAGGAGGTAACAAGTGATAGGGTTTTGGGATTTTACATAGGGATCAAAGGGTATAGGGATATGGGATAGAGGAATAACAACTGGACTGTGCTATAACAACAGTGATAATAGCAGTGAGACAATGATATGATAAATAACAGTGACAGCAGTGATGGAATAGGAGATAGACTGTGAGACTGTGGTGTATAATGTGTCCAAACTAGCAGTGACACCAATGATAGTAAATGGCAAGAGCATACATATCAATGAAATGAGAATTGAAGCATCAAATTTCACGTTTTGAAACACCTCCCTTTAACCCTTGGAGAAAATTTGGATGTGGTTATAGGGTTAAATCTTTCACCATTCAAACACTAATCACTTTGCTTCTAAACCACAGCACCATAGTCAAGAATCATTGAGCAAACTTGGACAACTTACTTGGAGCGGAAAAAATTGTTTGATTTTGAAAAAATGCAGAGTTTGGACGATTTTCGGGCTTGATGGCTCAATGCGCCGCACGCACACCCAGTGTGCCGCGCTGGTTTGGTGCACCGCGCCTATGGAAAAAAACACTGGAAACTTTCGCCCAATGCGTCGCGCGCATTATATGCGCCGCGCCTCCTTTGTATGCGCCGCGCTCAACTTTGACACACAGTCACGGCCTCTAAAATGCAATTTGCTCTTCAACTTTGAAATCCGACTTCTCAACGGGATTTTCTGAATGCTTCTTGATACAAATGCCTTAAATAGCTTTGAAAAATATCTTGCAAGAGATGGCTTTCATTTTTGCTTCCTCCAAAAACCCACTTTGTAATGTTTTCTTATTTTGGCACTTTGTCATTTAATGAAACCTCTGTCTTCTGCTTTTCACTGAATTTCTGAGTTTGGACTGATGAAATTATTTGATTTTTTCAGGGATATTGGCGTTGATGTTTGGCAAAGGAGAACCAGAGCCTGCTTTGAAATCTTCAAGATGGAAAATACATGATTATTACAAAACATGAATTCGACAATTTCTTATTCAAAACAGAGTTTTGAACAAGAAATGTCTTCGAATATGTTTGATGATGAAATTTGGAATGAGAATTGTTTTTGAAAACCATCTTCATGGCCTGCGGGCATTATTCGACATTTCTGAAAACCAAACCCTAGACTGAGAAACTGAAAATGACATCTAAAACATGAAATGCAATAAGAGAAATGATCTCTGACGGAGGACTGACAAGACCGAGTCTAACACCCTCCACAACCGAAGTTTAAACCCATCCAACTACAGTTCAAGCCTATGGTTTCGCTAACCTCCAACGTGACCGTGAGATTTGGGGCATGTGCCCAACCTCCAAACCAAAATTCATGGCTAATCTGACGAACTATTTAGAGTGCACCTAGATTTAGGGAAAATTTTCCATTTTTGACTCCAGCTAACTAAAGTCCTCCACATTTAGTGGAGCTATTTTTAGGTGAAACTGGACAAATGAGTTGGAGACTAATTTTTCGACCATTCTGAGGGTGTGAATAGTAAATTTCAACTATATTTGACATTCTAGAGCCATTGGTGAGTTTTTTAGAGCTAGTTGAGGACTTCTGAGTGTGATTTTTCTTCAGAGAAGTTCCAAGGGCCACAAGGGCCACCAGGAGCTAGCAGGAGAATGAGGTCTATCCACGGTAGCCAGTGACCATTCCCAACAAAAAATAGTCTATTATTACTATCTTGAACCTTTTGAATCCAATGGAAGGATTTTCATAATATTTTGGATACTTTTGAAGGCCGAGATGCTTCAGGGATTTTTTCAGTGAGCCTAGAGCCATAAGGTGCCACCAGGTGTTGGGGGCATAACCAGAGCATCTAGAGGCATTTTTTCAGCAAATTAATAGTATATTATGACTATTTTTGAAAATATGAATCCATTGGAGGGATTTTCAGAGCCATTTGAAGACTTATAGAGCCAAAGAAGCAATAGGGAAGTTTCGGGGCCACTAGGGGATGAAGGCCTAGATTGGGGAGCCAGTGCTCATTTTGAGCAAATGAACTGCATATTTTGGATGTCTGATATATGCTAGAGAAAATAGAAAATGTTTGAAGGATAGGAAAGGAATTCTAAGGGATTTTTTCCACAGAGAAGCTCAGGGAAGCTTAAAGGCGCTGACAATAGAGGTCGAGTCAAAGGGAGCCTAGGTCCATTTACTGAGAATTAGCAATCATTCCAGGGGTATGATGGTATTATAAACCCATTGGTACATTTAAAATAACCATTGGAGTTGATTAGGAGACTTTTAAAATAAATTTTCCATCATAATCCCAAAGAGCCAAGTCAATTGACAAAGGCTCCAGGAGATGTAGCCCAAGACATTCGGGTGAACTCCTTTATTAAATTTATTGTTATGTGTTGATGATTTTTTTGTTGCACTTTATGGTTGTTGTACATGCATATTATCAAAAAAAAAAAATGTTTAATTCCTCACACTTAAAGCATTAAAACAGTTTAAAACACATGCACCTAAATCAAGAATTCAATTCTGCACAATCAAGTATAAGCAATATCTTAATTTGTTTGACTAAGTGGGAGGTGCTTGCATAGAATAACAAGTCAACCAGCCATTTTAGATCAGGTGGTATCAGAGCACTAAGTTTATTCTTGACATAGAACTAGGTTTCTTGCTTGACAGAGCACTAGGTTGCTTTCTTGACAAAGCCCTAACTTGCTTGTATGACTTGAAAGGTGTTTAACAGTGCAAAGAATTTAATTGTTTGCAAATTGACTGATGCTTACAAGTTTGATTTTGCTAGAGGTGAAGGGGAGCTATTGTTAGCTCTAGAAGAGGACAAGAAGGAATAAGGCTAAAAGCATTCTCCTTACCCAAAGGACCCCAAGGAAACCTGGTTCAAATGAAAAACAATATCAGCACATGGTTGTTAAGAAATATTAGAAAAATATCCTAAGAAAACCACTCTACCAATTTCAAGTTCTACTAGAGATAAATGAGAAATTTTGACATTTTTGTAGGAGTGTTAAAGTGATCAACAATAGAGAATTGGTAAGGTAAGAGGCCTGCTACAAAATGAAAACTTTCACAGCAAAAGGAGAGGAAGAAATTTGTTTTCAAGAAGAATCAAGGTTATTAAGCCTGATTGGGTCAGCGGTGTGCCAAGCAGGAATCTAGTGCAGTAAATCACATTGAAAAAGCATCCCATAAACCTAGGGTTTTGGTAATATAGTCAAAGGAGGTAAACTGAAGATGTTAGACCTCCATTATGACAACAGAAAGAAGATTTTAAAGGGATACTGTGTATTTCATGCCAGAGTTTTCCAAAGTGAAATTCCCCACTGTTTCAAAGGACAAAGAAGTAAAGAATATCAGTAACAGGAGGATCAAATTCTCATTTTAAGTTACTCACACTCAATGGTAAAAGGAATAAAAACATAGTGTTGAGCTCTAAGAGGGAAACCAAAGGTGACTATAAGGTTGATGTTATGTAATTGAATGTATCAAACTTCAGGAATATCAAAAAATGCTAAGTCAATATGTCATGGCACCTACAAATCAGAAGTGGCCTAAAGAGGAGATAGAAAACATGATTTGGAAGTCTATATTACATGTCTAAGGTGAGTTTATTGTGCCTAAGGATCAGTGAGAAAGTTGAAAACAAGATGTTCAGTCACCTGCCAAGCACAAGGTAATTTTATCTCCAAGGTAAGGACAAAGAAGTAAAGAATATCAGTGAGAAGTAAAGAAACCATGTTTCAAGTCACCCACACTCAGAAATGTCAAGGGGTAAAAACTTTATTACAATTTCACAATGCAAGCAAAAAAGGGTTTTTGACAGTGCTTCTATAAGGAAGAAATCCCTTAAAAATGTTTTAAAAAATCTTACCATTACTGAATGAACAAAAGGGATGTGTTAGTTTTCAAGATGGCATAAAAGGTAGAATTTAGGGTTCTGATATGTCAAGAGGAGTGAAACCGACCCTCAGGATGAAAAAGGACCATTTCATGTTTTCAGCAAGCTGCCACCAAAAAGAAAAAAAGATCCATTTAAATGTTTTTTAGCCACCTACAGCAAAAAGGTCAAGGGAAAATCAGTTAAATAAGAAAGCTCAAAAAACATTAGTAAAGTGGGTTCCCTAAGATAAATTTATTTCCCTAGGCTATAAAAGACCTTTTTTCCATTCACCCAACTCATTGTGCACTTGCAAAAAGAAAAAGAGAATCCAAGAGACAAATTTGGGAATTTCAGTAAAAAAACGAGCAAGTCTGCTCTGTGATGCACATTCAAGCAGGTGCTACGCACTCAGTGCCTGTTGTTGTGCGTTGAGGAGATTTTTCAGTGCAAAATTTCACTGTGTTGTGCATTCAGGGACACGTGATGTGTGTTCATGAAGGCACTACCTATTCACCCAGGGAAGCCCGACCGGCCCAAAAACGAGTTCAGCGTTGCGCGTTGGGGAGCTCGACGGGAAGAAAGATGTGCAGGCATTGCGCATTGGGGAGCCCAACAGACAGAGAAATGTGCATGCGATGCACGTAGGGGAGCCCCACACCCAAGAACGCATGCAGGCACTATGCGTTGGGAATAGCAAACCCGAGTCTGCGTGTAGGCACTGCGCCTTCGCCTAAAGCTCTCCTCCACCTGCAAATGCCAAAAACAAAAAAAGAACTCCTTCAAGCTGCTATTAAAGGACTTTCAAGGGAATTAAAAGTTGGTAGGTGGGCGTCTTGCCTTGTCCTCCAATGAATTTTAATGATTCAATGTTAAAATAAATTGGCCAAACCCTAAGGTTTATAAATCCTAAGTATTCGTGCTAAAAACCCTGTTTCAAACTCCATCATCTACAAATAGGAATTTATCAGTCAAATAGGGTATGAAGTATGGTAATTGCAGTGAGTTGAAGTTTACCATTCATCAAATTTTAAAGGGCTCTATCATACAGCTACACCTTCCTCTCACTCACTTGAAAAGGCTTCCTTTCACCATCATCCCAAATCTGTCCTCATATCAAGTTTCACAAACAGAGCTAGAATTTGTTTAAAGGCAGTATAAATCAAAATTTCATCAGAAGGAGGGAATATTAGTAGTGAAGAAGGCTAAGTGCCTATGAGGTAGAAGCACATAGGTGGGAAGGTTAATAGTTTTGAATCCCAAGACACTATGGAGATTAGAGCCTCTCCTATCATTCATTACATGTTTCCAAAATGTAGGGTGTTTTCAGTTTTGTGAAAAATCCAAAGGTGCAGAGTCACCCTAAGCTCACTAGGTTGTTTATCGTCAGCCTACACAATAAACAAGTGAATCTTGCAGGGTTAGACTTTGAGTTGTCATCAAATTCCATTTCTACCGCGACTGGAATACCTAATATTGGTGAAAAATGGTTCAAAAGAGCAAAGTTAGACATGAGCTGCTATGAGCCATTTCTCAAGCCTAGATACAAAGATGGCTGCAAATCTATTTTCCCTTTTTCACACTTGCTGGAGAGGTATGATCCCTTAATGAGGGTCATCATGAAATATTTTACCTGTGAGGGAAGGTACTCTAGACTCAACTCCTATCATATCAAATTACTCATGCACTTTACTAGGGTTAAAATGCTTCATTTACCCTACTACCTATATAGGAGTATTGACAAGATGTCCTCTATTATACAAAAGAGGAACTACTCCCAGAAAATTCAAAGTTCGTTCCATCACTCCTTGATCAAGATGGTTGTGCTACATCAGTTGGAGTAAAAGGGCATACCATGGGAGGTGTTCATTGCTCGTGAGAGCTTCAAAAACCCATAGCCCCATCATCAGCAAAATTTTCCCTCATCATCCCATCCTTCTTCCTCACCCTCTCCTAATGCACCAACCAAAGAAGAAAGTGATGGTGAACAAGCAAGTGACAAAGAAAAAGATAATGATGACGATGTTGGAAATGAGACTAGGAGCCATGATGACAGTAAAAATAGTGAGGCTCTTAGTGATGAAGAGGCAGAGGTAAGCAATGAAATAGAAAAAATTGAGACGAAGGGAGATGATAACAGTGAATAAAATGAAGAGGATGATAGTGGAAATTAATATCACAACAATGATGAGGCAAGCAGCTACAATGAGGAGCAAAATGAAAGTGCAGAAAGTAGTGCAAATATAGAGGAGAGCAACAATCATGATGATGATGATAAAGATGATGTTGGTACTAATCAAAACAATCATGACAGCATTCATAATGGCAATGGAGGTAGTGAAAATAGTGAGCCTCATAGTGATAGTGATGTTAGTCCAGAGAGCAAGGCCAAAGACAGTAAGACTGATAGTGGTGCAAAGAACAATGCATAAATTAGTGAGGAGGCAAACAGTGATGAAAATACTGATGATGGTACACCTAGCAACCAAGGTAATGAAGAAGATGACATCAATGAAAGTCATGACACCTTTAACAATGAAAAAAAAATGAATAAATAAGTCAAGAAGACATGGAGGTGGATGCCAATAAAGATGAGGTAAATAAGGAAGAAAGCGACCAAGGTAATGATAATGACAGTCAAGATGGCAACCATGATCTGGACACCAAAATGACCACAATCAAACCTTTTTCCTCAACATACCAAATGGGAGAAATGCATGTGTTTGTTGCCTCTAAAAGGCAAGGGACCATGCTATCCACCTCCACTAAGAAATTTACAAAGGCAATCCAAAAATCAGAGATAGGAAAGGTAAGCATGGAACTAAACAAAAATCTGAATTTATTGACCTTGATAGTGAAAATGAAGATGAGGAGAGGGTTACAAGCATCTTGATCCAAAGCAAGGATGTTGAGATCAAAGATGTAGAAAGATACCTTGGCATGGAAATTTATAGCATTGAGTATTATAAGAATTAAAACAAGCAGCTAAAGAAGACAAAAAGGGATCTTGACCTCCAAAAGAAGATGACCAAGCACTATGCTGTAAAAAATCAATTTGCAAGGGCCAAGCTAAAAAGAGCCCTTGCCGAAATTCAATCACTCAAGGAAGAAAAATACCAATCAAACCTTGGAATTCTTGTTGAAGCTTCGCTACAGGCCTCCCAAACCCCATAAGGAAGATATCTACAAATTTTTGGAACTTTTTGAAAAATTTGGTTTTTTTCAATGTTAAGGCCTGAAGGCGCAGCACCCTTGGCGCTATTCTTTTCCCTAAGGAATCCTCAAGTGGAAAATTTTACATTTTTGGAATTTTCAGCTCAATGACAGCATTCTCACCAAATTTCAGGTCATTTGGAGTTGATTTGGTCCCTCAAAAGGCTCAAAAACACCCCAAATTTCACCTTTCTACCTAGTTTTCAGGACTGGCCCTGTGCCTTGAGCAACCTTGGGAAATTTAATTTTTGACATGTTAATGAAGCCTAATCAGAAAAACAAGGGAATTTTTGGAAACTAGACTCAATAGGCTTTCCAATGAGCCATCACGGAGCCCATTCTGACATCGGGAAGGCCTTCAAAACCTAGCTACAAGGTGACCCAGTTTTCCTATGCATGTGTTGCGCCTTGGCCAGGAAATACATCCTTAAATCTCAGTGTTGCGCCCTAACAGTAAAAAAGTCAAAAAAGTACACTAGGAAATATTTTGGAGGATTTGGGGAGAATAATGTCAATTTTTTTGCCAAAAATGCTCAAGAAGATATTATTCATCAGATATTTTGTGCCTTGGGCTTTGCAAAATCTCAAAGGACAAAAGTGACATTTATGATTAACTAATGGGCTTCTAGAGACCTAATTAGGTTTTTTTTCCTCCTTGCTTGTTAAATGCAGCATTGATTCCTCTTTGTAGTTGGTTGTTTATATGAATCTTGTGAGTAATACATAGTTTTGGAGATTGAAGACAAATTGGCTCTGATTTTGCGAATGTTTTGGATTGTTTGACATTGGAGAAGGTTTTCTTGCAGGATCCTTGAGCATTGTCAAATGGTGATGTGTTCCTATTTAGCTAATTTTTTCTTGTATTATCATTTTTTTCATCCTTCTATTGTAGTAGGACAAAAGTTTTAGATTAAGAAATGTTGTTTAGAGGCACCTTAGTTCTGTTTATCCTTCACTGCTTCTATGTTTTCTTCTGCTAGGTCAGTTTAGAGAATTCTTAGTTGCTCTCTAGACCCACTTATGCTTGTTTGTCTTATGAATGATTCAATACAGTAGATATCAAATATGTTTTATGCTTAGCCCTACTTGTTTGATGTTACTTAAACATTGTTCTTAAGATATTTCTTTGAAGTATCATTGATTAGTTTTATCCAAAGAGGTTTATGTTTTGATCATGCCCTTTGTCCATTCTTAAAAGGTTTCTTTGGAGGTATTTATGACTGTGATAAATGATGACTAGGAGTTCCCTCTTCTTTTATCTATGTTATATTTCTATCTTGAATGTTTTCTAATCTTGAAGGTGAAATTACTAGAAGTTATACAAGTTTCTTGCCTTCTATAGTTCATTGGATTGTTTATCTTAAATGCTCATTTTCTTGAGCTTAATCAAAGAGTTATTGGTTTTCCCTGTCTTATGATTACTTCTTTATGCTCAGTAGTGTTAAATACCCTTCTTGTTTAAAGTTATTTGACAAAGTATTCTTAACTACCCTTTGCCCTACTATGTTCACAAACTTGATGTTCATTTCATCTCACACCTACCTTGAAGATCCATTTGACCATGTTAGATTTTACCTATGATGCACCCTGATTCATTATTGAACTTTCCATAACCTTTTGTAGACTCCATAGCCCAATGACTTGAAAATATCTCACTCCATCTATTGTACTTGATCATCTACCCAACCCAAACAAACAAACAAACTCTAAACTTAATAACTAGCCTAAAATCAAACCCTAAAAGAAAACAAGTTCACATCCTTTGTACAAAATAGAGAGAGCACTCTCTGAGTCTAGGAAGGCTAGGTCCTAGGACTCCAAATATTGGTCTGATGTTACCCCTGTTCATTTTTTCTCACTAATCTGACAAATTATGGCGACCTAACACCCAAGAGGCCTTAACCAAAAACATGTTTGAAGAATAGCAAGATGTTAATGGACATGCAACTTATGGCGAGCAAGAGAGTTTTGATAGCTATCATGAAATGAACACTGATGTTAGTCTTCAAAAGAAAGATGGAACCTCTTCAAGTTCATCTCCTCAAGAAGGTAAAAAAGATGGACATGCAAGGAAACATTTGAGGTATAATCCTTCCCATAGTCAAGTTGATTATGTTTATGTTAAGCATGACAGATATGCATCCATGAAGGAATAAAGAGTTGATGTTCGTATTGTGGTTTGTGTAGACATGAAGTTTCAAGATGTTGGAAGATGATGAAGGCATATATGAAACATTCAAAGCAAAGGCAACTTTCTCAAAAGATACAAAAGACTTGCACACATTAACAGAAGAAGGGATATCTTATTGCCCAATGTTGGACACTACATCCAACCAATCATCCCAAGCATTTGAAGCAAGAGGATAAAAAGATGAGCGCAAATGGAACCAAAGATTCCATCATCCATGTGAGACTAGATGTTTCACAAGAAGAAGATTTTCAGCAGCAAAAATCGCCATGGAAGTGGCTTGGTAAGAAGTGGTTTGACTTCTTGACTCAGTTAGACATACATTCATTTGTACATATGGAAATTTCAGTCATGTATGGATGTATTTCTGTTGAAAACTTACATTTTTTTATCCACCTTTGATAGATGATCAAGGAAGCGATGTTCAACTACCTTCTATTGAATATTTTTCGCCAGAAATTTCTAGATGAGCTCAAAGAGGATACAATTCTTGATAGGAGGACAAGAGTATCAAAGAGGGAAAGTGTTGACTACCTTCAAGTTGGGGCTCAAAGGCACTAAGCCAAGCAAGGAAAAGTGTAAGGAGGCTGGAAATGTGAGGGTGTTGTACTCTCATCTACTGAACAGGAAATCAGTCTTTTGGGGTCCAAAATATTCTCAACGGGGAGGAGTGACTAGATTTGGATCAGGACCTAAGTGATAGCTCAAATTTCAAAGTTTTTGAAAGTGTGCCAAACCTGAGTGACCGGAGAGATCTCGTCTTCTTGATTCCAGCGTCGTGAACGGTTCGAAAAACTGACACCGTATGAAGAAGTTATCGCGTTTTGAAAAGTCCAATAAGATACAAATTTTGGCTTTTGACCAGCGTTGACAGGTCAAAGCTAAAGTCAGCAAAAAGAATATTCCCCAAAATATTCCTTCCGGGCCAGTCACATGGTGACAGGTGGTAAGGTATTATTTGATGAAAGGTTGTGCATTATTGTAGGACCAATGAGAAGGCATTAAGGGAATTTTGAGGTCTAAAATGGGCCTCCTAAGAAAAATGTACAACCAAAATAAAATTTATGAGATCCAATAGGATTCAAGACAATGATGTCAACCATGCCGAGGATGATTCACCATTTTTGGAGTAAAAAAGTAAAAAGATTAAAAAACAATAAATTAATAAAACTACTTTTTCAACTCATATTTTCAACTTATCTCCCTAAGGGTTTACTCAAATTTCGAGCGGGATCACTCATTGGATGCACAATTTAATTCCTCGTCCAAGGAGTATCCATGTTGCATACTTTTAATGGACCTTGCTACACAAAAAATGAGAAATACATGAAAAAATGTGATTGCAATCAAATTTTTCATGTATTTCTCATTTTTCATGTAGAATAGTACATCAAAAGTATGCAACATGGGTACTCCTTGGATGGGGAATTAAATTTTTCTTCCAACGAGTATTCCTGCTCGAAATTTGAGTAAAAATTTAGGGAGATAAGTTCAAAATACGAGTTTAAAAAGTAGTTTTTTTCTTTTTTCCCTCTAAAATTTGATGATGTAATCAAATCTTATTTTATTATTTCCACTATTATTTTATAATTTCCTTATGAGGCCCATTTTAGACCTCAAAATTCTCCTAATGCGACACGTGCCCAACCCTTGGGCTGCAACGTGTCCCTGTACTAGTGTTATAAAATTTTGGTTGGGTCTGCAGCAGTCGACCCCGAGACCTCCTGCCGGGCATGTGAGGGGTCTACCATCTACATTATATGTTGGATATTAACCATAAGTGATGCATCTTCTACTTAAGGTTTGATTAAAATTCATTTGGGGGTTGGGGACCGCTAGCCGTCCTCGTAGATCGCATTCACATGGCATATAAACTTAACATTAAACTCCAACTGTAACCTGACAACTATGCCACCAGAAAACTCCACCTGCAGTTATTGTTAAGTTGTCACATGTCATGGTTTAATGGCAATGGTCTCCGCGCGGTTTTCATAAACTCCTCCACAACTGAAGTTTAAACCCATCCAACCACAATTCAAGCCTATGGTTCTGCTAACCTCCAAAGTGACCATGGGATTTGGGGCATGTGCCCAACCACCTACCCAACATTTATTGTCACGGCTAATTCGGCAGACTGCTTAGAGCACGCCCATATTTTTGGAAAATTTTCCATTTTTAACTCAATCTAACTGAAGTCCTCCACATTTAGTGGAGCTATTTTAGGTGAAACTGGACAAATGATTTGGAGACTCATTTTTCGACCATTCTGAGAGTTTGAATAGTCAATTTCAACTATCTTGGACATTCTAGAGCCATTGGTGAGTTTTATAGAGCTAGCTAAGGACTTATGAGCGTGATTTTTCTTCAGAGAAGTTACAAGGGCCACAAGGGCCGCCAAGAGCCAACAGGAGAATGAGGTCTATCCACGACAGCCAGTGACCATTCTGATCTAGGTGGATATCGGTGACCGCCCACCTATTCCATTTGGACCCGCGACATCAATTCTTGCAGCCTTTCACTTCCAGCAACTTACTATTTTTAGTAGGTTTTCGGGTCCTGCACACCCGAAGCCATTTTGGGGCATTAACGATCTAGGTGGATATTGGAGGCCGCCCACCTATTCCATTTGAAACCCCACCATCAGATATTTTTGTTTTCAAGTTTCAGAACAACTTACTATTTTTAGCATCTTTTTGGGTCCTGAAATTCCAGAGCCATTTTGAGGCCCTAAACAACATTTCTTGGGAAAACCTGGATATATATTTCTAACGAGCTATTGAGCACGTCAAACAGAGATCGGATGTCAAAGTTATGTCCCCGGGAATTTGAAACACCGATTTACCCAAACGGGGCCCATAATTTTGGCACTTCATCTCCTACGATAAGGTTTTTGGATGTTTCAGATTCTACATTGCTTCTCAACAATAAATAGGCCCTAGAGCCTCATTGTAACACAGTTTAGGGGCTCGTAGCTATCACATCTCTTCTTAGGGATACGCTGCCAGTACCCTAGCTCATATATTTCCATTATGTCTGTAATAGGCCTTCGAGCCTCAATGTATCACAGTTCAGAGGCTTGCGTAACACATTTTAGAAGATATTTTGCATACGCAGGCCTCTGAACTATGTTACATTGAGGCTCGAAGCCCTATTACAAACATAATGGAAATATATGAGCTAGGGTACTAGCAGCGTATCCTTGAGAAAATATGTGACAGCTACTAGCCCCTGAACTATGTTACAATGAGGCTTGAGGGCCTATTTATTGTTGAGAAATAATGTAGAATCTGAAACTTCCAAAAACCTAACACTAGGAGATGGAGCGCCAAAACTATGGGCCCCGTTTGGGTAAATCGGTGTTTCAACTTCCCAGGAACGTAATTTTGGCATCCAATCTCCATTTGACGCGCTCAATAGCTCGTTAGAAAGATATATCCAAGGAGTACAACTTTTGGCGCTAGAAATATAGGCTTGGTCGCTCTCAGGTTTCCCAAGAAACATCGTTTAGGGCCTCAAAACGGCTCCGAAAATTCAGGACCCGAAAAGCTGCTAAAAACGGCCACCAATATCCACCTAGATCATTAATGCCCCAAAATGGCTTCAGGCGTGCAGGACCCAAAAACTTGCTAAAAATAGTAAGCTACTGGAAGTGAAAAGCTGCAAGAATTGATGTCACGAGTCCAAATGGAATACGTGGGCGGTCACCAATATCCACTTGGATCACATTCCCAGCAAACCAATAATCTATTCTTATTACATTTAACCTTCAGAATCCAATGGAAGGATTTTCAGAAGCTTTTGGATAATTTTGAAGGCCGAGATGCTTCAGGGAAGTTTTCAGTGAGCCTAGAGCCACATGGTGCCACCAGGTGTTGGGGGCATAACCAGAGAAGCCAGAGGCCTGTTTCAACAAGTGAATAGTCTATTATGACTATTTTGGACATTTTGAATCCATTGGAGGTAGTTTCAAAGCCATTTGGAGTTTTCTAGATATGAATAAGCCACAGGGAATTTTTGGGGCCATAAGGGCCACCAGGGGATAGAGGCCTAGATTGGGGAGCCAGAGCTCATTTTGAGAAAATGAATAGCCTATTTTGGCTGTCTGATTTATGCTGGAAACGGTATAAAAGGTTTCATGGATAGAAAAGGACTTCTAAAGGATTTTGTGCCACAGAGAAGCTTAGGGAAGCTTAAGGGCACCGACAATAGAGATCAAGTCAAAGGGAGCCTAGGTCCATTTCTAGAGAGTTAGCCGTCATTCCAGGGGTATGATGGTATTCTAAACCCATTGGTACAATTCAAATAACCATTTGAGTTTAGTAGGAGACTTGTAAAATAAAAAGGCTCAAGGAGACGTAGCCCATGACATTCGGGTGAACTCCTTTATTAAATTTGTTGTTATGTGTTGATGATTATTTGTTGCACTTTATGATTTTTTTACATGATTATTATCAGCAAAAACAAATGTTTAATTCCTCACACTTAAAGCATTAAAACAATTTAAAACACATACACCTGAATCAATAATTCAATTCCACACATTCAAGTATAGGCAAGATCTTAATTTGTTTAACTGAGTGGGAGGAGCTTGCATAGCATAACAAGTCAGCCACTTATTTCAGATCAGGAATGAAAAGTCTTGTATGGTGTATCTTTTGTCGAGCCCATGGAGAATCGGTTAACCACTTATTTATCTCTTGCCCAGTTATACACAAGATTTGGTTCTTTTCACAATTTCTTATAGATCTTGGGTGGTGGTCGGAAAATTTCATCAATAATTTGGCTATATAGGGATCGAATACTCGCAAATTTAAAGCTATTCCCTTCTATATTTTTTGGGAGGTATGACTAGCATTTAATCATTTTATTTTTTATGGAAGGCCTGTGAATATCGCTCAAATACTCAAATACATGGGGCCATTATGGCTTGTATTACTCCACAACCCCTTCCATGTTCTGTTACGAAGGATCTGTCTCATCGCATTCACCCCTATCCAATATCTCTCCCGGCGGTTTTCTTCGATGGGGCTCAGCAAGGGGGCATGTGTGGGTGTGAAGCATAGGTAAATCTTGATAATCTGGAAATATTTCATATCTTTTGGAATGGTGGTAGGGGAAAAAATAATAAGGCGGAAATTATGGCACTTTGGAGTGGCATTTTGATGGCCTACGATTTATAGTTTCAATCAGTGAACATCTGTGGAGATGCAAAGACTCTCCTAGATGGGATTTCCGGAAGGTATCACTATCAACCTATAGGTATGTAAGGGTGGATTCTTTGAATAAAATACCTCCTCTCAAATCTCAATGATCCGCCAATGCATCATATTTATAGAGAAATCAACACCCATGCAGATCAATTATCAAAGAGGGGCCTCACTACCCCTCATGGAAATATCCATATCCTTCATTACAGTGGCTTCCAATTGATAGAAGAATATGTTGTTCTGATCCCTTAACTACTACAAGGTCCTTTTTTCATGTACTATTTGGGTTTGTTGTTGTCCTTTGATCTTCCTTACTGCAGTTCGTGTGAATCAAGAGATTCAACCCCATAAATCAGTGAGCTTCTTCTCCATTTGCATGAGCAGGAGTATATGTTCCTCCCCCATCAAGTGAGGCTGCCCAAATCAAGAAATCCTGCTTTATATCACAAAATTTTATGGCCTTTCTACTCTTTTTGACATTCAAGGTCTATATTGTTGTTTAATATTCTAGATGTAATGTTTTTGAGGAGCGTGTTGGTCTTGTCTTGGAGCTCTGGCTTCACTCATATTAGACTCGTTTTTTCTTACTAGCCCAGATGGATGTTTCCTTTATCCATCATTTAGTTTTGGTTTCATTTGGATGAAATGTTATGGTATATTCTATGAACATGTATAAAATCTCGTTATAAAGAGAATTCATCTTTTAAAATATATATAGATTCCATGTGAAGCATACTTGATGCAATGTATTGTTTATTACATAATACAAATGAACAACGTTTTTTTCCTCTAAAAAAAAAATCACATTTCTAAAAGATCGCATATATTTACAATAAAAATTTTCATTCATTAATTATTCATAAAGGTATATGTAAATGTATGCCTCTTTTTTATATGGTTTCCATGGGTGATATTTGGTGTGTTGTCCTCCCTATCATTCTCTAGATGTGTTGCCCATTTCTCTTTATTTGAGAAAAACCATATATATAAGGTAAACCTTTAGGTGTATTCTAATGTCAAATCTAAATTCAACAAATCAATTCAAATCTTGTATTTCTTACATTAATTTCTCACTATAGGCTTATTTATTATTTTCTCAAGCAAAACATTTATGAGCGATAGATCGATTATCAAGGTTCTAGTAGGTCTTTAGCATTTAGTTACAAGGATGTTTGAAGGGATGTCAATCACTTGCAATGCAAATCATGAGGACATAAAACCTAAGGGTGCATGAACAAGCTTGCAGATTTCCAAACCCTAATGCATATGAGGACCAAGGTGGGGTGAAGTTGCCATCATAAGATACTCTCATGAATCCTAATGCATTAGTATTATCAAGTTCTGAGGTAAGTCAAGAAAAATAAAGATATCATGCACCATGTAAGTGTGAGCATCAATAGAGTTTGATAGAGATGGGTCATGGGAAGATTGACCAATTGAAAACATGATCATAACTATTATGGCCTTATTCAAGTAGAGGGGAACCCAAAATGTTTTGGATATGACCCAAAAAATTTGGGTGTGGTTATAATGGCTACAAAACATTGACAAACATAAATTCATAATAAGAATAAAAAAGACGTACTTCATTACACATGTCTCATTGCTATAATTAAAAGAAATCATAACACTTATTAAATTATAACTTTAAATTATTATTATTGTAAATAGGCTTTATACAATAACTTAGATTATCAATACCAAATATCCAAAAAAACATAACTCACTTCATATAACATTTGTTTTAAGTAATCAATTTAATAAAAGAGACAAAAAGGGCACACCTATTTTGGAGATAAATTTCAACCTTTGATTTGCGTAAATAATATGAATATTATAAAATATTTCATGGAGGTTAAATCCCTACCATCCACCTAATAATATTGATAATTAAATTAAAATTATAGAAGCATTATTACAAAATACATACACCTATACACGTAATTAAGTTAGACAATTAATATACAAAATGATAAACAAAATATATATATATATAAAATTAAAGATAAAAAGTATGCAAAAACAAAATCAAAATTAAACACAACATGATTTGAGAGAAAATAGAGATAATAGAAGTGTGAGACTATCTTAAAATTTTAAGAAAAAAATTAATCAACAATTTAACAATCAATTATACTTAATATAGTTAGAAAAATGTAAATATTAAATAATTGTAATGAATATAGTAAAATATATATGAATGTTAAAGTAATTGTAATGAATATAATGAAATATCTCTATATGGGGTGGGAAGGGATGTTCCCTATCCTATAGAAGGTGGGGATGTCGTTAACTCTTTCAGTCAGTGAGTTTGATGTGCCTTCATTCACTATTGTCATGTGGAAACATGGTGGCTATCATAGCATAGTGTTAATGCAACTCAGGTTGTTGGTAATGGTTCTTGATCAGCTGTATTCAGGTTTTGATCCTCACAAGTTGCTTCACGGGGATGATAATGAGTTGGGTCCTTCCTCCATTATAAATTGGGTAGGCTAGTTCAATGGCATTTAATTCCACCATCATTGACCTCTTCATTAAGTCTCGTCTATGGCTTGAGGTGTAATCTTTGGCGTTCTTCCCTCCTCTCCTTTTGTAACACCTTGGGCTTTTCTTTACATTTTGCAATCACTCCCAATGGCTACGAGATTTTTGCATGTGCAATATAGCTCAAATTTTTACCCTATGCTTGATACTCCTTTCATTGAATTTTGTTCTCATTCACTTCCCCTTTCTCACCAACATGGTTCAACAAAGAGCCCACTCTTGTTTATACAAAGAGCATGTAGTCAAAGAGGACATGGAGGTCATGGCTAGCCAAAAGGCTCTCAAGCTCACAGTAGAGTAGATACCTCAGTGAGGTTAAAAAAAAAGTAGTGACCATCAGAGGTTAGGTAAGAGTTAAGGGAACTGGAAGAATACATTGCTACAAAACACTAATGCTTTTTGGATTTAGAAGTGATTGTAGGTTTGTAGGAATGGGGATTAAATATGAGCCACACTTGTGGCCAACAAAACCACTTGACCATTGACCTATATTGGAAGATGATTTTTTGTTGCCTTGATCTCTTATGGACTATAAAGTTGTTAAAAGTGAAATTATGTTGGTCCTGAATGACTTTGTACTTCAACATAAGGACATGAGTGAGCACATCAAGATGATTGATGCTAATGTTTCTCCTAGTGTTGTACCAAATTATGGTAACCCAAGGGATTTCAACTCAATAGAGTTGGATGGTTCCGTCTATTCTTAGTATTTTTAATGATGTATAGCTTTTAATGTGTTTGGTTTTTTTGTTTTATCATTCCTTTTAAGGCTCGTTTGCATCATCTTGTTTATTTCCATTCAAAGGTAGATCATAGTGGATAGTTTCTACACTAGATAGAGAATAACAAAGATAACGAATAGAAAGACACAGATAGTGATAAAGAACACCCAAATTTTCGAATGCCATTATCAAGTTCTGATCTACAATTTCTAACTTTCCTATCCTGTTATCCGGTAAAACTTTTACCAGGAAACCCAAACTATTCTAGTCATAATCAAAGTTTCTTTTGGCCGGAATCTAGGACATCAGCTCTTGTATAATTATTATGACATGGCCAACTTTAGACTGGAATCTAGGACATGTAATTATTAAAGTTACTTTAGGTCGGAATCTAGGACATTGGCTCTTGTACAATCACAACACTTCATTTACACAGTAGAGATTCCCTTATGGTGGAACCTACGAAAATACCTTTAAGGACAAACATAATTGTACTATCACGACACCTAATTTACACAGTAGAGATTCTTATAAGGACAAACCCTACGAAAGCCTGTACATAGTGGAGATTCTTATTAGGACGAACCCCACGAAAGCCTATGGCAGACAATATTATTGTGGAAAGGATATGGATATCTTTGAGGGATCCACTGAAAATGTACAAGGATACTTTAATCACTACTTTCCCATGGTTCTGGCTCTGACTCATACTGTGCCATCTGATCTTCCCAAATCCTTCTTTCAAATTCATCATTATGATTATACAAACTATGCAATGAATTATATAACCAAATTGGAGGTCTGTGTCTGATACAAGTGCTGAAAAGAAAAGTATATTCCTATTGTGCTTCCTATTGTACTCTCAGTGATTCTGGGATGGAGATATCGCCAAGAAATATTACTATCAGGTTGAATCTTGCAGAGCCATCACTATTTTCCACCAGATCTACAATGGAATCATCATGTACCAAATTGAATTCTAAAATATTTCCTCTTCTACTGGCTAGATTCATTTCCCATTGTAATGTACTAATGAATTCTTTTGGGTTTAAATTGACCATGAAGTCAGCTCATGGAAGATATTTATACATAAATATTTTAAACCATGGGCTCCATGTATGGAATGGAGCAACAACTTCTTCAGAAAAAACAAACACCTTCATTTTTCCATTGATTCTACACCTTTGGTGGAGTAGGAAATACTCAATCCATGTTAGATTGGGATTATTTATATAGGCATAGAATATGTTCCTCCCTGCTGGATAAAATTGGTTGAAGAAAACAGTCCAGACCATATCTCTATAAGGCAATTCATCTGTATAACCAATTTGACATTCTGTTGAATCAAAATACCTTTGGAGAATTATTTGCCGAACTTCTAGAGGTAATTTTTGATTCTTTGGATGAGGCAGTTCCAGCAAAATTTATAGACACAGTCAAAGAAGACATTCACTTGTCTCTTGATTGTTTTTGAAGATGAAGCTTCGTCATCATTTTTCCTTTTCCTATCAAACTGAAACATTTTAACTTCTTTCTCAGCTTCTGCTCCTTCTTTGGTTAACATATCTACAAGACAATTTTTAGTACCTGCTTTATAAACAATCTCAAAATCAAAACCATCTAACCATAGTGCCCATCTGAGGACTCTTAAACTTCCTTGCTCGAGTAACCTTTTATTTTAAAGCATGCTCTTCATATGCTTGAGATCAGTTCTTACTATGAATTTTGTCCTTTTGAGAAATAATCTGAATCTATTAATGCCTCTCTTAACCACTAAGATTTATTTATGTGATGAGGGATATTTGAATTCTATAGTATCAAATGACCCTAAGGCATAGGCACAAACTATTTCTTTCCTTCCATGCTTTTGTAAAAGAACTGCTGCCCATGTGTGATTTGATGCATCTGCTTCCAAAATAAACAGATGATTAGAATCAGGAATTTTTAATCCTCGAAGAGCTAGATCTTTGATTTTATGTTCTTAACTGCTGTTGTCATTCATCCGTTCATGCAGTTCCTTGCTTCAATCCTTGCTGTAGAATTTTAGTATCTTTTGCCTGCTACTCATAAAACTGGCTTACATAATTCAAACAACCAAGAAATCTCTGTACCATCTTGACATCTTTGAGATGATTGGGAAATTTAAGAAGACTAGTAAAATATGCGGCTGTAGATGAACACTTCCCTGGGAAATATGCAGACCAAGATAATCTATGGAAACTTTTCCAATCTGAAATTTTTCATCTTAGTCGGATAGAACCAATCCATACTTATGGACAAGACCATAAAACTTTTCCAAATGAATTTTATGATGTGCAACATCCTTGCTAAAAACTAGCAGGTCATCAATATATACAATTACAAAATCTAATTTACCAAAAATATCTTCCATTCGTTTTTGAAATTTGGAGGGAGCATTTTTCAATCCGAATGGCATGACATTCCACTGATACTGTCCATGTGGAACATTAAATGTTGTCTTGTATCTGTCTTCTGGAACAATACCAATTTTCCAAAATCCACTTTTCAAATCAAATTTTCTAAAAACATTAGCACTAGCTATTTTAGCCAAAAGGAGTACTTTATTTGGAAGAGGATACCTGATTGGAATAAAGGCTTCATTCAAAACTTTATGATTGATCACTAACCGCTTCTTACCTTTTTTCTGCTCATTATGCTTGTTGACATAGAATGCTGGACAAGCCCAAGTGCTCTTGCATGGTTCTATCAGTCCTTGTCCTAGTTACAGAGCTATCTCCTTTTTGCATAATCCGTGTTCTATTGGACTCATCAAATTAGCAGATGATTTTTGAGTTTTAGCAGAAAATCCTTCTTTGTATGGCAGACTGACAAAATATTTTTCTCTTGTCCAGAAAGCATTTGGATGGCCTGTTGTGCAATCTTTTCTCAATTTTTCTACTATGCCTGAAAGTATTTTTCCTCGATGTAATTCAGCATTTTTGAAATTTTTTTGGATATTTATTAAATCATTTAATGAATTCTGAGCAAGATCTGGTTGATCACGTTCAATGGTGACCATGAAGTCACTTTTGGAGGGAAAATTGATTGGCCCTTCAGATGAACTTAGAATTAGGGAATCCTGAGTAAAAGTAACAAGCAAATGTTTCTTTAGATAATCTTGTCCTAACACAACATCAGAACCTGAATCAAGACTGTACAGAGTGACAAATGTCAAAACCTGGCCAATGTAAATAGGAAAGTTTGGAGCAGTGTGGCTAATTTCAATGGACTCCTTATTTATAGCATTGAATATGATTTTAGTTGGTTGCCCAAAATACTCAGGGATTGCTCTGTGCTTACAGCAACAACTCATAGCACCAGTATCAATTTGAGCATCAATGGTATATGCTTTCAATCCTTCCAGATATATACATGCATATGTTATATAATTTCTACACTTTGTATATATAGGAGTCTACGGGTTCACAATATAATTAGAGCCTACATAAAAATAATAATGTAAGGGCACAAAAATAACAATATGGGGGATACATGGGCACACCAATAACAATAGGGGGATACACTAACAATAACAATAAGGGGGCTACACTAGTATTATAGGGACCTAACAATTCAACATTCCATTAACTCACAAGAAGTCACATTCTGTTATATCAATAGAACCATATAACCAATACAATGCACATGTATATATTTTTTAACATATGAAGGCCAAGTAAATACTTATCTTATGTAGCAAGTTGGACTGGAAACTTAGAGAAAGAATTCGACTCTCCACCCAACCATTGTAAAAACCTTGGTTAAAAGTTCATTTGATAAATTTAATAAAGGAAAAATAAGAACAAGGTCATGGGACACGTATTCCAAGATGAATGTTGGCCAAGATATCCTAGTGGGTGTTTATTTGGCTTGTTGTGGCTAAGGGAAATTGGCAAAGGCAATGGAAAATGATTTGAAAAGGCAAAGAGACATTTATTGATATTTTATTTATGGAAATAATGGAAAATAGGAGAAAATGAAGGTGAAAGGTCACAAGTTGCATGTGAGGAGGAAATTGAAGGAAAATAATGGAAATTAAAGAAAATAGAGGCCTCGTTGATAAAAAGGTTTATGATGATCAATTCATAGATTTTCACAATTAACCTTTTGTCAGTTAAGTTTTAGAGCTCTTTCTCTCTCATACTCTTTCACACTTAAAGCATTATTGGGGCACTCTAGCATCAGAGAAAGGAAATAAAAGGAAGGGAAATCAAGTAAAGGAAATAAAGGATCAAGCAAGTAAGAGGTTTGATCAAGAAACTTCAACAAGAATACTTGCAGGTAACAGACTTCATGTGTGATTTCCTATATGGTCTATGTGTGCATGGTACATGCATGTATGTATTTGGTTCTCTTATTGTCATTGGCATGGTTTTTTCCAAGTGTGTCAGTGGTTCTAGCCTTGCATTTCCATTTCCAGATAGCCATGGTGTGATGGGGTTATTTTACTTGGTTGAGTTGGATTTTCAAATGGTTTCGAAACTGAGTGGGGTGGTCTCGGGAAATTTCCCAAAGGCCTAGGAATCCTTTGACCGATAATGGTGGGATACACAGTAAAGCATGAGTGTGGAGACAAGACAATTCCTCACAATTTAGGTGGAGATATATAGAGGGATCCATGCTTTTTTAGGGCCTAGTTATCCCTTGATCGATATATGGTGGGATTGTGGTAAAGCCTCATAGTGTATGTTTATTTTTTGGCCTACGAATCCCTTGACCGATAATGGCGAGATACATGGTAAAGCCTGATTGTATAGATGAGGGTTTCAAGACTAGGAATCCCTTGACTGGTAATTGTGGGATACAAGGTAAATCTTGATGAATCCCTAGTTGTGTTTTTTGTGAGTCCCACATTCATGCTTGGAATATGGCTCGAGGGTGATTGGATGAAAGAAAGATTTGGTTTAGCCCAATCTATGGTTGGATGGTACATGGAAGTCGTTGACTTGGTTTTCCTTTGCATATGTTAATAAGAGCTCTTTTTCCTTTTATTTCATGAGTATTCATACTTGTTATTATGTGGCTTTGATGGTTTTTCTATTACTATTATTATTTTGGTTATATATTGGTCATAAGCATGGTTTTATGACGAATTCTAGTTATGGCTCTTAACATGTTTTGATCAGTAAATGAAATTCTATTTATGCATGACCTAATAGATCTTATTGCAACTATTATGAGAGGGAATTAGAACTTGTTGATGATTCTCAGATAAGTATAATATCTCTATGTCTAAATATGCATTCATGACATGTAGATTTCATGTTCATCATGTGTTTGATGGAATGAATGTCATGGTTAGGCCTTGATAGGTCAATTTATTTTCTCAGTTTTGTATGCAAGGCTTTGTCCTGGTGTCAATTATTGTTCTAGAAATTTTCATCAAGTTTTGGGCAGTGTTGTGGAGACTAGCCTTGAAAAAGTGCCTCACATCTTGCGGTCGCATGCACATAACTGGGTAAAAAGGATTGCAGTTGCTCCCTTGCAGGTTTATTCATGCAACTGGAGGCTTTCAGTCGCATGGATGTAGGCTTGTGCATGTGATTTGGAGTTTATTTTAGTGAAAAATAAATTTAGCTCAGGGTTTGGGCACCTAGAAGGGTGGTTTAGACCTTGGGGTTTCTGTAGCACCTAAGGGAAGCCAGTAAGGTTTTGGTTTGTCGATTCCACTTCCTTAAGGTGATCTAGGAGGTTGAATCATATCATAGTAACTCTTTATCACATGTTAACCCTAGTAGTCCAGTTTACTTGAGTAAGTGTGGGAGGAGGGCATTACAACCATAGATGAGCTATAACCACTATTACTTGTAGTGTCACCCCTAAGATAGATTCCAGAGCTTGAGGTTGAGTACTTCTGAGGGAAACTTCAACAAATGAATAGTTGAAACAATATATTGCAAGGCCACTCTGCCTTCATCCACTAGCTACACAATTTTCCATTCAATCCTCTCAAACATATGTGATGAACATCGATGCTAGGATATCATAGTACAAAGAGTTCAACTTACTTTTAGAAGAAGAGAGTCCATAATAAAGGGGTTTTCATAAGTGGATAAGCTACTACATGAGCATAGAAGCCATTTTACCAGATAATTCATCAGTTACAACATGCACCAATGACGTCAGGACCTTGTGGTTCATCAACTCCCTAAGTACCTGGGTGCTTCTCTCCTAGCTATTGGTTCATCAATCCACAATATTTGTATGGTTATTCATCCTTAAAGAAATTAACTTCTCTCTATAATGTTTTCACTCAACAAACCTTGGTGAGGATTCTTAAACTATTTTTCTGTCTCTCTAGAGCTTAACAATAGTGAATTCTGGTCACTTCCTTCTCTTCACACTCACCTCCACCCTTGGAGGAATTATTTTTATTTCCACAACATTCTTTGTGTGCTTTCTTCCACTGCTTCTACACACCCTAAGAGATATTTTGTTTCTATGCATATGTTTGTGCGTGTGTGTAAGAGAGAGATAATTTTAAAGAAGGTCTTATCCCTTCCAAACAAACTAACATTCAATCTTCTTTCTAGCTCCATGTCAGTCAACCCCCTTAGGACAACACAACCCATGTTGCCTTCAAGATTTTGTTCTCTTTATTTCTTGTTGTTGGAGCTAAAGGACACATGGGCCTGTCCCTTCTTCTTTTAGTTAATTTATGACATATTTGACCCATTTAAACCCGCTCATCCAACCAAGAAATATATTTAAAACAAAAATTCCCTCAAGCAATCTCCTTCCGCAAGTAATGGAATCTATGTCCCTCTCTCAAAACTTTAATTAATTACAAGTATTTACAATGAGAGAAATATTAACCAAGGGATGTCACATGAACCCCTTGCATTCATTAAAAAAAAATACATATATTGTCACCATCCAACAATATACAAAAAATAATCTTGTTTTATATAGATTTTACATATACCTCTTTTTGCCAAAAATATGGAGAGTAAATATATGGTGCTATATACAATATTAAAGACAAAGTGTTTTAGAAACCCTATCAACAAAAAAAAACATTGAGATAAAGCATATATCATAAGTAATGTATTAATGTAAGTTATCTAACTACAAACCCTCTATTATCAAAGGCCTGTGAAAAAATATTTGATACATTATCCCCTCTCTTCTTAGAAATATGCCAAGTGTCCATTTCCAAAAGCACTCCTGCCATTGATAGTGAATTTGTGGATGTGTTTCTTTCTCTCTATATGTGATGAACATAAATGTGATCAAATTCTTGTTTTATAAGGATAATATCTTCTAAAATAGGATAAATTGTGTGGACGTGACATCTCTGAACATTATTAAAATAATTTGTAGCGATCATGGAGTCACCAAATATATGTAACCATCAACATTCTTTTTCAATGGAAAATAAGAGAAGAAGCTTTAGACTTAAAGTTTCTACATAATTTTTTGAACCCCTACCTAAACCACTCCTAATAATGATAGAATGATTTTCCAGGAGGAAGAGAACAACCCCCCCGCCCCAACATTCACCTTGTGGAATTTATGCCCCGTCAAAGTAGGCCCATGGAATAGATTGGTAAATAAGTTTAGAAATGACATTATGAAGATTATGAGCTAGTTTAGAATTAGGGAGGAGGGCGAATATTGTGAGAACCTGTGTTGGAACAATATCTAGGGAGGAATATTAATATTGAAAAATTCTAACATTGTGTGTGAGTCAAATACCTCAGTTTATAATGGGAGGCAATCTTCTATTATTTTTTGGGGAAGCCCTATCCCACCACAATTTCCAGGATTCATCAAAATTTTCCCCTTGCCAATTTTTGGTACACCACAAACTATTTTTTACACTAAACCATATTAATAGTGTAAAATGGAAGTGAAAAAATAAGTGATCCACCGACTCCTCTGCATATTTGAAAAGGACACAACACATGGGGCTTGCAAAACACCTTTTTTTTAAATTGTCCCTAGTGGAGACATTACTTTGTAGTAAGCACCATTGAAAAATATGGACTTTAGTAGGATATACCAAATTCCATAGCTTCTTCCACCAATAGGACAATATCTCAGGTCTTTGATCCTCATTAATGAATTGGTAGCTTTTTTTGGATGAATATTCTCCAAATAAAGAGTGAACCCAAACGAGGGAATCCTCCCTATATTTGACATGGACATGCGATCTATTTAAATAATTGATATAATTATTCCACAAGTTTATGTAAATTTCTTCAATATCTAGTTGATGATAATTCATCCATACTTATGACCAGAGTGTATTTTGTGTGTTTTTTGCCACCTGATTAATAGTGAACTTTCCATTTGTATGTAGAAAGTTGACTAGCTCATGAGGCATAATAAAATGCTCCCAACATCCAACCCATGGATTTATACCTATATTTACCTTCTCCCTATTCCCTATTTTCCATGCCAGGCCTGCTTCAATAATTGATAAAGAGGAAAGAACATGTAATATCCCAAATTGGGAACAACTACACTATTGGGAATAATTTGAGTTATTACCAATGTGGAGCTTCAGCTTCATGGGAATGTAGAGCAGCTCATCATATGTTGAATAACATCATACCAGTAGATGAAATAACCTTAGCAACAAGATGATATATATTCTCCTTCACGGGTGGGGAAATGCAGTAATATAGAGCATAAAACAGTTGTCTTCAGACAACAACACTATACAAGTGAGGAATGGGACTTGGATCCCTTATAAGACATGATATAAAACTTACATGCAGAATTTGAGGTGAAAGAAATAACTCTAGCTCATATAAACAGATCTCCCAAGTCTATGCGGCTAAAATAAGCCCAATCCCCATAGCCTAGCTTATGCATAAACACTGAAGCAAGGACTGCATTATTCCAGTGAGGGTTTATGCAGAAAATGATGTAAGAAATTTGATATTGAACTAATATTAATCAAATAACAGAGAAATGGAGGTTTAACCTCTTTTATACAAGGGGAAAGACACCCGACAAAGGTTCCCGGCAAAATGCATGAATAACAAACAGTACTGCAGAAAATAATGCAGTCACTACATATCTATATTAGACATGGCTAAATATTACATGGAATATCATAATAATACAAAGAAATGGCCCTAGGCCTCTTATCAGAACTCCCGGAGGCAGGGAAAATTTTAAGGATGGAAAATTATTTTGAAGTTTAAAAAATTAGCGAATCTCACTAGTCCCTAATCTGAAAAATATAAAATTTTTATTGATGTATTTGTAAAATTATTCAAATTTATAATGATATTATATATATTGTCTATATAATGTTAGCGATTTTTAAGGTAAAATAATTTTATATTGTAAAATTTGGGCGAATCACTTTTATAAAAAAAGGGAAATTGGTGAATCTTTTTTTTGGAAAAACCATGGAAAATTAGCCCACTGCGAATATTAGCCCCTAAAATTTTCCATGCTCGGAGGGAAATGAGCACCTCCTCCTCAAATATTTGCATCAAATCAAAGGGTGCAGCTATGTTGTTGTTGCTGCTGCATAAAGGACGCAGTTATCTGAAGGGGGTTGTGCTGTGGCTGATTATAGTTGAATGGCCTCAAGCCAAATACTTAAATGAAGCTCAAATGCTTCCCTCTTGATCCCTTAAGCAATTTTATCCAAAGAGAGGATGTAATTCCCGCACAGGAATTCTTTGCACTAAGCAGTGCAGCAACTCCGGCTAAACAGCTGAAGCATGCAATTGGTCTCAAGACAAAAATAGCTTAATACAGGAATGAATCTCCTTTGATGCTATGCCTTCCTTTTATCCTTGGTGAGCCTCCTCACCCCGGACCCCACACAATGTTGAGGTGACTTCTTCATGAAGCTTCCTCTTTCAAAATTGTGCTGCCCTAGCTAGCTTCCCTCCTTTTTGTGACAACGCTGTTGACTTGGTCAACTGGAACCAATCCACCTGCAATGCCTCTGTTCACACCAAGGGATCTTCAATCTGGTTCTCATATGTGTATCTAGGTTGCTCCTTGTTCACATTGAGCTAGTTTACTTGAGTGTTTCCTTCCTCCTCAAGAATGCATGTTGACTTAGTCAAACTTGACTATGTCCCCATCTAATTTGTCCTTGTTCACACTTGGAAGTGTAAAACCAGCTCCTAAGGGGATATCCTTCCTTACTAAGGTGGAATTTGTTCATAATTTTATTTTTCATGGGCCTCCTTACCCATTTATTCCTCTCCTAGGTGAAAGTAGCAAAATCTAATGTTCCAATTTGCTTCTGTGCAAATTTTGGAACATTACATAACAACCTTCCATATAATTGAAGAATTCGTTCTTAGAAATCATATCCATTCTACCACAAAGCATGGGCGGATTTATTTTCTTTGAACCACCATCTTCCACATAATACAACTAGAGATGAACCTCCACCTTAATTTAGAAGTCAAGGCTCTAGCAAAGGATTGGAGGTATTTTATACCCCAACTACCCCAATATTTTAGAAAAGTAACATTTTCCCATCAAACCCAAGGAAATATGCACCTTTCTTTTGATCTCATCAATTAAAATATACAATAGACTTTACAAATAATGTTCAAAACTCCTTTATAGATCCATGGCAATGACATCCAAAAAATATGAATTTCTTCTAAAAAAAAAATTATAAGGACCAATCTAACCACTCTGGAAAGCCACTTCACACTCCACACCTTTAATCTCCTTTCAATCTTGGTGATAAGACATAACCAATCCACTTTTTTGTAATCATTTGAATTTAGATGGAAACTCAGGTACTTAAATCATCATCAAATTTTTTATAATGAAACAAGAGAATGTTCTAAGAATTAATAAGTTCATCCCTGGAAAGACCTAGAGGAGAAAGGATAGATTTAAGAAATATAAATTGCATACCTATAGATTTTTGAAACACAGATAAGGCCTCTTTGATTTTAGCCACATCATTTCTTAAGCCATCACATAAAATTAAAATATTGTCCATGAACAAAAAGTGGGTTATGTTTAGATCATTAGCAATTAGATCCCATCTCAAATCACCCCTTCTTTTAGCATCAAATAGAATCCTAAAGAGGCCCTCGGAAACCAAAAGGAATAATAGGGGAGATAGGAGACACCCCTATCATAAACCACATTGTACATGAAATAAAGTCGAGGTTGAGCTATTGATGAGGACTACAAATGACATCGTAGAGATGAAACTCATCACCCATTTTATAAAAGGAACCTTAAAGCCAATATGAATGAAGAGTAATTGAAGGTAAATCTAGCTAACTCTATCATATGCTTTTAAGAGAGTGATTTTAATCACCATCCCCTTAGACTTCATATATTTTAAGCTATGGGGCACCTCCCAAGAAAAATGTATTACTTCATGAATCTGCCTACCCTCTAAAAAAGAAAATTATTCCTTTGATACATTTTTGGACAAATTTAGCTTCAGCTATTACTTTGTAGATGCAATTGCAAAGTGAAATTTCCCAAAATTCATCGAAATATTGAGGGGTTTCCCCTTTAGGGATGAGGGAACTAAAGGTCGATTTGAATGAATCATGCAGCTGCCTTGTAAGTGGAGAATCCTCTATTACCCTTAAAAATTCTACCCCCAGAATGTCATAAAGACCCATAAATAATTCCATAGTCCAACCATAAGGACCCAGACTTTTACTTTTTTGCAAAATATGAAGCACCCTTTACAGTTCCTCTTCTAACATTAGTTCCATAATATTTTGGTTATCTTCCTCATTAGATAACTTGGGAAAAAGTTGATATAAGAGGATAATTTCAGAAGAAAAAAAAAAATACCTCTAGTGGGGCCTTAAATAAATTATAGAAATGATATTTTTCCATCTTGACAATGTCTTCAAATGTAGTAGCCCTACCACCAGCTAGCTTATCTATTTCCAAAATGTTATTTTAAACTCGAGATCCCTTTGCGAAATTTGAAAAAAAATTGTGTTTTTGTCTCCAATATTCAATCATATATCCCTACTTTTAAGCCTCCATGTCTCCTCTTTAGGTTCCAAGATTCGTCTTTTGGATGCTCCAAGGTGAATCATCCTTGTCTTGGATTCCGCGTTCAAATAGCCTCCCCCATATGGGCCTTCTATTCTTTCCAACTCCTCTTCCACAACTTTTAACTCTACGTCCTCCCTCTATCTCTTAAGGATTGACCACTAAAACGAGGCTTTCTTAAACCATTTTAGATTATCTATGACGTGAACAACAATAGGCACCTCCTCATTAGGATTAAAAGGGATTTAGGTTTCAAAGACTAGGTTATAAAAGGATTCATGTATGAGCCATGATGCGTTAAATTTAAAAGGAATACCATTTTAATATAATCCATTTTCAGTTTGAGAAGAATAGAATGATGGTCAGATTCACCACCCCCCAAATCCATTGTCATAAAAGAGGAGTTAAGTTCCATCAATTCTTTTGTCATCAAAAAATAATCAATATTCCTAGCCACCATAGCTTCCCTTGTTCTCATGTTTCACTGGGTTGGCTTGTATTTGATCAAGTCTACATCAAAAAGCTTATGATCCACTAGAACATGGGTAAAATACTCTTACAAGGAATCCATTTAGGCACGAAATCCCCATATTTCAAAATATCCTATAGAGAAGTTTACGTCACCCCCCACCACCAAATTATTATCATTCATATAATATTTATTCAATAATAAATCCCAAAATTTATTTAAGTCGTGGCATGACCTGTATATGTTGATTATCTTTGGTTCATTCCCAATCTCAGTAGAGAATATGTCTACCCTAGGAAGCATCTTCGATCCCCATGTGGCTACTGATTAGAGGTATTTCATATTGAAACCCATGGCCATACCTCTAATTCCAACTCTAGCATCAAAAGCCACAAAACTCCAACACGAAAATAGGGACTCCAACACCTTGACTATCTTGTCTCCATCACCCAGAGTCTCTTGTAGAAAAATGATATCCAATTGTTCAGAATAAGCAAGTATTTTCAGAGCTAATTTTTTCGATGGGCTAGCTAAACCCTGCAATTTAATGATATAAAAATCATTAGGGAACACAACGTGGAGTTGCACTGTTCTAAGAACCCCTACTATTGATTGTTATCTCCTTACTACCATATCTAAACTAGCCTTCGTTTTGGCTTTAGAAATATGAGATATTTTTCTCCTTGAGCAACCATTAGGCTGAGATGGAAAAAGGGACCAAGACCCCACACACGAAATGGAATCCCCTTTCTTTGAGTTTGATAAAATTTTATATTGAGGATGAGAACCAGAAGATCATATAATAATCCGAGAGGGAATAGATAATAGGGAGTTACCTCCCAGTAAAGGAGGGGGGATGGGACAAGAGGTTGTCACCAGAGGAGGGGCATCACATGGAATAGTTTGGGTATAAGAAAAGGCATCCATTTCCACATCAATAAAAAAAAAGAGTTGATTAAACACAATAATGGATATGAAATAAATAGATTAGTGAGCTCAAGAGAACTTGTGGGGAGGGGGATTCCAACTTGAATGTCGAGCTTCCCATATTTTTCTAGCACATCTTCACTAAATCCTTTTCCTCTTGCAGCTGAGTGGAAAATTTAGGGTCTGCATGATGCTCTTGGAAATGGGTCTCCTTTGCTAGGCTATTTAGTTCACTTTCAACCCCAGTTTTACCTCCATTTGGACCTCCCATATATGAAACCATACCTTATTTTTTTCCTATGTAAGGTAGAGCACACTGCTTCATAACATGACCATAAGAATGGCACCCACGACATTTAATGGGATCCCCTCATAGTAGAGGGATTGCTTATGAGAATAGCCTCGATAGCTTATGGAAATTTCATGCAGTAAACCTTTGTGAGAGTCCATATTGAAAAAACCCTCACCATAACCATCTTTCCACTTTCTTCAAATGACATATCAACCTATATGAATGATCCCAACTTGTTTCCAATAATTATAAAAACATTCTTCGTTCAAAGTTCTAGAGGTAGCCTCAAAAGTCTTACACACATTGGGGAAATCTCTAATTTTTCATGGTCAACATCAAAACATGGAGTCCATGTGTTTAGAAACACCTGGGTGGAGTATATACTCCAAATTTTTCCAAGGGCCCAACTAGATTCTTCTGTTGAATTAACTTAAACATAAACCAACCTCGAGACAGGGTACTAGCCTTTGGAAGATATTTTAAGGCTTGTCCCCATTCCTTCACAACCCAATTTCACAGAAATTCCACCGAAAAAAAACCTCCTTAGAGCCCTTCCCACAATATTATTTTCTGCCATGTCCATTACCTCCCCTAGTTGAACATATGCCCCCTGAACCAAATTCTAGTCATCCTTCTTAAGCTTTGCACATTTTCCAATCTTTCGTCTCTTACCTAGTCAATATTGTCCTTCTGAAACCTCTTTTGAAACTAGGGTTTCTACTTACAAATTATTTCATTCGCTACATATCCCATTTATGTTATTTTCCCCTCATGACACCATCAAAATTCTTATAAATATCCTGACTCAATCCTCCCTAGACCCTTAATAAAGGGTGCATGAAAGGTCAGGATTTGGTCTATACTCAGGACCAGAGCTTAACCCTTCACTAATGAAAGTCGAGGGGAGACCTTCCTCCTATGAAAAAACAATATCCTCCTACACTGAATCTAGCTATAAATGCTCCCCATCATGAGAAATTACTTGAAAATGTCCTGGCATAAGGGTATTCAGGTCACCTTTTTTATTTCTACACAAAAAATTCCTCTCTCGGAAATATTTGTGGCCTAGACACCCTAGGGAGGCACCAACCTAGATCAAATGGGAAGCCTTGTGATTTGTCTACATTAACTTCTAGCACATTCAGACCCTGAGCTTGAGCGGGAGAGTGTTACAGGTCAAAATACCTCCTCATCAGCTCAGAGGGGAAGACAAATATGGAAGAAGTACAAAGACCTGAATTAAACCTATTTCTACCAGGGTAACGCCTATATAGAACAAAACAAGAGCATTATAACGCAGGAAATCAGTGCATTGGCCGCGTTAGTGGCTAGGGCAACGCTCTGTTTACACTGGAGGGAAGCGTTACCCATGTTTTAAGTTTGAATTGGGAAAAGAGCGCGGAGAATGATTTGAATCTCCGACTTTCCCTCACAAAGGAGTCAGATCACAAAGGAAACTGCAGAAGCACCAGTTCATTATTGGTCATTGCCATAGAAGACTGAACTCCAAAGGAGGCAAAAGCATAGAGATCAAAGAAACATCTAAGTTTTTTCCATTCCAAACTAGTGGAAAGAGAAGGGCAACAATGGCCTTCTCCCTCTCCTATAAGAAGGAGTTGAAGGCTCTTAATTGAGGGTCGAAGGATTGCTCAAGGTTCTTGCATACTTGTGGAATAGAGAATAGTGTTACATTGTGAAGGCCAAGAGTCAAAGAGGTTCCTAGAGAGCTTGTTGACTTGGACTTCTTCACTTGAGAGATAAGAGAGATTGGGAGACTGAGGAGGGCTTGGTACAACCGACGGTTGTAATCCTCCTTCTTTCAAAATCAATAGAACTGTGTTCGTTTTGTCCATTCAATGCTTAATATTGTCATTATTATTTGAACATTTACATGATATGAATGGCTCAGATGTGTATAATCTAGATGTTTATTATGTATTGGCTTTATTGGTAGGATACATGTTATGTTAGAAATTACGCGGGTGCTTTGACTGATTGCAGGACTAAGATTTGGAGCCGGTGAAGAAGGACTCTTGCTTCGCTGCCTAGCGCTCTCCAAGGGACTCCAAGACTGTCAAAGAGGTAATTCTCTATCGTATTCCTTCAAGTTATTTCAAGTTAATATGAACATGCTCATACCATCTTTGTGAACAGCATAGCTAATCTTACTGTCTGCCTCGGGCACTGGAAAGCCTGAGAGGGATATTCGAAAACCAACAACCCAAGCAGTTTACCCTATAGCAGAGAGAAATTTTCAAAATCCATAGGGTCGGTTGTGCTCCAATCCTCCATCTCGTCTATCTCTTGTGGCATCGTCATCGAGATAGAGCATGAATCACCATGAGAAATCTCATAGTCAACAATGTCTTCCATATTCCCCATACCCTTAGCTGCAAAATGTTTTCCCCAACCAGGTCACCTTTCCTCTAGAGAAACTTTTCATCGATTCGCCTAAACATTCAAAGCTAAAGGAGGAAACCATGTACTTTGCTTCTACTGAAGAAAAAACCTTGCCACCAACCCCTGAAAAACTCCATCACTACTTTGTAAAGAGTTAATTTCATGAGTGATTTTTATTATAATTTTAATTTAATAATCTGCAAATTTTAAATAATAATTGAATTTTGTATTATGCATTTAGGTTTATTCAATTTATTTAAAATGTTCTATTTAGTATAATTTAATTTTATAATATAATATTATATTTTCTTGTTTTTTACCATATCTATTTTATATTAAATCGTAAATTTTTATATTAAATTGTAAAATAGTTGAGTACTTTTGGTGCAATTATTATTGAAAAAGATATAAAATTTTATTTTTTTAATAAATCAATGACATATTAAATATTATTAAAATTTACATTTAAAATGCCTTAAGTATGGGGTTATTGAAGATCGAGGAGGAGGATGGAAACATTAATTCAATTAGAAAATTTGTCAATTCTCTAGTAAGAAAGGAAAAATATTTCCAATTTAATAATGGTTCAAGTTATTAGGAAAATTAATTTCTTTAGACATCCTTATTTTAGGAATTTCCCTCATCATTTTATTATCTTCATATTTTAAGTACAAATCTTTCTCAATATTTATAAGCATAACTCTTAAAAATAATTTTTCTTTTTATGAAATAGTTCAATAGCATCAACCTCTACTTTGTAAAACACCATCAAAATTAAGAAGTATATGTGATAATGATCCTTTGAATGATATTAAGAGTGAGTGATCTCCATCCAAAAACCAAAAGGAAGTGTTGCGACCAAAGAGCCTCTTCCTAATCATGGTCTTATTCAAGGTCTTATGTCACTTTAAGTATAAAAATTCATGCTCCATGAACTTGGGACCCTACCACCCTCATCACCCCTTAACCTTATTTTTCACCAATCCACCACTGCCTACCACCACCATCATTACCCCTCAACCTTATCCACCACTGCTTACTACCACCCTCACCACCCCTCAAATTTATCCACCACTGCTTACCACCACCCTTGTGACCTCCCTATTTATGACACTCACCATATTTGTTGCCCCTTTCCATTTCACTCCATTTCTCATCTTATCTCCAACCTTCATAAACCCCCTTCTCCTATGCCAGACCCCCTTTTTCACCTACCTATCTCCTTGGCATCAAAGTATTTGTATTTGTTGTTGCTTTACACTATTGAGGGAAGTCCAAGAACTTAAGATGAATCTATCTCAATATAACAAGCACCTACAAGATACTCATGGTGACCTCACATATATAATGGTTCATATCCTCATTGGAAGGCACAATTAGAAGCCTACCTAAGGAGGAAAACCGAGGAGCATTCAACCGTGGGTAAGAAGGGAGGTTACATGTTATTGGGAATAGGGGTAATGAGATGGAGACTTACATGGATCATATGAATGAAATGAATTCTACTTTAGTTTTTTTTCACACGGTGGGAAAACCTATCATAACTCAGTTGTCAAACCAGCAGTGAGGACAACCATCTCTGGCTAGTATCCACAAATGCAGGCCAACTCATCACCGTTATTCAAGGCAAACCACGCCACTTGGAATAACCCACTGATGTTCCACAATGAGGTAGGCTTTCACTCCTGCCATATGTCTTTGGGTCTTGGGTCGTTAACCTATTACCTTACATCCAAGAAAGATGAGCTCTTAGCCAAACATAAACAGTTTTAAGACATACTCCAAACCCTAAATTCTACTTTAGTTATTTAAATAGAAAATTATTTATATTATACATTACAACTATTTCCTTTTAGTAAGTAAAATTGTTAAATAATATATCCGAAACCATTTTCATTTTAATTAAATATTTTTGAAAAAAAATAAATTTTCAATTTATTACCATCTCTATTTTAACTATCAATCAAACACTATATTGAGTCCAGAATTGTTTTCCTTATGTAAGGAGGTTCTGGGCTCGCTTTTTGTTTTTTGTTTTATTTATGGTTTATATGGGGCTGGGATAGTTTCTACTGCCAGTTCTTATGGGTGCTGGAGCATCTCGATTATGCTGTCTTTACTGCTCTCATCTGTTTGATGATGAGCAAAAAGAGTCGCACCGATGCTTAAGCTGTGGTTATTTTGTTTTTCTAGGGCTGCTAACATCTTGTCAACAGATGGTAAGTAGCCTTGATTCCATTCTCTCTCAAAGGGAATGGCTGTTTTGTTTCCAGAAATGCTTGGCATATGTTCAGAAACTATCTATATTAATAGAAAGTTCGTTTTTTTCTGTGGAAAAAAAACTATCAATCAAACTAAACTTTATAATATATAAAATTATCAAAAAAAAAAAAAATTAATAATAATAAATTTTAATCTTCATTTTCGAAGTTAAAAAAAAATATTAATTTTCATAACCTTTTATACTATGATCGTGGATAAATTTACGATCATAAATTTATTCATATAGATGGGTGGATAGATCACTTCTTGTACATACTTCTTTAGCGAATTTCAGCAATTTTTTTATCCATTTGTATTCCGTCTTTGTTTGAGCTTCATTTGTTAAACCTTATTTAATAAATGATGAAAAATAAACAAATCATTTTAATAAAAAAAATATTTAAAATTTTATAAAATATGTGCAAATATATCTATTTGGAATTCTATTTGTTTAGAACAAGTTTTTTTTCAAACCAAGTAAAATGTTAATTTAAAATTGTGTGGTCATAAGTTTTTTTCCAAAACTTTATAAATTTGTATACTTATATGTAAAGTTGCAAACAAAAAATTTGTATACTTATATGTAAAGTTGCAAACAAAACTCTACGTGTGACTATGACATGCTGCCTAGGAGAGTAGGTGGTAGTGGATATTCTACTACGTAAACTTTTCCTAAAACATTGAGAAGTCTGACTGGATATTTTGTATTTGTGGTGGCTTCCTAAAATATTATATCCGTCAAGTAACGGAGTCTAACGTCGTTCCGTTAAGGGCTGTAACGGCGACAAAGAAGGCAGCCGTATTGTCGATCACGTGCAGCGCGGCGTCACAAAGAAGGGACTCCACCAGCGACCCCTCAGAAAGAGGGGTGGGTCCCATGTGTAGTTATCATAAATTCTGAAGTCACAAGGAATTCTAGTATATACTTTATTGCACTTCACTTCTGTTGGTGGGGTGGGGTCTTTATCTACATTTGTGTGGTGTTGAATATTAGGGATGTGACTTGGCCACGTGATATTCCCTCCCCTTCACGGAAACACCTAGAGATTTATTAAAGATTTCAAAAGAGAATAAATGGAAAATTTTATCATAATTTAATTGTCAATTTAGTGGTGACGATGATTATTTATAAAAAAAATTTATGAATGTAGTTTATTTTTTCACTGGAAAACAAATTATTCAGATTTATTTATTGGTGGCTTTTAAGAGGCAAATTTTTGCTCTTACTAAATATCTCTAGATCTTGATTTGTTAACCTATTTCTTTATATATAAAGAAAACAAACTCTTCACCAATCAAAAATAATTTTAAAGCATAGTAAAAGCCTAAAAAAATTATTTGCTACTCCTAAAAATAAAGAAAAACATTATATATTATTTCTGAAAAAAATTATATATTATTTCTAAAATAAATAATATTTCTATTTATTCATTATTGTTATAGATATTTCATGGTCATAAAACACCTTAAATTATGCATAAAAATGAAATGAATGGTATTATATCTCCCTTACCTTTTTTAAATATATGTACATTGGTACATTATTCTTAAATATATTATACACAAATTTTATGTAAAGATGTTGTAATTGTAATTGTGTAGGAGATAGAATCCCATATTCCTTAAAAGTAGCTATCACATGAAACTTGTTTGTATATAAATATAGCACATCAAATCGTTGTCAAAAATCTGTACTCACTTTATGTTTGTGGCCAACATCCATAATGTCATCTCATGTATTTTATTTTATTTTATCATAATGTCATGTAATGTATTTATTTTATTTTTATTTTATATTTTTTTCAATTTAAATAATTTATGTAAAGACTATTTTCACTTTTGTAGTACTTTTCGACTTTTGGTTAACAATTCAAACAATTTGACTACAACAGGTGTTCTTTTCATGTCAATCAATTTTTTGGGTTATTATTTTTAGTTAACTATTTTAAAAACAATTGGACTACAAGAAGTTGTTTTTTTGGATTACAATAAGTTAAATTTTTTTGGGTCATTTTTGAATTTTTTATTATAATATGTTGTTATTTTTTGAAAATTTTGCGGTAAATTTTTTGGATTAATACTGCGGTGAATTTTCTCGATTAATACTTGAGTCTATATTTTCTCTATTAATACTTGAGTCTGCCATGAAATTTTGGGGTGAATTTTCTCGATTAATACTTGGTGTGCAGTGAATTTTCTGGATTAGTACTTGGGTCTGTGGTGAATTTTCTCGATTAATACTTGAGTCTACTATGAATTTTCTCGATTAATACTTGGGTCTGCGGTGATTTTTTTCTTGATAATTTTTCGGACCTGAGCACTTGAGGCCTGCTGTCTGGTTTGCTGATATTCAGATGCACACATTTCTTATCTTTTTCTAATATATATTTGCTCATATTTTCTCAAGTATGAATAATTCACCACAGTTACCAAAGATTACCAAAGGTAGACCTAGCATAGTTACTCTACAAAGCCTTTATGAGTATATAGAGTCTTTAGAGAAACGTAGAGAAGAAAAAGAAGTCAAGCTACAAACCCAGTTAGAAGCCATGCTGGAAAATAAATTCACATCTCTTGAAGACAAGATCCAAAAAAAAATAGAAAATAAAATAGAACTATTGGGGAATAAAATGGAGGCAATGGAGACTAGTTTGCAGGTCATAGAAAAACAAAACTAAGATACGAAACAAACATCCTAGCAAGGAGATGTTGATAATATAAAGGGTCTTAGAATGAAGGACATGATTAAAGAACTAGAAGAAAAAGTTAACAACAGTCTCACCCTAAATAGTGGGGCAGGTAAATTAGATATCAAACCAATTAAAGATGAAATGAAAAAAATGATCGAATTAGACCATGAGCATAACAAAAGGGCCTTGCACCTTATAATCTTCAGTTTGAAAGAGGAGGTAGACAAAGATACTTTAGCCATAGCCCAAACATAATTACATAATAGATTACAAATTGAAACCATGTGTCTCATAGAAGCAACAAGGTTAGGAAAATTAACTGAGAATAAAGGAAGGTTGATCCGAATAAAGGTGAGCTCTACTGACCATAAGTATGACATACTTAGTAAAACCTCAAGTCTAAAAGGAACAGGAATATTTATCAATGAAGATCTCATTCCAAAAGATCAAGCAGAATTAAGAAAGGAGGTTCAAAAGGTAAAAGAAGCTAGGAAGGAAGGAAAATGGGCAATAATCAGAAACAGAAAAGCCGTTATTCGAGATAGAAACCAAAAATATAGTAATAAATAGCAATTCAACATGCTCCAAATTATTTCTTGGAACTATCGGGGCTTTCCATGGAACAAAGGCCCCAAGCTAAGTTGGATTTCAAATGATGTTGATATTATATTGCTTGTTGAAACTTGGGAGAACGAAGAATCTAAGGTCCCTAACATAGATGGCTTTGCACTATGGTCTACCTGGAACAACCGATCCTCCCGTAGAGGCATTGGGGGCATCGCTTGCTACATTAAGAAGAACATCTCCCCCCATGCTAGGATTTATAAAAATGACCCTTACAACCAATATAGTTGGATTGAGATTACTGACATTAATGATAAAAAGACCTACATAGCAATTTGTTATTCCCCCCCCATTAACTCTAACTTCTATAAGAAAAATAATCTAGATAAAAATAGTCCTTACAATGGTTTAGAGAATGATATTTCTAGCCTAAGGAATGAAGGTAATATCGTTTTAATGGGTGACTTTAATGCTCGAACTTCAAGCAACCAAGCTATTCTTCTAAGAAATCATTCCAACCCCAGTTCTCTTTGGTTAGACAAAGACCTTACTCTGGCTAGCCAGTACAAAAGGAACTCTGAAGACCTCGGGGATAATTTGTTTGGGTCAGAGCTAATCAAGCTCTGTAGTGCTCAGGATCACATTATTTGCAACAGTCTAAATAAGTGACCCAATTCTAGCTAGATGACCTGCATCCATGGGCTTGGCAGTAGCATAATAGACTATGTTATTTGCAATCTCCCTTTATACAACGAAATAATAAATTTTGACATCTTAGACGACCATGAGCCTGACTGTAATCATAGGCCTTTACTCATAACTCTCAATTTTTTCATGCATAGAGATCCCATAGAAGATAATCCTTATAGTCAAAATAACTTAATCTTTGATAGAAATAAAAACGATCTCTTTCTAAATGAATTAAAAACTAATTTTCTTCCTTTATCTAGTATAGACAACATAGAAGACCTCTATCATAATTTTACTACAACCCTCTCATATTATATTAAAAATTTCTCATTTGAAGTCTCAAGTAATAAAATAAATAGCAAAACCAACCCATGGTATGACAAAGATTGTAAAAGTGCGAGGAGAGTAATTAAGGAAGCAGTTGATGAATCTCTCAAAATTGACAAGACAAAAATCTACAAAGCCCTAACTAAAAGGAAAAAATGGCAATATATTCGTAAAAGACAAGAGAATCTCTTACACCTCTCTAATGTGGCTCCTAAGAAATTATAGAGGCATATTCTAACTAGGAAAACTAAAGATAATAATAAAATTGCTTTACACGACAGGAATTCCTACCTTAAAAAGCTTTATGAATCTCCAAATGCCAGGGATAACTTTGAAACCCTGCTCACAACGAAAGAAGTTTTCTCATTAGAAGACATTGATTTTGGGGTTAAACGCCTGGAAAATGGGAAAGCTAAAGACATTGAAGGTTACCAGGCGGAAATCTTAAAAATGGGAGGCCCTGTCCTCATCCCCCACATCCACAAGCTTTTCAACCAAGCGGTCAAGCAAGGGTTCCCTAAACCTTGGACTCAGAGCCTCATTATCCCTATTTTTAAAAGTGGGGATACAAATAACCCCTCTAATTATCGGACAATTATCATCAACCCTCTCTTAGCCAAGTTATATGGTATTATTTTGGAAAATAAGTTGAGCATTTGGCTTGAAAGTGAAGGTAAGCGGGCTAAAGGCCAAGCGGGTTTTAGAAGGCAACACTCAACAACGGACCACCTCGTTACGCTTAGGATCATTATGGAGGAATGTCGCAATGATAAATCCAATCTCTTATGTTGCTTTGTGGACTTTAGAAAAGCTTTCGATACGGTTCCTAGAAACAACCTATGGAATAGATTAGAAGAGCTAAATGTTCCTTTTGAGCTAAGAGCGGCCGCTATAAGGTTATATGAGAATGTAATTTCCAAGTTAAAAAGAAATGAGAGGTGGTCAAAAGATATTAAGTGTAATATCGGAGTTAAACAAGGTTGCCCCCTCTCCCCTCCCTAATTTGGCATTTACATCGACAAGCTAGAAGGTTTTTTAGAGGAAGCAGGATGTGCTAGCACGATCTTAGTTGGGATAGTCATCATCCTTCTTCTCTATGCTGACGATATTGTTCTTCTCGCAAGGTGCCCATCTGATCTTGATAAGCAACTTAGACTTCTTAAGGATTTCTGCTCTACCATGGGTATTTCTGTTAAAACTAACAAAACAAAAGTTATGATTATCAAATCCAAGAAGGACACTTACGCTAATTTTATGTATGACAATAGTAACTTGGAGGAAGTGTCTTCTTACAAGTACCTAGGAATTGATATTCATCACAAGCTCAACTAGAAATATAACATTCAGAAAATGATTAATGGGGGGTGGAAAGCTTATTTTGGTCTTGAAAATAATTCTAAAACAAAAAACCTCGTAATGTGGGATAGAAAGAAGTTCCTCTTTGAAACTTTAGTCACTCCTATTATCTTATATGAATGTGAGGTTTGGGGTTGCCGCATCTCTAGAGAATCTTGGAGAAAGATTGAGAAAATCCATAAGTGTTTTATAACGTATAACCTTAAAATTAAAAGAAATACACCCTATCTTATTCTCCTTATAGAAGTGGGTCTTTCCCCTATCGAGAGCCTAGTTATGACTAGGTTTCTGTTGTACAAGCACAAGCTCAATAACATAGGAGACCATATACTTCCTAAGCTAGCTTTAAATTCTAGCCAAAACCACGTAAGGCCTAAACGAGGTTGGTATAAAGACACCAGGGCCTGGTTAAACCATTGGGAGATCGACAAGAATGTTGCATTGCAAAATTAACCCCACCCTAGAAGATCAAAAGTATCTCTCTGTTTTAACTAGCTCAAAGAAGAAAATTAATATAGCCAAGATTATAACGAACTCTCATGAGCTCCATAGTGAAACAGGTCGTTGGACAGTTCCTAAAACACCATGGATGGAAAGGATCTACCATCTATATGAGAATATGAACATCGAGGATGAAAATCACTCTCTTAGAGTGCCCCATGTACAACCACATCAGAGTTCAATTTTATAATCTTTGTTGCAATACTAACCTTCCTAGCCTTTTAAGATGTCAAAATTATAGTGAGCTCGGGTGGCTTCTCTCCACTCTTTTTGAGCATAGGAATAAAATCTTAAACCAAACTAAATAACTATTTTCTTTAGGTCTGATAAACCAAATATTAGTCTTAGTGGACGTTAACCATCATCATCATCATCATCATTAATTGGAGTGTTATTATGATTTTTTTATTGTTTAAATTGTGTTTTTTACTATATAAATGGATAGTTATTTCCAAAAAAAAAAGTATGTAATGATTTTTTTATTGGTCTCAGGTTTTGGATTGTTACTCCATCTATCATCAAAAACCAAAGAACTTTGAAAGCTTTTCAATTAATTTTTTTAATCTAAATATTTCCAAACATTAAAAAAAAAATTCAACTTTACTCCTTTTATCTATTAATTAATTAATTTAATTATCAATAATTTGAAACAACCCTCTATATATATATATGAAATTTTCATGGTATTATTTTATTATAATTTCTTTTAACTAATTTTATTATTAATTATTAAATAAAATATCTTTTTAATTCTCAATTAATTTTAATCTTTTATTAATTATTACTGTTAATTATTAATTCCTAATTTCTATTCAAATCTCATTTGAATTTTTAGTATTTCAATTCTTCTTTAAATTAACTCTTTCTTTGATTTAGAAAGCATTTAATTTTAATTATTTAATCCATTTTCAATTTAAGTTAATTAATAATATATTTTTATTAAGAATTTGGTCAATTTTAAGTAATTCTTATTTAATATCATTTTATTGTTAGTTGAACCCCTTTTAATTATTCGTCTATATATTTATTATTTTCAATTCTTTTAATTTTTTCTTTTTCCTTTTTCATTTTTAATTCTTAATTCGTAATCTAAGTTTTAATAAATTCTTATAATTTTTTCTTTTTCTTTTTTAATTTTTAATTAATAATCATTAATTTTCAATAAATTCTTATTTTCTAATTTTAAGTTATTTAATTTTCAATGAATTTAGAAATAGGTTTATTTTTAAATTATTAAATTTATTTTATTTTCATAAAATTGACCTTTAATCCAATTGATACTAGTTCTTTTTCTCTTATAAAAATCTTTTTAAAAACCATTAGACAATTCTCTTCATCGCTAACAATATGAATAATTGTGCAAGTCTTGAATCATTCATACATATATAAATTCAACACTCTAGTAAAAACCTTAATTATTATATATATAATTTAAAACAAAATTAACCCATATATAAATATTCAAAAAATAAACAATTAAACAACTACTATAATCTTTTCTTTTCTTTTCTTTTTTAACAATTAATTAAAATTAATAAAAAATCTTTAAAATTCAAAATTATGTTAAGTTTTAGGTCAACATCTTAAAGCTTCACTTTTACATTTAATACATCTCTAATTTTCTAGAATTGTTGCACATCAATGCCTAATTTTCTTTTTGAATTTAAAGGTTTCTATTTTATGCTCTCATCATTTCAACTTTCAAAATGTATAGGTTTCTATTTTATGCTTTCAATGAATCATTCTCATCATTTCAACTTTCAAAATGTATGTACTATGTTTTACATGTGAGTTTTGTTAGGTTTTTTAGTATCTATTTTTCTTCTTTGAAAATAAGAGGTTTTTTTATTTGATGTTTTATGAGAATCATTTTTTTATTTTAATTTTTAGCTTGTGTTATATTTTAAATTTAAATTTTATTTAATATTTTTATAATTTTGATTTTTTTTTTAAGGTTTGGCAGGAATATATTTTTATTATGTCCAATATATCACCGTAATCGAGGTAGGGACCAGTGACTACACATCAAGGAGTGCCTTAACAAAGCACCCGATGGTTGGACCCCATGGACTATCCTTCAATTTTTATAAAGATGTGATATTTTTATTTTTTTTTAAAAGAATTAATAAATTCTTTAATTAATATTTTTATAAGATAGTGTAATTAATTTTTTATTTAGTTCTTATCGTTGTTTTTTAGGTCCCTATATTACTAGTGTAGTCCCTTATTGTTGTTATTGTAGCCCCCTTATTGTTATTGTTGTACCCCTGTAGTCCCCATATTGTTATTATTGTGCCCCATAAAACCCCACTATTGTTATTGTTGTGCCCTTACATTATTATTGTTAAGTTGGCTATGATTATATTATAACCCCATGGACTCCTATATATAGAAAGGAGGTTTTGTCATTTGGATCATCCAAGAAATTTTCATTTATGTAATGTAAAGGAGGTTTCCCCCTCGAAGGGGTTGATTTCTAAGGTGTTGATCTCTCTTTTCTTCTATTTCTGGAGCTGGTTTTATAACATTTGGTAGCAAGCTTTGGATTCTAGGGTTTCGCTGCTTTAAATAGGTCATCGTGGCATTTTTGCTACAACTTTTTTCTATGAAGGTTCAATAGCTAAAAACAAAACCCATTTGCGAAGAAATCTCGATGAACGTCGTGTAAAAATTTCAGATATTGGTTCGCAATATTTTCGGAGATATGATCTCTGGAAGTTAGGTTTTTTTGCAGGCTCTTAAATTTCATCTCAAAGAGGTGACCTTAGGAAAATCTTCATAACTCTCTCTCTGAGCATCGGATTGGAATTACGTAAAAAGTGGTTGAAATTACACGAACTGTAGTTTATTGTGTATCAAGTTTAGAGGTGAAGGAGGAAACAGTGACATGTGGCACATCGTACAAGTTCGCTCTATTGAACCATTCCATAATTAGGTCATTGGGGGAGATTAGAAATAAATTTGACTTGAAGAGTCCAAATCAAGTTAGACATGTGGTATTGGAAAGAAGATTCAGAGGGCTACTAAAGGACCGAAGATAAAATCTCAAGGATCTGAAATTTCAGATATACATCAGTTTCAATATCGAGCTCCTCAAAAGTAAGAAAAAGGTGTGTCAAAAGTCTTGTTTGAAAATAAGTTTGAAGTGATTCCAAGGGCATATTGAAGCATAGATATCAATATTGGGTTCTAAAATGGCCCCTAAAAAGAATTCAAAAACCATTAAGCCCTTAGAAGGCTCTACTATGACTCATGAAGAGGAAGAAGTGCAACATGATATATCAAAATTACAAGACCCGAGTGCACCAAATTTCACTCTTGCAAATAGCAATAAAAAATGAAATGGAAGTTTTGAAGAAATCCATGGAAGCTAAGATGAATGGTTTGAAGAATGGTGTGGAAGCTAATATGGATGGTTTGAAGAATGGAATGGAAGCTAAGATGGATGACATGGAAGCTAAGATAGATGAAAATATGAAAGACAACATGGAAGACATGATAAATGATCTAAAAGTAGAAATGGAAGGTTTGAAGGAAGGTTTGATAAATTTGATACAATAAATAATTCCTATTTGTGAAAAGGTAGTATAGGAAACTCATGATGAGAAAAAAATAAATGTTAATCCTGATTTCATAAACTCTAATGTTGGATTGAATACCCACCATATTCCAATTTAAGATCGATATGAGGAAGTTTGATGGCAAGTATCATGTAACATGGATACTATAGATGGAGCAATATTTTGATCTCCATAATGTGCAAAACACACAAAAGGTACACATTGCAACTTTATATTTAGAACAAAATAAATTTGTATGGTATCTATGGCTTTTCTCTCGTAAAAAAATTGTCATTTGGCCAATTTTTACGAAGGAAATGACAGCACATTATGAGGATACAAAGAGCAACATATTCTTTAGCCAGTTGATAAACTAAAACAAAATAGTTCAATGGTGAAGCACATTGAGGAATTCCAAAAATTGAATATACGGGTAACTGATATTCCAGAGGAACACAGGATTGTTGTCTTCATAGGGACTTTAAAGGATAACATCCAGCATGAGGTTCGCCTTTGGGAACCTGATTCATTGGAGAAGGTAGGAATCAAGTTGACAAGAAAAATTGAAATTGAAATTATGGCGACAAGGAAACCTACCACTCACATCTATAAAGATGTAAGTGCTTCTAGTCCTAGAATTCCACAACCTACAAGGTTAACACCACAACAATTGGAAGAAAAAGAGCAAAAGTTCTTTGCTACATTTGTGATAGAAAATACACTAAAGGTCACAAGTGTGCTAAGAAGAAATTATTTTACATAAATTGTGAAGAGGAGAAAGAAAATTAACAATAAACTTCAAAAGAATAGGATATACACCAGGAACCAACATTATAGAAAGAAGAAATGATTTCGACCATATTCTTTAATGCATTGGCAAGAATTAACATTCCTCAAACTCTCAAAATAGAAGGACATATCAAGAAGAAAAATGTAACATTGTTGATTGATTCATGTAGTAACCATACTTTTATCCATTATAAGGTAGCCAAGGAATTGAATTTCTTCCTATACCCAGTACCAGAGTTTCAAGTGATGGTTGCAAATGGAGGGACTATAAATTGCTCTGGAAAATGCCATAATATCAAGATAACCATGGGGGAATATGTATTGAATAGTCCAATTATTTCCATTCCAATGGGAGGTGTTGATGTTGTACTAGCAGTACAATGGTTACAATCTTTGAGGACAATAGCTTTTAATTTTCAAGAAATTTTCTTGAATTTTTTTCAAAAGGAAAGGAAGTTGAATTACGGGGTATCGAAGGGAATATGGGAAAGATAATAAGCTCTGACGTTATGACAAAGCTTCTGAAGAAAGAACAATGAGGTGTAATTGCACAATTATGCTCACTAGAAGTTCCAACATCAAAATCATCTATTTCTCCATATCTCCAAAAAGTCTTAGACAATCATTCCAAGATGTTTGAAACTCCAAAAGGACTCCCACCTATTCTTGATCATGATCATGCTATTAATTTGATTCTAGGGAGTGTTCCTTCAAACATCAGGCCTTACAGATATCCTTATGCCCAAAATAACGAAATTGAATGTATGATTACAGAAACGTTAGAGACTGGTATAATTCAACCTAGTCAAAGTTATTTCTCTACTCCAGTAGTATTGGTGCACAAGAAGGATGGATCATGGCGCATGTCTCCAGATTATAGGGAGCTTAATAAGCTCAATATTAAAGATAAATTTCCCATTCTTATGATTGATGAATTATTAGATGAATTACATGGAGAAGTTCATTTTTCCAAGTTGGATCTTCATTCAGGATATCATCAAATTAGAATGAAGATTGAAGATATTCCGAAAACAACATTTCGAACACATGAGGGTCATTATGAATTTTTGGTCATGCCTTTTAGCCTTACCAATGCACCTTCTACATTTCAAGGGTTGATGAATTCCATTTTTAAACCCTTCCTTAGAAAATTTGTGTTAGTATTTTTTGATGATATACTAATGTACAAAAGGTCTTGGAAGGATCATGTTCAACATGTTGATAGGGTGCTCAAACTATTGGAGGAGAAACAATTATATGCAAAAACCTCCAAATGTTTCTTTGGAGTACAAGAGGTGGAATATCTGGGTCATATTGTATCTCAGGAGGGTGTTAAGGTAGACCCTAACAAAACTAAATCCATTAAGTAATGGAAATTCCCCACAACCATAAAGCAGTTCTGATGATTTCTTAGGTTAACATGGTATTATCGCAAGTTTGTTAAGAATTATAGGAGAATAGAAGCACCTCTAACAAAATTATTGAAGAAAGATGCATTTTCATGGACTCCTAAAGCAACTAAGGCCTTTGAACATCTTAAAGATGCAATGTGCCTAGCACCGGTCTTAGCTACGCCATACTTCACAAAAACATTTATTGTGGAATGTGATGCCTCATGAAATGAAATTGGTGTTGTTTTAATGCAAGAAGGAAGACCCGTTTCTTTTGAAATTCGTCCAATCAAAGGAAAGTATTTATAGAAAGCTATTTATGAGAAAGAAATGTTGGAAATACTACATGCACTAAAGAAATGGTGACCTTACCTAATGGGAAGGCACTTCAAGGTAAAAAATGATCATGATAGTCTTAAATACTTTTTGGAACAAATATTATCTTCAGAAGAGAAGCAAAAATGGGTCACAAAGATGTTGGGTTATGACTTTGAAATCATCTACAAAAAATGGAAGCTAAATGTTGTTGCAGATGCACTCTCAAGAAAGGATGAGTACGTGGAAGCATTGATTTGTTCCATTTCTATTATCCAACCATATTGGATAACTGAAGCAAGGGAGAAATGGAAGAATGAAGAAAAAGTGTGGACACTCATTCAAAAGTTGCAGCAAGATCCCAATACATTTGATACATTTAGTTGGAAAAAATGATTCCTTCTGGTACAAAGATCACTTATATATTTGTAATAATTCCCAACTAAAAAAAAATATTCTTTTGGAATTGCACACCTCTCCCGTAGGAGGGGACTCAATATTTTTAAAAACTTACCAAAGGGTGAAGAAAGATTTTTTGGGGATGGCCTTAAGTATGATATTCAAAATTTTGTGGTAGAATTTTTAGTTTTCCAGCAAAATAAAGTTGAGACAATTAAGATGTCGGGTCTACTACAACATTTACCCATTCCAAGTCAACATTGGGAGGAGGTTTCAATGGATTTTATCACAGTTTTACCTAATTCTAAAGGAAAGAGTGTCATCATGGTGGTAATTGATATACTTACCAAGTATGCACACTTTTGTGCATTTTCTCATCCATTTAAAGCAAGTACAGTTGCTACTGCATTTATGGAAACAATTCAAAAGCTGCATGGAAACCCAAAGATTATTGTAAGCAACAGAGATCCAATTTTCACTAGAAATTTTTGGATGGAATTATCTTCTTGTTTAGGTACTCAACTAGCCCATAGCTCCTCTTATCATCCTCAATCCGATGGGAAAATTGAGATAGTGAACAAATGTTTGGAAGGATATCTTCGATGTTTTGTATTTGATAAATAAACACAATGGATCAAGTGGTTACCTCTAGCTAAATGGTGGTATAACACATCCTTCCATACTGCAGTAAAAATGACCCCATTTATGGCACTTTATGGATATCATCCACCATCCATCACATCATCTTTAAGATAAAATTATAAGGTTCCAACAGTGGAAGATCACATCGAGCATCAAAAACAAGTTCTCCAACTCTTAAAGGATAACCTAAATTTGGCACAAAATTGAATGAAACAACAAGCAGATCAACATCGCAGTGAGAGAAGTTTTGATGTAGGAGACTAGGTATTTTTACGGCTACAACCATACAAACAAATGTCCCTCATAACAGTAAGCCATTTAAAAATACTATAGCTTGAAAAGACATTATTGATCTAAAAATAAACTTTATTCATAAAGTATTGGTTCCTTTAGAGAGGTTGTTTGATAATAATGATGTATTTTTAAAGCATGATAGTAAGACAGATGGAGAGAGTAAAATTGACTGCAATATTGGTACATAAAATCAGCCTATATTTGTTAAAGTTTCTACATTTCTTCCTCAAGAAACTAGAACTAGATATGTCAAGCTGCTGAAGCAATATGTAGACATTTTGCATGGTCTTACAGTGATTTGAATACATATGACAGAAGTATAATGGAACATAAAATTCCTCTTAAAAAAGAAGCAAAGCCTGTAGCACAAAATATAAGACATATTAATCCCATGTTTCTCCCTATCATTGAAAAGGGAATCAGAAAGATGTGGGAAGCCAAAATAATTATGCCTTTAATATTTTCCAAGTAGGTAGCTAATATAGTCCCGAATCGAAAGAAGAATGGTGAAATTATAATTTGTGTTGATTTTTGCAATTTGAACCAGTGTTTGCTAAAGGATAATTATCCTTTACCCAAGATGGACCATATTTGGAGAAGGTTGTAGGCTTAAAGAGAGTGTCAATGATAGATTTTTTTTTGGGGTACAATCAAATGTTAGTTGATAAACAAGACAATGAGAAAACAAATTTTAATACACCATGGGGAACATTTATGTACAATAAGATGCCTTTTGGTTTAATGAATGCAGGTGCAACATTTTAGCAAGTAATGGATATTTCCTTCACAAGGGAAAAGAACAAATTTGTAGTCATTTAATAGGATGACATAACATTATTTTCAAAATCTGATGAGGATCATTTAAAACATTGGCAGCAAGTGTTTAATAAGTGTAAAAAAATTGGTTTGTCTTTAAACCTAAAGAAATCATGCTTTGTTGTTCAAGAAGGAAAACTATTGGGGCACATAGTGACAGAAAATGGTATTTGTATTGACCTAGGGAGAGTTGAGGATATACAAAAAATTGGTTTACCCAGAAATAAGAAAGAGTTACAGTCATTTTTGGGTAAAATTAATTTTCCGAGGAAGTTTGTTCCAAACTTTGAAGAACTGATTAAACATATAAATGTCTTACTGAAGAAATATGCAGAGTTCAGATGGCAAGATTAATCAAAAAAGTATTTCATAGCAATCAAATCTGCTTTGATTTAAGCCTCAGTGTTAATCAGCCCTGATTTTGAGAAGGATTTTCTTACTTTTTCATATGCTTCTGAGGAAACTATTGCAACAGTTTTACTTCAAAAGAATAAAGAAAGCTTGGAGCAGCCTATTTATTTTTTTCATTCATGCATTAAGCGATATTGAGTTAAAGTACAACTTGATTGAAAAACATGCATATGCATTGGTAAAGGCTTTAAGGTCTTTTTGAGTTTATGTTCTACATTCAAAATTCATTGCTTTTGTGCCAAATATTGTTTTCAAGGATGTATTGTTGCAGCCATATACAAATGATGGGAGGGGAAGATGGTTAACAAAGATTCTGGAATTTGACATTGAAATCAGACCTACTAAGTTGATAAAGGGACAGGGCTTAGCCCGCTTGATGGCAGAATCAAAGTGCAAAGCTCTAAATCTGAACATGGAGGTAGTTGAAGAAGAAGATAAAGAAGGTATATTCGATTATCCCGAAATATTTTATTCCAACTGGTATAAGGATATAGTGTAATTTTTATTAAATCTCAGTTGTCCTCCAGAAATGGAAAAATCAAAGACAAGGGCTTTTAAATTGAAGGCTGTTAAGTATTGCATAATAGAAAATCATCTTTATTGGAAAGGCCCTGTAGGAGTTTTGTTGAGATGTGTAGATGAAGTTGAGTCATAGAAAGTTATGTCAGAGATACATGCAAGGGTGTGTGGTGGAAATTTATACTGGAAAGCTAATGTAAATAAAATTCTAAGAGCTTGCTATTATTGGCCGACTCTTTTCTCTGATGTTTTTGCTAAAGTCAAGGCTTGCACTAAGTGTCAAAAGTTTTTCGGTAAGCAGAAGATTCTCCCACTACCTCTCATTCCCATTTCAGCAGACGCCCCTTTCCAGCAGTGGGGGTTAGACTTCATTGGAAAAATTAAAATGCCATCATCAGGACAACACAAGTGGATTCTTACAGCCACAAACTATTTCACCAAGTGGATTGAGGCCATTCCAACCAAAAACGCCACTGACACGGTAATAATTAAATTTATGTTGGAAAATATTATGTCTAGATTTGGTTTCCCTCAATAGTTGGTGACTAACAATGAAATGGATTTTAAATTTTCCAAGATGAAAAATTTATGTCAGGAATATAATATTGATTTGACTCATTATGCACCTTATTACCCCCAAGGTAATGGGTTAGCCAAGTCATTGAACAAAATCCTAGTAAGAATCACAAAGAAGACGATGCCAGAAAACAAAAGAAATTGGGATACTCAACTAGTTCATGCTATTTGGGAAGACAGTGTGAGGAGCAAGAGATCAATTGGAGTTTCTCCCTTTCAACTTGTTTATGGTACTGATTCTATGATTCCATTACAGTTTTCCCTTCCTGTTATGAAGTTTTTACAAGATGAAATTGATGATTCAAATCCCATACAGAGAAGAATGTTGCAACTTATAGAAGCTCATCAAATCTGGGAATCCCTAAAGGACAAAGCACATAAATACAAAGCCAAAGTAAAATTTGTTTTTGACAAAAGGGAAAACGAACAAGTATTTCAAGAAAATGATTTGGTATTGCGTTGGGATGCAAGAAGAGAAGACCATGGAAAGCATGGTAATTTCAACAATTTGTGGTTTGGGCCATTCAAAATCGCTCAAGTTCTAGAGAATAACACATTTCTTCTGAAGCACATAGATGATGATCAATTGACTAGGGGTCCATTCAATGGTCATTTTCTCAAACATATTTTTTTTTGTTAAGTCAGTCAGTCTTTCCATTGTAAAAATATGGAGTGTTGTTTCAATAAAACTCCATGCCCAATGGTATTTGTGTTTGTAAATAGAGTCGGTCTTAAGTTCAGTCAATGAAAAGTCAGTTCTTGTCATTATTTTCTAAATTCAAAAGTCCTGAGAGTTTAAGACACTGAATCTATGGTCCTTGAAGCCTCACAGGGAGAACTTCATCCCCAATAGGAGCCACTGTTAGCACTACAATTTTTCAAAGTTTGGTCACTATTGCATTTGTGTCTTTGATCCTCTTTTGTCCCCTAGCCTATGGTTGAAGGCCCTGGAGGGTTAAAAATGTGTCAAATTTTTTATCATTTTTAATAAAATCTAAAATGTTTGAGTCCAATAGTTTGTTTTGTGTCTTAGAGTAATTAGGATGAATCTTCTTCTAAATAATTTTTTTAACTACCTTGAGTAGTTAAGGCCATGGATTTAGTTTGAGAAGTATTATTTATTCATAATGATATCTTCTATCCAAGGCTAAGGATAAAATGTTAGAGTCATCTGTTATTTTAGGAATAACAGGAAATTGCAACCTTTTCTGAAAAAAGTAGTTATTTTCTTCAGAAAATTTGGTTTCATAAGCAACACAGAAATAGCTACAGGTAAAAAGACACTGCTCTTTGGAATAATTGAAGGTCTTCTAAACAAGAGGTATTACCCTTTTGAAAGGTGGCTATTTCTAATTGGAGGTTCATTAAAAGGGGGTTGGCTATTCTACTTGTTAAGGTAAGTTAATCTAATGATACTCATTAAAGGTGAAGTATATCAAAATTGAGGTACAAGTAGCAGTTAGTTAATTATTCGATGGAGTGAAATGTTTGGTGGAGTGAGTGATCAGGAGTTTATAAATTTTGCTCAAAATTCAAAGTTATAGGATTGGGTTGAAACCAGGATGGTTGCGTAGAGCTCGTCTTCCTGATTCGGGCATTGTGAACGGTTCGAAAAAATGATCTTGTATGAGGAAGATATTGCGTTCTAATCGAAATTCCAAACAGGTGAAATTGTGACAGTTTGACCAGGTTTGACTGGGATGCACAGTCAAAAAATAGGAATGTACAGTCAGCAAAAAAGAATATTCCTTTCCACCGGTTCAATCGTGGTTTGACAAGTGCCACAATTTTATTAGTAGTACGGTTTGGAAGGGCCAATCAAAAGCTACCACATGGCTAGCCCTGAGGCCGCCACGTGGCCCCACAGCTGTATAATAAAATTTTGTAAGGTTCCGTAGGAATCAACCCCCATACCTCTTGTCGGGCACGCATACACTCTACCATGCATGCTATACATTTGTTTCTTAACCACTAAGGGCACGGGTTTGTATTAATGTGTATTGAAATGGTGTATAGGGGTTGGGAACTGCTGGCGGTCCCAACCCACTAGCGGTTCCACAGCATATGTCACATGGAAAAAAAAAAACGATAACACCGCGCAGTTAATGCAATACCCGATAGCTCAACCCCGTTTCAAAAGTTAAAACCACAGTTTAATGTGGAGTGGATAAGCGCTCCGATGTTTATGTAACCCGCGGTTTGGGGGTGCACATGTGGCCACCACCCAACCAGAACACTTAATGCAGTGGTCAATTCAGCGAAAAGGTTAGCGAGTGCACCTAAATTCGTGGCCTATGCCATTTTTAACTCCAGTTAAGTGGAGTTCTCCACTTTTAGTGGAGATTTCCTAGGTGAAACCGGGAAAAAGTATAGTAGGCCGAATTTTCGACCATTCTGAGTGAATGAAGAGTCATTTTGAGTAATTGGAGCATTCTTGAGCCATTGGTGTAGAGAAAACAACCATTAGAGTAATATAACTACATGTAATAGAAAAGTTTTGAGCATAATGAAATATGGACAAGCCATTGGGAGCTGGACCACCAAATGTAGCCTATGAGGGGTGAACTGATTCATCATGCCTGCTATGTAAATTTCATGTGGTGGCTTATTTCTCTGTTTTACACTATTTTTCAGTGTTATTTATGCTTATTTCATGCTTATAATTAACTAAAAATCATCTACAACTCATGGAAAAACTCCTTAAACCTTATGCAAACTAATGAACTGATTATGCGCATGTTTTATAAACTGAAAGACACTTAGCACAAAAAAACTAATACAGTCATTTCAGATCAGGTTGGTATCAGAGTTAGATTTTATTCTCTGTTGTTGTTTAGTGCAAACAATTTTTTAACTCTTTGCAAGTTTTAGATGCTTACAAGGCTCAAGCTCAAAATAGGAGAAGGAAAATTGGTGGAAGCAGAAGGGTCTCAAAAAGAGCCAAAGCAAAGGAGAGCAATATTGCCACAGTCTCCACCACCTAGTTCATCTCCTAAAGAAGCAGAAGTTCCATTAAGCATGCCTCATCAGGAAGGAGAAATCCATGAAGAATTTGACCCTAAGGAGGAAGAAAGAGTGTTCACGAAAGCATTTCTTGACATGACTGAGATGGTTAGAATCCTTTATCAAGAAAGGAATGAGAGACTGGAAGGAGAGGGATATAAACTTCACAAGGAAGGACAAGGATCTTCAGGAGGTAGACATGATGAACACAAGTTAAAGAAGGGAATGGATGAAATGGAGGTAATGGAGAGCCATCATCTTCACCCTCATCATCATCATCATCATCATCTAATTCTTCTTTAGTACATTAGCCACACAAGTCCAAGAGCACTGGTAAAAATCATTTTTTAAAACTTGATGTTAAGTTCAAATTGCAAATGTTTAATGGTGAAGTAAATGAAGACAAGCTAGATAATTGGATTATACAACTGGAGGTCTATTTGAGAATACAGAACCTTCAAGATGCTGATACAAAAATTCAATTAGCTTCTTTGAGAATGGAAGATGCAACACTTGTTTGGTGGGAAGCCAAGGCAAAGTAGAAAATCAAGAAACATGGTAAGATTATTCTATCATGGTAAGATTTCATTACTGTTATTAAACATCAGTTTTATCCATTATCTCATATGCAGAAATCCATCATGAACTGGAAGAACTTTAGGAAATTAAAGGGACAAAATGTGCAAGAATACACCCAAGAATTTATGAGAAGAGCTCTCTTATTAGGGGTGGATTTTCAAAGCCAAGATACTTTTATCAAGTACATAAGAGGCTTACATAGCTACCTAAAACATATTATTCTCATGTTTAACCCCACTAGTCTAGATGAATTTTGTTTTCAGGCCACACATCTAGAAGCTAGAGGGAAGAACATTTCTGAAGAGGGTAGAAAGAAACCTTTTAAGGGTAAAGCCAAGGAAAAGACCTCAAAAGGTATAAAAAAAAAATGCATCTATTAAGAAAGAGGGAGAAAAAGTGTCTTGTAAACATTGTTCAAAAGAAGGCCATGAGGAAACTCATTGTTGGAAATCAAATCCTAAATTGAGGCTAAAGAAACCCAAAAACAAAGGGAAACAAAAAACTGTTACTACAACTCAACATGATTTAGGATCTGATTCAGGTGATGAATCTAAAATTACAGCCATGGGATTGAAGAACATGAAGGGAAAAGAAATTGAAACTAAACCCAATACCATTATATGAAACTGTCACATAACACTCCAAATGAAGAAGAAATAATAGAATTGCTTCATGTGAGGGTCATATCCAAGCATACCAAGATTGACACACTGTTTGACAGTGGGCCACAAGAAAACTTAATCTTTGAATATTTGGTCAAGAAACTTAACCTTGAGACCATATCACATCCAAAACCATATCCATTGGGTTGGATTTGTAAGGATGCAAATCTACAGGTTTCAAAGAAATGTATATTGAGGTTTGCAATCACCGCAAGCTTTGTTGACACAGTTGAATTAGATGTGGTTCCGCTTGACATAAATAGTATTGTATTAGGGATTCCTTACTTGTATGATAGGAAAGTGATATTCCATCACCATGAGAACAAGTATCATTTATTCAAATATGGCAGGAGTTCATTGTTAGAGCACATCGTAAGAAGACAAACATTTCTTTGGTAAATGCTGGACAAGTAAAGAGGCTAGTAAATTCAAGTAAGAATTTTTTTCTTCTTATGATTAAGCCTAAAGATGATATTAATTATGAATCTTTTGAGGGATGTGATCCTAATTTGAAATCTGATTTACATGATGTGGTCAATGGACATCATGAGATTTTTTAGGAGCCAACAGGATTGCCTCCAAAAAGGGAAATTCAACATGAGATTCAGTTGCAGCAAGATTGTCCTCTTCCAAATATCAGTATGTATCGCATGTCAATAATGGAGAATGTTGAAAAAAGAGGCAAATAAAATATATGTTGGATAAAGGAATCATAAGGCCAAGCACCTCGCCATGTGGTTCACCCATAGTCTTGATACCAAAGAAAGATAGGACTTGGCACATGTGTGTGTATTTTCGAGCTTTGAACAAGATTACGATAAAAAATCGTTACCCACTCCCAAGAATTGATGATTTGCTTGATTAGCTGAAAGAAGAAATTTTTTTCACTAAGTTAGATTTTCGAAGTGGATATCATCAAGTAAGAATTGCAAAAAGTGATATATGGAAAACTGCATTCAAAACCAAACAAGGACTCTTTGAGTGGCTAGTTATGCCTTTTGGTTTATGTAATGCACCAGAAACTTTCATGTGAGTTAGGGATAATGTTTTACGACCATTCCTTGATGACTTTGTTATTGTTTACTTAGATGACATATTAAATTTGAGCAAAACAAGAGAAGCTCATGTCTTGCATGTGAATAGAGTGCTTGATATTTTTAAGAAAGAGAAATTGTTTCTTAAGATGTCAAAATGTGAGTTTGGAAAGACTTCTTTGGTATATTTGGGACATACTGTAGGAGGAGGAGAAGATTGATCCTTCTAAAGTGGAGGCCATTGTGAGTTGGCTCACACCCAAAGCAGTTACCGAGGTAAGAAGTTTCTTAGGTGCAACTCAATATTGGAGAAAGTTTATTGCTAACTTTTCTTCCACCGCAACTCCTATGCATGCAGTGACAAGTGTGAAGAAAGGCTTCTAATGGGGAGGAAAACAAAAACAATCTTTCGAATCTTTAAAAGACAAGATCATTTCAGCTCCAGTCCTTTCATTACCAAATTTGAGATAGCCATTCGAGATACAAATTGATGCTAGTGATTATGCCATGGGCATAGTTCTTTTGTAGCATGGTAAGCCTATCACCTTTCATTCAGAAACTTTTAATGGTGTTGTGACTAATTATCCTACATATGAAAAAGAACTATATGCGTTGGTACAAAGTGTCAAGAAGTGGAAACAATACTTTATGGGTAAAGAGACTATTTTACACACCAATCACCAACTATTACAGTACTTGCTGTCGTATACAAAATTGCAGCAAACAAGACATTTCAGGTGGATGGGATTTATTAAACAGTTTCACTTGGTTATAAGGTACAAAAAAGGTATATTCAACAAAGTTACAGATATGCTTTCGAGACCAATCATTAGTGCTTCTACTTTACTCAAAAATGATTATGTTGTACATGAGAGTTACATAGAACAATATGCACATGACATTGATTTTCAAGATGTGTATGCTAGTTTGAGTGAAGGGAATCAAGTTGAAAAAAAAATATTATCACATGCATAAAAAATCGTTGTTTCATTTGGAAAAGCTATGTATTCCACAAGGAGAGAGGCTAAGTGTCATGAGAGAAGCTCATTATTCTCTTATTTCTAGACACTTTGGGGTAAGAAAAACAATGGTGCATCTACAGAGGTATTGTTATTGGCCTCACATGATAGATAGTGTGTCACGTTTTATAAGAGGTTGTTTTATGTGTACAACAAGTAAGACTAGTAATAGGAAGCTTGGATTGTACATGCCACTACCGGTGCCATCAAGGCCATGGCAGAGTGTCTCCATGGAATTTCTTGGAGGTCTACCTATGTCAAGTAAGCAACATGATTATCTTTTTGTAGCTGTGGATAGATTCAGTAAAATGTGTATACTTATGCCATGTAAGAAAAACATTACTGTTGAAAAAACTGCTGAACTTTATTTTCAAAATGTTTGGGTTCATTTTGGATTTCCCACTTCTATTGTTAGTGACAGGGATTCCAGGTTCATTGGGAATTTTTGGTCAAATCTATGGAGAATGATGGGCACAAAGTTGAAAAAGAGTACCTCTTTTCATTCGCAAGCAGATGGACAAACCGAGGTGGTGAACAGAACAATTGTGCATCTATTGAGAGGATATTGCATCAAACATCCTAACTTGTGGGATGAACAACTACATTATATTCAACACACTTACAATCGGGAAAATCACTCTTCAACACAAACATCACCTTTTGAAGTATGCTTTGGGTATTTTCCAAAATCGCCATTAGACTTCATATTTGGGAAGGAAGTTGCAATTGATGGCCATAGCTGTTGTAGTGTGTTTGGTGCATGTATGTACGAAATAACACCAACTTAAGGGGTGTGGTTTACCTAGTTAATCTATTGGTAATAGGCAGAAAGAAGTGGAGTCAAGCAAGTTAGTGGAACAAGCTAGAATCAATAAGCATATTATATAGAGGAAAAAACATGCAAATGTAAACTAAAATTAAACTAAAACTAAAAAAAAATAAACAGAAGCTCTAAAAAGATTCAAATGACAAAAATAATGCAAACGGTGGTTCTAAGCCCCTCTTATTGAGTGCTGGTAGTAAGAAGAGTGAAACTTTACCCTCTTGCCAAAGGGCCCCTAGACAATGGTTCTAGGTCCCGATGCAAGGATGTTTTTATCCCAAGCTTGCCTCAATGTAGTCTCCCTCTCTCTCTACTGTGTTGGACTAAACTTGTTGGATGGCCAAAAATTGAGTCCCCTCTATCTTCAGCTTCGGGTCACACACTGCTGGTATTTCTTGGGCAATTTTGGTTAGCATAACAATGTGATCACCCATTCTTCATCTCATGGTGGTCTTATATAGGATATTTCAAATCCTCCCTTCCCTCTCTTGGTACATGGAGGATGGTGACCCAAGAGAGGGGTATGATTCCTTTGTGTGCTCACATAGTGTCTAAGGAGGCATTGGTGGCTATCCTTAGGCGGCTTCATGTAAGGCATCACTTGTCCTTTGCTTTGTGTGGTCCCAGATAGTGACATTTCGCCACTCTCAGGAATGTGCGCATATATTTGGGCAAAAAGGTGCGCAGAAGGCACTCTTCATGAAGGATTTTGCGCGCAAATAGCATTTAGGACTAGTTCAAATTTTATTTTCCTCAGACCCTAGATATTTTTAAATACTTTCCAAATTCTGTAATGTCTTCCAACCTTGTAAATCCTTTGGCCTGACATTAATTAATTTCATCTTCTGTTGTATGATTTTCTAGTGTTAACAGTTTCCCCCTAATGTGTGAGGTCTAGGAAGGACTGTATAGCCAAAATACATTTTAGTTTCTTTTCTGTATCATGCGTAGTGAGAGAGAGAAACTTGCGTGGAGCCTTGGAATTGAAAACACCCTGCACCGGTTCCAAGAATGACCACGTCCTAAGGGATCCATGTAAGCAAATAAAATTTACAATTCATATACAAATTTTCAACGAGGCGGGCATGTCCCATTATTGTGATGTTGTGGCTAGTTAAACAAAATTGACAAATTATATGTCTTGTTTGTGTCACCGTTATGGTAGCAAAATTGGCGGTTGTTGACGATGAGTGTTGACGCCCTCAGGGGTGTTTTTAATTTGATAATAGGTGGAATGTGGTACCCATATGCGTATACTTGGTATGACATATAGCTACGCATTGTATGCATAGGTGCTCGCTAGGACCTTCTCGTGTAAGAATTGTTGACAGAGATGCTTATGGAGGCACAGGTCTTCGACGAATTTGATCAAAGTGCAATGGTTGTAAGGTATGATACCATCTTGACATGGAAGCTTTTGTCGTAGTCGAATGTTAGGAGGATCGATGACATCTATGGATAATTATGTCTCCCACAGTGCCACCCGAGGATGCCCCTTGTATGGAGAGGGGTGATCCAAGGTACCACTTCCTTTTTTGAAAATAGGTGTCGAGGTCGATAAAAAGGAAGCCTCAACTAAATGAGGGGTCACTGACAAAAGGGGTCAGGGACCTGGATGTGATGGGTTTAACATAGAAATGTTGGCGAGGGGTGACTAAAAACTGATGATGGGGATTCAGTGGCCCAATGGTCGGATAATAATAAGCAGCTTGGCGATAGTCATAGTGATTTCTGATGGGGAATTCCCTAGAGTCAGTAGGACTTCTAGGGTGGGTAAAAATTGGCTATGAATGTAATGATGGTTTATGCGTTGGGGTGAATACTCCGACCAAGGGTGTTCAAGGACTGTTGCCATGGGAGAAAAGATGAAATGAGAGGGTGAAGGGACGAAGTGAACCGTTTTCAGTCTTTGTACACTTACTAAAAGAATAAAATAATGGGGTTTGGTTTGTACAAAACACAGAGACGGGTACCCCAAAACATAAAAGTGTTCACTCACTGATGTTTTGAGGAAGGTGTTTTGCTGGGGGTGGGGGTCCCATTGGTTGGTCTCATGTGTGGGGTTGACGAAGTAGATGAAAAAGTATCGCAAATGGGATTATTTTGGTGGAGGTATGGTGGGCCAAATGCGAGGCGCGGTGGTGCGATTTTGATCTTCTTGTACAACCTGGTCATTCGGGAAGGGGGTTTAAGCTTATATGGTAAACTTGACCTTATGCATGGTGAATGGATGGGCATGAGGTGCTTCCCAAACTAAAGTGGTATGGCCATGGCGTCACTTTTGTTGTGATATGGTCTATTGTGGGTGACAAGCGCCATGGAGGGGAGGCTCTACCGACCAATGAGGATGTTTACCATGTGCAGGGTGAGGTGATGATAAACACGGTCAGATATGAGGATCCTATGGTTGATTTCTAATGGAGAAATGATGTCATGATATGGAGAGTTGACTAGTACTCTATCATGCTGGGGGTAGAATGATACCTTCTCTGGGACTTTCAGTAGATGGTGTTGTGAATGGTTTACTAGATTTTCCTGCAAAAACAACTACCTCAGTTGAAAGCATCTTCTTTATCAAAATATTATGGAAATTCGTGAGTTTTTTTTTTTATAAACAAAATGAGAGAGGGCATACTTGCCGGCACTAAAAATTTAATTTTTTGGGAGTGTGACTGTGTGGCATCACCTCTGTTCTTCATGGAGTGCTGATTGTGGTGCAACTTATGGTTCACAGAATGGACCCTCTGATCTCTCATTATGGTCCTCCAAATTTTTTGAAAAGGGCGATAAATAGATGAATATGGCCCTAATTCAATTCATTTGTACTTGCTGAGTTTTTGAGAGGTCAGAGGGTTCTGTGTAGCAGTTCTTGCCGTTGCGGTCAGCCAGAGCACCAAGGACTAGCGATACTATGCCCAGGTAACCTCCATGACGTCTTGCACTTTAATTTTTACTGTTTGATGGTGTTGGATTCTAGGTGACTTTTTCCCTAGATTGTGCGGGTGATCTGGGCAAAGGTATGCCTTCCTTGCGCACAGTTTCGGGGGAAAATCACGTGGGGGCGCTTTGTTCCTCATTTTTGGTGCGCGCTAAGCATGCCTGTCTGAGGGACAGGCACGCAAAGCCGAGGCTAAAAATATTTTTGGTTTTTTCTCTGTATTGCTGGGTACCTATTTTGATGACAGGTTATTGTGGAGGGAGTGGGATTGGCTTGATCTCTGTGTCAAGTTGGCTGTTGATGTTGGGGCGTGCCGTTAGCTGGCACTATGGGGCCTCATGAAGTTTTCTGAGAATGAGTTTCTTCAGTCGCAGGACCGATTACTACGGTACATTATCCAGCACTGGTGCAGGAGGTGCAACATGTTCGTGTTGCGAGGGATGAACCTGGTCATCCGTCCTGAGGCGAATGTATATTTTGTGGCCGGGTTACTGCCTCAGGGTGAGGCACTGAGATATCCACTCCCTTCTGGGAGGGTGGACCTGGAGAGATTCTAGATACATCACTATGGTGGGGCGCCTCTTACAGAGGGATGCATCAGCATTACATCAGTTAAAAATTTGGCAAAGCGGTGTGCTCTGGCGGTGATTGTACGAATGGTAGGGTTGTTTGCTCCACATTGGGCATCAGGCCCACAGGTTAGAGTTCTGCATCGGCTAAGGTCCGGGCATTTCTTCAACTTTTCCCGTTTCTGTTTTGACGGGATGGTGTCGCAGCTGAACAAGGTTCGATGTGGATCTAAGTCATTTGTGTATGCCAGTATCTTGTGCAGCATCATGTACGAGAGGGTAGTGTTTCTGAGGCCAGTAGTGGCAGTTCCTGCTGGGGGGCCACAGGAGCCTCGTATGAGAAGGCGGGCTCCGGTGATGCCACGAGGTGGTGGTGGCATGGTGGGGCATTATTGGAACACCACGACAGAGGCCTGGTTTGAGGCCAACCCATAGATGTTCTTACCATACCCGTATGCGGGAATGGACTTCCAGGGAAATCCAGACATGGGTCTTCCTTATGGTTATGTTTGGGGGACAACAGGTACGTTTTGTATGTTTTCTGCATTTTCTTGAGTATATATGTACTTATATGTTTTTATAGTGACACTTACATCATTTTGGTTACTCGTGTAGATGTTGGCTAGGTGGGTCGCCCCGTGGCTCGACTGGTGGGCCATGATCCTCCACGACGACCTAGGGGTGGTCAGGGAGGAGGTAATGAAGGTGGGCTAGGTGGTGGTGCTGGCCCTTCAGGGGAGGGTAGCAGCTCAGCTGTTGGAGATATTTTTGCTGATCAAGCTCGTGCCGATTCGGCAATGGCTCGCACAGATACAACAGATGCTCGTATTCCGGAAATGACAGCTTAGGTGTCAGTTCTTAAGGACTTCCGGGGTCGAGTGGATCACTTGACCTAGGGGATGCTTGCTCGAGTTTTCATGGATGACTTCGAGGAGGTATATTTGGAGACTGTGATTTCCTGCGAGAGGGACTATTGGCCCGTTCTCTGTCGGGTGGCGGTCGCAATTGCAACGACAGCTCTGGTGGTGGCAGCGGGAGCAGTGGTGGGTCCAAGTACCCCTCTTGAGGGGGGACCACCCTAGAGCATACTTGTACACAGGGAAAGCACCCATTATGAGGATGCTTCCCTTATTTTTGATGATTTTTGTATCTTTGGGCTATCCGTTGGGCTAGCGACACTATTTTTTGTACTCGCCCATATACATTGTGATATATATATATATGAGAGGTATTTTTTGCAGCTCTACATGGTGTGTCACTTATTTCGGTTTTTTATGCTGATGGATATCTATATTTTTGGTTTTTTATGTATGATGATTTATTCGAGATGCATTCCAATTTAGGATATTATTAGCTATGCAATCATCTGTTTGGTTTTGAATCCTTAGTACAGGTATAAATGTGATATAGTCAAAATTTATGCTTAATCTCTTTGCATGAAAATATTTTCTAAACAGATGTGTTTCTCTTGTCTCAAATGTTTGGTTTAACTGTGACACTACTAACTGGGAATCGAGGTAGACATGCATATGGCGTATGCCCTGATGGAGGACATCACACATAAGTCCGATAACGGTGTCATATTCTACTTGATTGTTTGTTGTTGAACCGATGCACACACCATTTGAACAGAGTGGTGATCGATCAGGGTGGTAGATGACCCAGGTTGCTGCTGCTAAAATTTGATACCATCGTGATGTTCCATCAGCAAATCTGAAATAAGGTTCAGGTTGGTGATCCATAGTGACACTTTGAGCGTGTTTAATAATTCTTTGGTAAAGAAATTTCAGTCGTTAGGTCTTTTTGTACTTTCACTCTAGGGGCAGGGCCGTTATGGCCCTTATGGGTGAAATTTCTTGAGGTAAAGGTCATTAACGGGGTTGCTGAGGCATGTCCCATCCAGTTCCGTCAAGATGTATGCCCCCTGTCGGAGGCAATGTTTGATAATGTACGGTCCTTTCCATAAGGTTTCGAACTTTCCTGGCCCTAAGGCTTCTTTTGCAACAACATAGCAGAGGACTAATTCTCCCTCGGTGAATGAGCGAGGGGTGATGTGGCGGTCGAACAATGCTTTTACCCTTTTCTTGTGGGACTCATTGTGTTGCAGCGACTATCGTCAAATTTCATCTAAAAGCTCTAATTGTACTAGGAGTTGTTCTAGAGGCTGGGTATCATCAAGCAGTTCGATGGCGGCATGAAAACTTGGGCTTTTTCCGAAATCAATGAAAAAGCGCAATGTACCTTGAACTTTTGCGACAGAAAAGGGGTGGAAATCCTAGGATGCAGGGGTGGCAGCAATCCTATCGCCAATATGTGTTGATACAAATAATATATGGTGGATTGTGTCATCGACGTTCAGCGGGGGAAGAATCTCTGGGATTCTGTATGAGCGCAAGGTTGGGTTCCCCGCTAGGATGGTCGATTTCCAGTCGGTGGAAATTTTGCCTGCCACAGAGGTTCCTTAATATTTCCATTAGCGGGCATACCTCTGGTGTGTGATTTTGGCCAGTGCAGATGGTGCATGGTATCAATGAGCCAAAGGAGTAGATAGGTCAAAATTCTACGCTACTCGTTGTTCTTGATGTGGATGCTTGGAAAGGGTCTGGCGTAGAAGAGGTTGCCTTCTGCTTCCATTTCTGTATTGTTGGATTAGGTGTGTATACCTCTTTGGTGGACTGTAGACCTAACATGGCTCTTGCCACTCTCATCTTGGGGAGGTGCACACATTTAATCGTATGGTGAAAGTGTGAACAAATCCGGCAATAAGTGCGCGTGATGTTCTCTTGGTTTGAGAGAAGTTTTTGAGGGAGAGAATAGACTATGTGGAGACTGTTTGCAAGGGGATTCAATTATCTGCATTGGTTGACTCGGTGGTCGTTGAGATGACATAGTCTGCATGTTATCCTAGGCTTGGCCGCGGTCATGTTTCATTGGTGTGTGGTCTTAATTTGTCTGTCACACCATTGCGGGGGTGGAGATGTTGATCCGGCGATGTACTTTTCATGCTATTCTCAAAGGTTTTCTTGTCTCTTCTCTACGGTATGAATCATGTCAATGGTGGGACGAAGTTGTGAGGCATAAGTACAGTGTCGCTCATAATGGTTGCCTTGACATATAAGGAAAAATATCCTTGATATGAAGGTTCCATCATGCTCAGTTTCAAGTCTGGCAGGGAACCAGCGTCGCAATGCTGCTAAATTAGGACAATGAACGACCGCATGATTTGGCGCTTTGCATAACATGCATGCTGGTTTGTTTTGTAGATAGAAGTTAGGGATAACTAGGGGTTGCATGATTGGCCACTTTTCGGCAGTCAAGAACATGATGGATCTGCTCGTCACATCTTCTTGGGTTGTGTAGCTGTCCATGGACTCTGCATCCATGTCTTCTTCTTGGGAGAGGCGGACTATGGTGAAGCGTAGGATAGCAAGGGCTAGTCGGAATCAGAGGATATAGTGACAATTCTCCAAAAGGTGATTGTCGATGCATAATGGACATGTGAATTTTTCTGCGCGCATTCCCACGTAGTAAACCCTTTCTATTGGATACCATCTTTTGATGAGTTCCAGGACTATGCATTCTTCAATGAAGTGACCACGTTCATTGCATAATGTGCAACGTATAATGGGCATGACTAGGGGTCTTTCTAGAGCCCTTCGTTCTTCCTGCAGATATAGGATGGTACAAGGTTCATTTCTTAAAGCCTAGGTGGAGGGATCCTCTTAATAGGATCGCTCGATGGCATGTAAGGCATCCCTATATCTCTGGATCTCTGGGCAATGGTGGGTATAATGCTCATAGTTGTTGCAGAGAGTGCATGCGTGATTGGTATGTAGCACTTTGCCTTTACCTTTGGTGGTAGGTTCCTTTTTACGGGAACGTGGCATCGCGATGTTTGTTGCAGAGCCAAGGAGTGGTTTTAATTCATCCAGCTTACATCAAATATGGTGGAGATTGGTGATTCCTATTGTATGGTCGGGGTCACCATCTTCTTTCCTCTCTTCTTGGTTTTCTTAGCAATGATCACTAGTTTTGCAATGGGAAATTCCTTTGCAGGGGTGGTCTCAATTGTTTCTTGGATGGGTGGGGGCTCCTCGGGACCGAGGGGCTTCAACCCTGTGGCAGTAAAGTGGGTGGCTCCTATTCCTACAGGGGGAACAAGGTATCAAACTGGGATTACCAATGATATGTTGGGTAATACTAGTGTTGCCAAAACCTGTTGGGAGACGAATCCAGCTAGGGGGTAGAGGAAAGGGGTTTGGGAGGCGGCATAGGCTAGGGACGCTGTCGTGGCCGATGCCTTAGTGTCATTACTGCTTGTGTCCGTGTCCTGACTAGCTTCAGTGCTTTATGTGGATATCATGCACACCAGAGCCCTTGTGAAATCTGGTGAGGACTCAGGGATAACAGGCGGATCTCCTAGGAATGACCCTAGAAAGGATGATGGTTTGAATTAGCCGGGGCCATATTCTTGGTACCGTGAAAGCACATCTGAGGATGTACCTACATAGGGTAGGATTACATCAGTGTTTGTTAGGGGATGCTTCTTGTTGTGCGTCATTTGGTCCAAAATAATGATGTGGTCCTCGTGGGGTAACATCATAACGTAGGAGACAGAGGAGGCTATGGCAGACATGGCATACATATAACTCCGTCCAAGGAGTAAATTGTAGTCCAGGTGAGAGTCCAAGACTTCAATGTCTATGTGGACCATCTTTCCGGCTAAACATACTGGGAAATTTTGGTAGAGGCCGACTAGGGTTGAAGGACGTCTGTTGTATGCTCTAAGCATGACCTAGGGTTTTAGTTTAGGAGACCCTAACCTCTGCCAAACATTTTTTGACATGATGCATGTGGATGCACCCTCGTCTATGACACATCGGTGAATAGTGATATTCTGGACTGACACTGGTATCTTGAAGGCGACCATGGAAGGAAGCCTACGGGTGGCTTTGTCTAAGTCAAAAGCCATTAGGCATGTATCGTCAGGGTTGATAGAGCCTAACGTGGAAAGTAGGGCTTTCCATTGTTTTGGGCATGACTGTAGTACTTCCAGAGCTGACATAGCAACGGGAGATTGTGCTAAATCATCCATGATGCTATAATTATGGGCCACTTTAGAGTGGTTTCCTGCTCACCTATTAGGTCCCTTCGCCATCTTTGGCAATGGTTTTATAGGCAAAGGTGCAGTTGGTTCACTGGTGCTTGCCCCTGACGTACTGGTGTCTGGTGGGGTGTCGTAGTTGCGATTCCTTGTTTGAAAAAACATCTCTTCACCAGTCATGTAGATTTCATGGTTGCTTTTCTCAGAGTCATCTGGGTTTTTTTGCTAAGCGCTGGTCGTCCCTTGGTGGGGAAAAGGTTCTTGCATCACAACTGTTTTCTGGGAAGATCCTCCTTGTCCTCGATTACTCTGTAGCTTCTTCAACTTAGGGAGATAGGGACAGTGGTGAGTGTAGTGGCCGTACTCACCACATATCAAACAAGAATGGTTTGTTCGAAGAGGTGGCTGTTTTCTCTGCCGTTGGGCATTGCTTGGCTTTTGGCTTTGATTCCAGTTGGAGTTGCCTCTAGCCTGGGATCATGGTGGGCATTGCTGGTTGTTGCCCCCTGCCTAGGATTCCCTTTTGGCTTGTTTTTGGATTTTTTCTTCACCACGTTAAGAGGGTATTTCTCCTGGTTATATTGGTGTGGTTGGTTTTGGGACGGCTGCAAAAATTTCACATGTGCATTGGTCTGCATAAGTGGGTCGTGTGTTGGGGACTAAGCATAACGTGGTCCCTGGTTTGCACCTGGCTGTTGGAGGGGAGCGCTTCCATCAGTGTTTCTCTCTGTGTACTGGGTCCCCTTAGTTGGAGGATAAGGTCCTCCCTGGTGATACGCTTGCACCCTATTAGTTAAATTTTGCTGAGGCATATGATGACTTTGAAAACCAAGTTGAGGTATGTTCTAGGTAGAACTATACACGTGTATCTGAGGTTTTGACTACTGCTGCCTAGGTAACCTTGGGTCATTGACCCAATTAGCCCGTCTGCAGAGTTCGAAGCACCTAGAAGTTCTTGATAAGTTTGCAGGCGCAGGGCATTAGGCAGTATGTTGTAAATATATCCTGAATATGTATAAATCAGCTCAAGCTTCTTGGCTTTATTAATTGAGTCCTCTTCGGATGTGGGATTCTGCTGGACCACATCCTTTTAAATATCTGTTGTAAGATTTTTTAGGAACAAATCTAAGAGAACCTGGTCATCGAGTTTAGCTTTACATAAACTGCTACGCTGCCTCCATTCATGGATATGGTCCGAGATGTGGATGGTGGGGGTCTATCTAAAATGTGTCAGTAATTCCATTCTGGAATCGTGGTGAATGGGTAACTGAAAATATGTTAGGAACGCAGTAGCGAGGGCACTAAAGGTTCCATGTGAAGCAAGGGGTTTCTCCACGTACCACTTCACGCCAACTCCTATAAGAGTGCGTTGAAATAATCTCAATCGAATAGTGTCATCAATGATATTTTTCTATGAGCACCATAGGTTAAAGGTCATGACATGATTACCTGGGTCTTCCGCTTGCTTGCCTTCGAATTTTGGAATATCCGAAGGGAGCTTCGTGGGCATGGGAGGCCATGTAGGATTGTGTGCGATGGGTTCATTCATCAGCTTGGTTAAATTAGGTAGATTCCGTTGGGACTGTTTAGGTGTCAATCAGGTTTGGTTTTTGAAAAAAATTGAGAGGATAGAGTCTATGATCAAAGAAAAATTATGATCACATACATAAAGCAAAGCAAAAATTAATTGATTTTTCGCTTTAAATTAATCTATGTGATCAAGCAAGAAAAAAAGTGGTTTTTGTTTGTTTGCGTATGATACTCAAAATCCTAGAATACCTATGCATCCTCACACACTCAAATGTAACTGGGCCTTAAGAATATTTCTTGCAAGTGTTGGCACAACGTCTCGTAAGAGCTAGCGACGCCCCCAGTCAGCTGAAGAGAATCCACCAAGGTAAGGGTAGAGGGTCTGGCGCTTTCCTACACCATCACCTATAGGGAAAAGGATGCCCTAGTTTTTGGCCACTAAGAACCACCATCCCACGTGAGCATTCAAGTCTTGGGCTTCTTGGTAGTCATCTAACAGTACCGAGTATCAGCCGAGTCAGGTAGCACCAACTGATACCGCACGCACTGCACCTAAGCCTAACCCCCTTTGAAACGGATCTCTGTTGTGCTCAGGTTTTCTTTGCCATGGGATGATAAGTGGATTTGAAGCTCCCTAAATACACAAATTCTATGTTTCAATATGAATTATGATCAAGGTAGCTTATTGGATGCCTACCCCCTTGATCCTAACTTAAGCTATAAATTCTTTTGTGGCCCCTGTGGGGAGAATTTAGTGAGTTTGGTTAAGTTAGTTTTAGGTGTATTTTCTTTGCTTAGTGGGTGAGTGTGTGAGAGCACAAAGTGGAAAAGCACATAGTTTTAATGTGTGGATATCGAAGATCCTTTACAAAATCCCCTATTTAAACTATGTTGTATTGTTCCTGGCTCAAATGAAAAACATGTGCAGATAATGGGTTGCTTTCAAGTTTTCCTAGTTAATCTATGTGACCAACTACAGGGAGATGGCGAATTGTGAATAGGGAGCATTCATATGCTTACCTAGGATCACTGGAGGGTGCAAAGGTAGTAGAGATTACTTGCTCTTCTATAAACAATTCAATCCTAGTCTTGAAATTCCTAGTGCAAAAATTGAACTAAAATAAACACTTCTACACCAGAAAAAAGAAAACTAGCTATGCATGCGTGGTTTTGAGCCACTTACTTGGGCTAGTTATCTAGGTGTGTAAGTACCAAAATTTGCAAAACATAATTTTTTTTCAGAATGCAAGTTATTTTGCCCCCCTACTTAAACTATGTGTAAACTTTACAAAAATCAACTTGAAGTAAAACTGACACTAAACCTACAAAAAGCAGTTAAGAGTGAGCTTTAACAAGCTACGGGGTACCACAACCAGTGTTGGCAGGTGTATTAGGGTTTGCCAAGCACCTTACAAGCAAGAAAAGACAAAAATTAGGGAGAAATTTCTCATTCTGTAATTTGCGCACAAAAGGCTGAAACATGTGCACTTTCTGTGTGCGGGTCAGCTTTGAACGCGCGCCCTACGCGTCTGTGAGGAAAAAAAAGCACAGAAATTCCTGCAAGTAAAAATTTTAGGAGCTGCTCTTCTTCAGTTTGTCACTTGGGATGAACTAGGGATTGCAAGAGAAATCATGGGAAATTCAGCTCCACTCCACAGCATAGATAGAGGTCTCTACAAAAAGAAGGCACAACCACATAAACTTGGTAATAAAACATTGGTGGAGTCACCAATCCTATTGTAGTGTGTTTGTTGCACGTATGTATGAAATCACACCAACTTAAGGGGTGTGGTTTACCCTGTTAAGCTATTGGTAACAGGTAGAAAGAAGTGGAGTCAAGCAAGTTAGTGGAACAAACTAGCATCAATAAGCATACTATATAGAGGAAAAAGCATGCAAATGTAAACTAAAAAAACTAAAACTAAAAAAAAAATAAACATAAGATCTGAAAAGAGTGAAACAACAACAATAATGCAAATGGTGGCTCTAAGCCCCTCTTATTGAGCGCTGGTAGTAAGAAGAGTGAAACTTTAACCTCTTGCCAAATGGCCCCTAGACAATGGTCCTAGGTCCCAATGCAAGGATATTTTTATCCCAAGCTTGCCTCGGTGCAGTCTCCCTCTCTCTCTACTGTGTTGGACTGAAATTTTTGGATGGCCAACAATTGAGTCCCTTCTATCTTCAGCTCTGAGTCACACACTGCTAGTATTGCTTGGGAAATTTTGGCCAGCATAACAATGTGATCACCCATTCTTCATCTCATGGTGGTCTTATATAGGATATTTCAAATCCTCCCTTCCCTCTCTTGGTACATGGAGGATGGTGACCCAAGAGAGGGGTATGATTCCTTTATGTGCTCCAAATATTCCATTGTGTGCTCACATAGTGTCTAAGGAGGTGTTGGTGGTTGTCCTTAGGCGGCTTCATGTAAGGCATCACTTTTCCTTTGCTTTGTGTGGTCCCAGATAGTGACATTTAGTCACTCTCAGGAATGTACGCATATCGGGGAAAAAGGCGCGCATAAGGCGCTCTTCACGAAGGATTTTGTGTGCAAATAACATTTAGGACTAGTTCAAATTTGATTTTCCTCAGACCTTAGAGATTTTTAAATACTTTCTAGATTCTGTAATGTCTTCCAGCCCTGTAAATCCTTTGGCCTGACATTAATTAATTTCATCTTCTGCTGTACGATTTTCCAGTGTTAACAATAGTGATATTGATAAGGCTCAAAAGTTCATTGAGAAAATTCAGATTATACGTCAACAAGTTCAAGAATAGCTTGAGAAAATTCAAATCAAATACAAAGAGAGGCATGACAAACATTGGGTTGATCAAAAGTTTCAAGAGGGAGATGAGGTATGGTTGCACATTAGCAAGGAAAGGATGCAAGGGGAAGGTAAAAAACTCAAACCCATTCGATATGGTCCTTTCAAGATCATAAATAAAGTTGGTAATAATGCATTCCAACTTGACTTGCCTTCTTACATGCAAATGTATTCTGTTGTTAATTTTGAAAACTTACGTTTTTATGAGCCTCCTTTGATCGATGATCAAGGAAGTGATTTTCAGCTACCTTCTATTGAATATTTCTTGCTAGAATTTATGGATGAGCTCAAAGAAGATACAATTCTTGATAGGAGCACAAGATCATCAAAGAGGGGAAGTGTTGACTACCTTCGAGTTGGGCTCAAAGGCACTAAACCAAGCAAGGAAAAATGGATGGATATTGGGAAGGTGAGGGAGTTGTACCCTCATCTACTGAGCAGGTAATCAAGTCTTTTGGGGTCCAAAAGCTTCCCAATGGGGAGGAATGATCAAGAGCTCATAAGTTTTGCTCAAAATTCAAAGTTACAGGATTGGGTTGAAACCAGGATGGTTGCGTAGATCTCATCTTCTTGATTCCAGCGTTGCAAACGGTTCAAAAAACTGATGTCGTATGAGGAAGATATTGCGTTATGATCGAAATGCCAAACAGTTAAAATTGCGACAGTTTGACTAGGTTTGACTAGGATGCACAGTCAGCAAAGTGGAATGTACAGTCAGCAAAAAAGAGTATTCCTTTCCACCTGGCCAATCATGGTTTGACAAGTGTCACAATTTTATTGGTAGTGTTGGGGTTCCCATGTTTTGGCAAGGTTGGCAATACCAAAAGATGAGACAACATCAAACCACTTTCAGAACCTAGGATCTAGCCCTCCTGGGTCCAGAGAGGGATCTCTCTATATGAGAAATTTTTTTATGTCTTTGAAGCTCAATGTTAATATATTAGGCTAGGTATAAGGCGCAGGGGTTGTTTGTTTGATTTTTGGTTGGTTGTTGGGAATCAGGAAGAAGGGATCAGTATAAGACAAGGCTGAGCAAAGAGGATTTTAGGCAAAGGAAAGATAATTCAGGGAACATTCAAGACCATTGGGAAATGGAGTCAAGAAAGGGTTTACTTGCTATTCAATATGCAGGCTTTCAGTTGGGATAGTCATCTAAAGCATTGGATCTTAAAGATGATAAGATGGCCTGGAAAGACAAGGAAGAAGGTGAAAACAAGGAAACCTCCAAGGTGACCTTTCAGAAGCTAGATCCAAGGATAGGTCATACCATGAATAGCCTGTGATTCAGAAACCAAAGGGTAAACTCTTCAGACAAGAAACATTAAAGTTTGGAACGCAAATTTTAAAACCTGAGATCAGAGAGAGACTTTGAACTCTCAATGCTTCGGCCTCCAGCTTAAGGGAACTTATCAGGGTTTAACCAATAGAAAAGGATCCTAGTGAGATAGAAATCAAATTCTAGACCTCCCATTGTTCCCAATTCATTCAATTAAACCTCAACAAGAACATCTGAAACACTGACCTCAATAACTCATACATCAGCTAGCAGGCAATAACATCCACTACACTGGTTAAATTAATTGAAATCAATTCTCAGATACACATATAGTAGAAAAACATTAAAGGCAAGGAGAGCAGGAACATAGGGTACCTAACAAGGGTTGTAGAAATTAGCTGAATAAATCACTTATTCACTGAAGATTAACCTGGTCATATATCAATTTCGAATTGCATACATAACACATAACCTTCTTCTACAATTAATTGTCACATGCGGAAATAACAGAAGCAATCACACATTAACTCAGTATGTATGGGGAAAGCCTATAGCTGAAAACCCCGCAGCTATTGTGTATATTATAATGGAGAAATCAAGTAACCAAACAAGTACAATACTCCTCACAAGTACTCAGTACTCTCTCATGAAGTTACTCACAATCTGACTCAGTTTTGAACAAGTCTGAGGTTCAAAACTCCCCGCCAATTGCCTTGCCTCTATTGCGCAATCATGGCATGTATATGAAGAGGTTCAAGGTTCGAATCCCCTTGCCTTGATTGCGTAATTTTCATGGACAATTCCTCCAAGTGTAATGCAAATCTCATGCAAAACCAATCTACCAACTGATAGCTTTACTCACCCTTTCATCTACCTCTTCCACTGGTCTCCACTGAACTGATCATGCACTGTAGTGAACTGTAGTGTTCTTGAGTTGACTAATGAGTTAATATTTAGTAAATTAAATATTATTTAATTTACTCCACTCATATCTAGTTGATTAGTTAGTTAACTAATCCCAACTAGTTCAACTAAAACAAACAGAACACAACTCCTCTACTTGTCCCGTTAACTCCTCCAAAACTCCTGCCACTGAAGTCTAACTGAAGCCAACCATGCAAGATGCCATCAAACCCTAGGAACCACGTGATTCCTTGTGTCAGTTGCATGAGTCACCTCCATGACTCAAACTGAAGTGCGCCAAGAGAGTAAACTGTTGTTTATAGTCAAAATATTATTAAGGGTAAATAATATTTGGCTTCCATATTTTTAGGAGATCAGTCTAAAAATAGCCCGGGTCCTAAAAATAAGGGTCTCATCTATTTTTACCGACATGTCGCATACTTTAAGAATCTCCAAGTAGAATTCCCAAATTATGCTCCGTATGTCTAAAAATAGACATAGTCTAATAATAGACTTTGCGCCAGAATTTGCCTGCGGGCCCACTTAGTGAAGGCGACTTCATTTCACTAAGCTCCATCATCTTGCTGCATTCTCAACACTCCCTCTCAGCAAGATATGGATTATCTGCAACCCCTATCCTGCCTCTGTGGAATTCGAACTTGCTTCTGGTGAGCGCCTTCGTCAAGATGTCGGCATCCTGATCCTCCGTGGGAACATATGAAAGCATCATGATTCTCCGCTGAACACAATCTCTGATATGATGGTACCCGATGTCGATATGTTTGGACCTATCATGAAATACTGGATTAGCCGAGAGCTTGATGCAGCTCTGGTTATCACAGTAGATCACTGTAGGCTCCAAATGCAACCTGAACAAACCTGCGAGGATCTTCCTCATCCAAATAGCCTCACATGCGGCCAAGCTTGCTGCCATGTACTCGGCCTCTGCTGAACTGAGTGCCACGGATCTCTGCTTCCTGCTGTACCAGGAAACTGCTGTCGACCCAATGCTGAAAACTCCCCCAGAAGTGCTCTTCCGGTCTGTTGGGCTCCCTGCCCAATCTGCATCAGTGAAACCAGAAAGCTTCACTCCATCCTCCTGTCTGTACCATAGACCATATCCCGATGTGCCTCTGATATAGCGCAATACATGCTTGCACGCCTTCCAAAAGAGCTTGGTAGGCTTAACCATAGCTTGCGAAAGCTGGTTAACTGCATAGCATATATCGGGTCGAGTATTGACCAGATACATCAACGACCCCACCAACTGTCGATAGACAGTGGCATCCACTACCTCCTCCGAAGTAGCATCTCCCTTCCTCCAACCTCCAGGAAGAGGGGTATCAACAGGCTTGCAGCCTTGCATGTTGAACCTCTCCAGAATCTCCCGGGCATACTTGCCCTGAGAAACAAACAGTCCTCCACTGCACTGCCAAATCTCCAATCCCAGGAAATAATGAAGGATGCCCAGGTCCTTCATCTCAAACTCTCGTACAAGATCCTCCTTGCATGAAAGTATCAACTGCTCGTCGCCAGTCAAAATCAGATCATCTACATACAGTACGATGATCAACAGCTTCCCCTCCACCACAATCTGGTACAAGTTTGGATCCGCCTCACTCTTGGAGAATCCAAGCCTGGTGAAGTAGCTGTCTATCCGAGTGTACCAAGCACGAGGTGCTTGCTTCAGCCCGTACAGTGCTCTCTTGAGTCGGCACACATGCGACTCACTGCTGAAGATCTCAAAACCTTTAGGCTGCTCTATGTACACCTCTTCCTCAATAACTCCATTGAGGAACGCAGTCTTCACATCCATCTGATGAGTGTGCCACCCCATCTGCGCTGAGAGAGCAAGGATCGTCCGTATGGAAGAGTACCTTGCGACAGGTGCAAAAGTCTCCTCATAGTCAATCCCCTCGATCTGTGAGAAGCCACGGGCGACAAATCTCGCCTTGTACTTCTCCACACTCCCGTCGGCCGCCTGCTTCACCTTGTAGATCCATCGCGAACCTACAACTGATTTCCCAACCGGTCTTGGGACAATCTCCCATGCACTGTTCCTGATGATCGAATCATATTCTTCGATCATGGCATCAACCCATGCGGGTTCCTCCACAGCTTCCTCAAAAGGGGATGGCTCTGTCACAACACATTGACTCATAAGAGCCATGTATCCAGTGTACCGATCCGGTGACTGTCTCTGTCTGCGCTGTGCTGTAGGTGGTCCTACAACCTTCTCTGCATCCCGAGCCAGTCGCTCAGCTTCTGTAGTGCGCATGCGCCCTCTGATGGTTGGCGCTGCCTGGGTGGTTTCTTCCACCTTCTGAACCTCCTCTTGTGGCTGATCCACATCCGGAAGCTCCTCCTTAGGAACTAACAGCTCCTCATCTGCATGCAAGTGTAGCTTCCTCTCAAGCGAACACTGCATGGCTTTCTCCTCCTGAAATTTTATATCCCGTCGCACAACAGTCTTGCGACTGTCTGACAAATACACCCGATAGTTGTGAGGTGTATCAGTGTACCCCACAAATATTCCAACCTCAGCGGTTGGATCCAACTTCCTTCTTGCATCCTTTGTCACATGCATGTAGACAGGAGAACCAAAAATCCGCAAATGGGAAATATCAGGCCTCTTGCCAGAATAAGCCTCCTCCGGTGTACTCATGCCAAGAACCTTGTGAGGACAACGGTTCTGCACATACATTGTTGTATTGCATGCCTCAGCCCACAAGTGAAGGGGTAGGCCTTGATCATGCAACATCGCCCGTGCAGCACCCACGATCGTTCTGTTCTTCCGCTCAGCCACCCCGTTCTGCTGTGGGTTATGGGGTGCGATGAGCTCTCTCCGAATCCCTTCTGCGTTGCAGAACTCCTTGAATTTAGCCGAGATGAATTCACCACCGTTATCACTCCTTAGAGAAATCACCTTCTTCCCCGACTCCTTCTCGACCAGTGCTTTAAACTCACAGAACTTCGCGAATGTATCGCTCTTCTTCTGTATGAAGAAGATCCAGCACTTTCGAGAGAAATCATCAACAAGATCACATAATACTTGTGCTTTGCTGTCGAAGCAACTGAGAAAGGACCACACACGTATGTGTGAACTCTCTCAAGGATCGTCGTGGCGCGACTATCCTTCTCGTGAAAGGTGGCTTTCACATACTTCCCTAAAGTACACCCCTTGCACTGATCTGACTGCGCAAGGGTGCCCTTAGGAAGTCCAGTAGAAATCTGCTGCAGAATCTTCAAAACTCCATGGTGAAGATGGCCCAATCTCCTGTGCCATAGTTCGCCCTCATCATCCCGGCTCACCACATCTCCAGCCTTGCATGCCATAGCTGCGCAGTCATCTACCTGCAACTGATAAAGGTTCTGAGTTCGAACCCCTGTCTTCCGGGTCTCTCCAGTAGTCTTACTGCGCAGGAAAGCTTTTCCTTCGCTGAAGACCACATCATAACCCTTATCCTCCAACATCGCTACTGAAATCAGGTTCTTCTTCAATCCAGGTACATGCATGACATCCTTTAAGACAAAGGGTTTACCGGACTCCCTCTGAAAGGATACGGTACCGATACCAGTCGCACTGTATCTACCGTCATCGCCCATCTCGATGTGCATACCCAAATCCTTGTCCTCCAGATCTGAGAACAACTCCCGATCTCCCGTCATATGAAATGACACACCGCTGTCCAAGAACCACACTGATCCCATCACACTTGAAACCAAGCATGCAATCAGTGAAAAGTCAAGCTCGAACTGTGAAGCCAAAGCTTCTCCATCTGCAGATCTTCCCGCTTGCTTGTTCTTCTTCTTCTTTGGACAATTGGTAGCATAATGTCCGTGATCATGGCATTGAAAACATTTCACTTTCGCCATATCCTGCTTCTTGCCCTTAGCTCCAGAATGAGAGGTTTTCTTACCCTTCCCTTTCTTAGCTTTGGACACCAAAGCGCGGTTTTCTTCATCAGCTCCCTTTGATGAAGATCCATCTCGAGTAGTCCTCCTTATCTCCTCCTGCATGAGATCCGCCCAAAGGCGCTCCCATCCCGGCAGCTTCTCCCGACCATTGACACTATCTTGATATGAGTGCCAAGCCTTCGGAAGACCAAGGAGAGCCAGGTCGACCATATCCTCTTCATCGACAGTAACTCCCACACTTCCAAGTTCATCTCTGCATTGAGTGAACTTCGTGAGGTATTTAGCGATACTGTCGCCCTTCTCCATCTTGATGTTCCTGAGCTTGTCTTTGAGCGCCAGCTTCCTTTGGTCACTCTTACTCTGGAATAGATCCGTCAAAGCTTTCCACATTAAATATGGAGTAGCCTTTCCATGCAGGCTGGATACAATATGATCCTTGACGCCCTCCAACAGGATCCTTCGACATTTCGTGATCTTCTTTTGCCATGCATCGACCAGAGCTGCATCAGTGGGCTTTGGGACATCCGCATCCACGAACTCCTTCAGACCATTATCTTCTAACACTGCTTCCATTCGATCTTTCCATGCAATATAGTTCGAACTGCCTTCAAGAGCATATTCGAGTCGCAAACCGTTGAAAGAAGACATCTTTCAACACGGCACCAAGAAGAACAACCTTCTGCAAAATTCGAATTCCAAACTCCAAGCTCTATCGCTTCCGATCTATACTTGAAAACAAATTATTTCCAAATCAGAGATTGACTGCAAAGGGCATTCACCAGATCTTTCACCTTACAAAGAAGGATGAATATTCGGGAGGCTACCTGGCCCGCATGCAGACTCTGTCCGAGGAAATAAGTTTGCAATCACCGTAATAGACTTCGACAATTAACTTCGCTCCGATACCATGTAGAAATTAGCTGAATAAATCACTTATTCAATGAAGATTAACCTGGTCATATATCAATTTCGAATTGCATACATAACACATAACCTTCTTCTACGATTAATTGTCACATGCGGAAATAACAGAAGCAATCTCACATCAAATCAATCACACATTAACTCAGTATGTATGGGGAAAGCCTATAGCTGAAAACCCCGCAGCTATTGTGTATATTATAATGGAGAAATCATGTAACCAACAAAGTACAATACTCATCACAAGTACTCAGTACTTTCTCATAAAGTCACACACAATCTAACTCAGTTTTGAACAAGTCTAGGGTTCAAAACTCACTGCTGACTGCCTTGCCTCTATTGCGCAATCATGGCCTGTATATGAAGAGGTTCAAGGTTCGAATCCCCTTGCCTTGACTGCGCAATTGTCATGGACAATTCCTCCAAGTGTAATGCAAATCTCCTGCAAAACAAATCTACCAACTGATAGCTTTACTCACCCTTTCATCTACCTCTTCCACTGGTCTCCACTGAACTGATCATGCACTGTAGTGAACTGAAGTGTTCTTGAGTTGACCAATGAGTTAATATTTAGTAAATTAAATATTATTTAATTTACTCCACTCATATCTAGTTGATTAGTTAGTTAACTAATCCCAACTAGTTCAACTAAAACAAACAGAACACAACTCCACTACTTGTCACGTTAACTCCTCCAAAACTCCTGCCACTGAAGTCTAACTGAAGCCAACCATGCAAGATGCCATCAAACCCTAGGAACCACGTGATTCCTTGTGTCGGTTGCATGAGCCACCTCCATGACTCAAACTGAAGTGCGCCAAGAGAGTAAACTGCTGTTTATAGTCAAAATATTATTAAGGGTAAATAATATTTGACTTCCATATTTTTAGGAGATCAGTCTAAAAATAGCCTGGGTCCTAAAAATAAGGGTCTCATCTATTTTCACCGACATGTCGCATACTTTAAGAATCTCCAAGTAGAATTCCCAAATTATGCTCCGTATGTCTAAAAATAGACATAGTCTAAAAATAGACTTTGCGCCAGAATTTGCCTGCGGGCCCACTTAGTGAAGGCGACTTCATTTCACTAAGCTCCATCATCTTGCTGCATTCTCAACAAGGGTAAATCCTATGCCAAATTTCTGATGCGAACCAGTAGAAATGCAATGTAATGAATTAAAACACAAAGATAGAAAAACATCACCAGCTGCTTTAAATCAAGATCCAAAGAAATGTGCTTGTAATATTAAGAGAAACACCAGTCAAGTACAACATTGCCAATAGCCTAAAATTTCAGTCCGAATACATCCTCCTCATCCTATCTTACTATTTTACACAGGGACTATGTCTCAAAAGAAACAGCTTGCAATTCTCTGAAAATCAATCAACAACAACCTTTACAATGAGTTTCTTCATGAGTTTTATTGCTGAAGAGGGCAGAGGAGGTAGGTGAAAGACTAAATGAAGCATTAAAACTCAGAAGAGGAAGAGGGCCGAAGCCCATTCTGTTTTAAATCCTGCGCATTTATCCCTGGCACCCCCTGATGTACTTTGGCTGCAGTACTCCGTAGTACTCTGGTGAATAAACAAAAAGGTGGATGAATGGCTTTGAGGTCTGCCATGCTACATAAAAAATTCTCTGGTAGCATAGGACTGTTCTGTCAGGGTGGAAATATTCTAAGCAACACGGTAAATAAGGGACCAATATGGGCGCTTTGTCCTTTCACAGGTCGAAATGTTCTTCTGATGCAACTACCCTGATAGTATTTTTTTCTGTGCGCTGGGCCTTCCGTGTGATCCATGATGTCTTTGATCTGGTAATCTGCCTTCAAATCATAGGATTAAGGCTCAAAATCTTCTATTACAGGCCTTAAACACTCTATTTTTCCCCCTGATACTCTTTGCCGCTTCCACGTTTGCCTCTGATTGCAAAACCTATACTTTAATGGCTCTGGGGAAGATTTTATAGAGTTTAAACTCTGTTTCTTTAATGCGAGCCCTGTCATATGTCTTCTCAAACCCTTCTTCATGAGTTCAGCTTTTGAAAATGGTTCTTTCCTGTTTCTCTGTAACTGTACAGAGATTTTTACTCATGGCGGTTTTCCACCACTCGTACCCTGCAAAAACACGCAACTCTGTCATGAAATCCATGCATAGGGAGGATGGCTACGGAGGGCGGGGAGAATGATAGCGCGGCGATGGTAAGAACGGTGGTTTTATATGGAACAATGGTGAATCAATGCAGCGATATGGTGTGAACTGCGACTAATAGGTTTTCGGTGGAGAAATGCTCGTGAGTCGTTCGATCATGGTCTGGTGGCGGAGATCGACGACGGATATTAAACAGCGGGATGGTTTATGAAGTTGGGCGGAATGCATAGGAATGAACGCGAAACATTGAACTTTAATGCAAATTACGAGAGTCTGGACATAGGCGAAAATGCAAAGAAATGAACGAAAATGCAATGAAAATGATCATGTGTGGTGGGACCCAGCATGGGTGGAGGGCGATTCATTTAGGACCGTCGGATCTTAGGAGGAGATCGACGGCTACGATCCAATCGGAGGGGAGGAATGGGAGGGTCGACAATCTGATTGAACGATGGTGCGATTGGTTTATGGCCATTGGATCTTGGACTAATGGACGGTCGGGATTGGATCGGGAAAATCGCAATCGCAAGGGCGGAAGGTGGCAGCAATTGAAAAATGCGATTGCGATTGGAGCGGGAGAGTGCCAGCCGTCGGATCAACAAGGGAATCAACGGCTAGGATGGGATCGGCGGATCGCAATCGGCGATTACAATCGGGAGGCGCATTGAGACCTTGCGATTGCGATTGGAGCGGGAGAGCGCCAGCCGTCGGATCAACAGGGGAATCAATGGCTAGGATGGGATCGGCGGATCACAATCGACGATTGCAGTCAGGAGGCGCATTGAGACCTTGCGATTGCGATTGGAGCGGGAGAGCGCCAGCCGTCGGATCTGGGTCTAGATCGACGGAGGAGATTGAATCGGTAGGGAACAGAAAGGAGCGATGGAGGGGAGCGGGATAAATCTGGACTGTTGGATCTGGGGGGGGGTGGCCGGCTCAAATCGGATCGAGACGTCGCAATCGGAAGGAGCGGAGGGGTGTCACGGCAAAGGCCGCGATTGCAATCGGGGCAAGAGTGCGATTAGCACCAGGCCGTCCGATCGAAACGATAGATCAATGGTGGAGATCGTGGCGGAGGCCTTATGGACCAAAACTCAATCGCACCGGAGTTTTTTAGTTAACACAGAGATGCGCCCATCCACAAGTTGCGATTGCGATTAGCGCTTTGAGTCTTTGCACCTAGTTCTGGCACGGGGTCACGTGGGGAAGTGATCTGCGGGCTGGCAGGAAAGGGGCTAGGCCCTATTATATGGAAAAGTGGGTTTTTGGCCCATTTTAAGTGCATTTCAAGGCCAATGAAGGATAACGATAAGGGAAAAAAGGGGAAATTAAGCCAAACCCGGGGTGGATGTAGGATTTAAAGGGGGTTTTGGGAGGATTTAGAGGGTAAAAGGGGGACTTTGACAAAGGGGAAAAAAGGGTAAAAGGGAGAGTTCTACAGAGGTACAAGGGGAAAATAAAGGCCTTTTGGAGCACAATCCTTCATCATCAGTGAGGCTTATTGACTCAAGAACAACAGAGGGAAACAATCAAAGGGAAGGGAACATGAAACGGCTTCAAGGATGATGTGTTTTCAAGAGAAATGCATTCCTTGAAGGCTCATAAAACAAATTAACCCCCTGCTTGCTTGTCAAGGAATTTATAAGGGGCTAACAGGTAGTACGGTTTGGAAGGGCCAATCAGAAGCTACCACATGGCTAGCCCTGAGGCTGCCACATGGCCCTGCAACTGCATAATAAATTTTGTAAGGGTCCGCAGGAATCGACCCCCAGACCTCCCTCTAGGCATGCATACACTCTATCGTCCGTGCTATGCATTTTTTTCTTAACCCCTAAGGGCGTGGGTTTGTATTAACGTGTGTTGAAATGGTGTATAGGGGTTGGGAACCGCCGCTGCTCCCAACCCGCCAGCGCTTCCACAACATATGTCACATGGAAAAAAAACAAATGATAACACCACGTGGTTAATGCAATACTCAAAAGCTCAACCCGATAGCTCAACCCCGGTTCAAATGTTAAAACCACAATTTAATGCAGAGTGGATAAGCGCTCTGACAGTTATGTAACCCACGGTTTGGGGGTGCACATGTGGCCACCACCCAACCGCAACACTTAATGTAGTGGTAAATTCGGTAGAAAGGTTAGCGGGCATGCCTAAATTGGCGGACTATGCCATTTTTAACTCCAGTTAAGTGGATTTCTCCACTTTTAGTGGATATTTCCTAGGTGAAAATAGGAAAAAGTGTAGGAGGCCCAATTTTCGACCATTATGAGTGAATGAAGAGTAATTTTTTACTAATTGGAGCATTATGTAGCCATTGGTGTAGAGAAAAAAACCATTAGAGTAGTGTAACTACATTTAATAGCAAAATTTTGAGCATAATGAAAGATGGACAAGCCATTGTGAGCTGGACCAGCAGATGTAGCCCAGGAGGGGTGAACTGCTTCATCATGCCTGCTACGTCATGTGGTGACTTGTTTATTTGTTTTACACTGTTGTTCAGTGTTATTTGTGCTTATTTCATGATTCTAATTCACTAAAAATCATCTACAATTCATGGAAAAACTCCTTAAACCTTATGCAAACTAATGAACTAATTATGCACATGTTTTATAAATTGAAATACACTTAGCACAACAAAACTAATACAGTCTTTTCAGATTAGTGATTTGGCACCAAAATTCAAATCATTTGATTTCGTGTCATTTAACCTCACTGTGATCAAGGGCATGCAGATCATTATTTCCCATTTACCTCGAGAAAGCTACAACAAGTAGTTTGTTATCCTCCAACAAGCATTTTGTTACCTTCGTGTAAGCAGTTAGGGCTCCGTGGCTTGTTGTTGTTCATATTTTTACAGGTGTGCATTATGAGTTGAGTTAGTTGTTAACAAAATGGGTAAGAGTGGTAAGGTAAATTGTTCAGAACCTGCCAATACACGTTTTTTTATCATCGTGCAAAGGCACAGTTCCAAGCAGCTGGATGGTATCGGTTTTTTAAGAAGTTCTCAGGGGAACACATTGTAGTTGCTCAGGCATTTGCTAAGTCTTTCAATGGAGAGAAGGTCAAGTTGGGGTCTCGGACCTTCGAAATATCAGAGACCATCATAGCACGAGCTACCCAACTATCAGCTACAGGGGAGTCATGGTATAAAAGAAAAAAATTGTTTAGAGAGGATTTAAATCCATATCTTAAACCTGAGCATGAAAAATGTACATTGGACCCCTACTGTCCATATTTCTTATTTTATGCCTGAATGGCAAGGAGTTATCACCATAGTGCAACATTATATCACCTGTGAAGGCAGGTTTTCCACAGTGCATCAATATCAGATGAGGTTTTTATCTCATATTTCAGACTCAAAACATATGAACCTGCCATTCTTCCTCTACAAATATCTATTGATAATGTCTCAAAAGATACAAAAAACCCCACATTATTCTCTCCATAATCTTTATCACCGGGGGCTAATCAAAATTTTGGTGGTTTATCATCTGAAGAAGAACATAACCACATGGAACAAGTTCCTAGCCAATGAGGGTTTCAGCAGTGTTAATTCAAGGAGAAAAGTAGGAAGGCCTTCAAGATAGAAGACCTAGGAGGAATAGTCAAGCCCTGCACTTATATTGACCCCTTCACACGCTGATTAATCTTCTTCACCATCAAGCAAGAAGACAAGAAACTCAGCTAGAAGAGCTAGAGTTCAAACCACCATTCCTATACCTATGATGCAACCAACAAAGGAGGTTTATACCAAAAGGATACTTAAGGAACCACAAACCTTGGAGTCTTTCAAGCAAGAAATTGCAAGCAAGCTTAAACAAAAGGCCACTCTACTTGATAAGAATGTTATTTCTAAAAAAAATGAAGAGATAACTTCATCTTCAAGAAATCAATGCAAAAGGAGATTGATTCTGTCAGAAGGATATTTAGTGGAAGTCACCATTGAAACATTAGCACCAAGCCCTGTTCTAGAGACTACACAGGAAAATGAAGAAGACAATGTGACTCCAGCAGTAGAGGAACCAACACTGGCACATGTTTATTCCTCTCTCAAAACAACAGCTAAGGGAACGAGTCAAGTTTCAGAGACTACAACAGGGGAACCAACAATAGCCCAAATTTATTCATCTCTAAGTTCATTAGCTAAAGGAAAGAAGAAATTAGTAATCCACTCACACTCATTGTTTGAGGAAGAGAGTAGTGAAATAGAGTTTACTAAAACACAATTTGAAGAGGAGCAGCAAAGCAAAGTCATCCATGGAAGAAGGAGGCCTTCATATACTCCTAATCCATATATTCAAAGGCCTCATACCAGACCAAAGAATAATCTCATGCTAGCTAGCAAGCTCAAAGCCAATCCTGCTCTCAGAGATGAGATAATAAACATAGATGAGAGTCCAAAAAATCACCCAGGGAAGAAGAAGGCTCAGAAGAAGAAGCAAGTACAAAATAGAAAATCAAATAAGAGGGTCACTAAGGCAGAAGCTCTTAGGCTGTTGGCTTTTGTGATATATTTTCAATGATTGAATATTTAAAGCTAAGGCAAATCAAAATAATCGTATCATTTTGGGCCTATCTACAAAGTTATCAGAAATAGCTCCCTTTTCGGAAAAAGTAGCTATTTTCCTCAGAATTTGTATAAGAAGATAAAAAGTTATCTCTTTGTTTTGGTCTCAAGGAATGACACTAAATTATTATAAGTTGTATGTTTCCTCAGTGGTAATGGTTTTTTCCAAGTGTCATCTATTGAAACTGTCTTCCAGGTGTCATTTTCAGTTGGTTACTGCTGCACTTTTGTGGATAAAGATCCAAGTGTCATTTTCAGTTAGTTGTTGCACTTTTTGTGGAGGAAGTTTTTCCAGGAAACGAGGAGAAGTCAGCCACCTCAGCTCAACCATTTCGATTTCCATATTATCATGTTTTGTCGTCATACATGTGTAAACGAAATATTGTATTTCGAACTACTTTTCTATTATTTTTAAGATAAGATTTACTATATTTAGAAGATTGTAATAAATTTCCTACAACATAATTTCACTATTTGTGGAACTTTAACAAAACACCTTTTTTTATATATACTATGAAAAGCAATAAGGAAAGGGTTCATGAGTTGTTCATCACATTACATTCTGGGTTGTATATTTTTGAACTTATAATATCCAAATACACTCTTGAGGACTTATGAATGATTTTATGTGTGTATTGTCTATTTCCTTATGTGTTTCCATATTTTACAGTTTCATTTCCAGATTGTGATCTACATATGTTGTCTCATGTTTTTGTCAGTATTATGATATAGCTGTACATGATTACCTATTTTTATCAGTCTTTTTTTACAAGCTTTCTGGATAAAATGTTCATAAGCTTTCCCTGTGACAGGAATATTTAAAATGTATGATGATATTTTTGTAAGTCTTGAAGAAGCTTTCTTTCATCAATACATTATAGGTCTGAAATATTCGGTCTTCTTTTCTTCTTAACAGTGGACTTCTATCATATAGACCTATTGTTCTTTCACATTCTCCTAACCATTAGAATACAAACTTATCCTTGCTACCACATCAAACACTAGTACCCTCATATGTGTGAGTGATTTATCAGTTTGAAATCCTTTTGTTTTCCATTGTGTGAGAACTTAAACCACCTTCCAAAACTTAATCCAAATATAAGAAAAGCCCTTGAGCTTAAGATGTGTCTGGTTAGGCACTAGTTACAATCCAAGTGTTGATTCCAGCACTAACAGAACCAAAGATAATTCATGAGAAGAGAAACAATACCACACATGGTTGTTGAGACTTCTACCCTTAACAGAAGGTGGAAACACGTTTTCTGGGTCACAACAAAAATATGTGTAGTTGTGAATTACCTAGTCGGTTAAGGAGGTCAGTGTTGACATCTTCAACCTGAAATAAAGGGACAAGATAATTTTAGAGCAATTTATTTGAACTAAGGATGAAAAGAACTGAGAAATGGGAAGTTATGAGTAACAATTGAATCAAACAAGGACTCTCTTTTATGTTGTGCAGACCCATTGTGGCAACACTTTGAGTTGTAAAAATTCCCTAGCTCAGTGGTTAAAAGACAACATATTGATTTATGTGTGTGAAGTACATTTTCCTTCATGTTCTCTACTTGGTAATTACCTTTGTTAACCCTAACTGAGTCTTCCCCTTAATGCATCAAATCTGGCTCAAGGGTGGCTAGCTACAAGAAAATTGTAGTGTAGTTGAGCTTATGGTTGAGTGGAGAGTGGTTCTCCCTTCTTCAATTTCCAAAAAAACTTAAGTGAAAAAAATAGTGTATTTCTTTCTCTTTAATGAAACGGATTTAATTTTTTAAAGCTTCATGATTTTTTTCATGTTGGGCACTAAATATGTGTGAATGATGAGATGGAAGCATTGTTTATTTGTGTTTGGTTACTGTCTATAAATTTTCTTTATGAATGGATTGCTCATACATAGGTACTCTTTAGATTGTGTTTTCTTGGGATGGATGTGAAAGGTATGGATCTTGGGAATTATAATGTATAAGATAATATTTAATTCTCTTCATGTATCTTCTCAGTGTGAATGTCATACGCTAGGCTAATTGTGATATGGAATGACTATATTGTATCCTTGTTTGGCGATGAGAAAAATTAGAGGTTCTTCATTATTTATGGGACTTTGTTTCCTAAAGAAATAATCTAGAATGTGGGCTTCTCTATTTGTAAGTGTTTGAAGTATGAATTATAAATTTTTCATTCCCAAGGGTATCCAAGGGTATGAGAAAAGTACCCTTCAAATGGGTAAGTTATGGACTTGGTCATGTGTCTTCTTCCTATTTATTTTTGTGTAAAGCAATATGGTTAGGATATGATTTTTGGATGCATTTTTTGGCTGGTGAAGAGCTATATAGCTTCAAACTTTTGTGGAGAATTTTTTTCCATGTAGAATTCTTTCTCATCCTCAAAATCATGATATCAAAAGCTTGAAATCCCTTGAAATTTTGGGGATTATCTTTGAAAATTTGCGGATTGGAGTGCTAATACCCAACTCCTAGTCACATGGGTTGGATAGGGGTTGTGACCAATGAATAGCAATAAAACATGGTAAAAGGAGGAAAAATTCAGAAGGGATCAGAAGTTCCCATTATAATAAATTCAATGGAAATCCATTTTTTCATCAAAAGGAACTAGCATAATTTTTGGATGTTTCACATATATAGATATCCATACATCCATAGGATCATAGTCATGTTAGTAGAAAAGTGGGGATATTCTAGGTATCCAAACATATGGGAAAATTAATAGGGGGATTTTTTCAAAAACTTATATGTCAGATGGTAAAATGTATGTCTGATAGATCTTGGAGTTGTCAGAATTCTTGTCCCGATTTTGAGGAATCTAGAATCTATTACATGTTGTTGACCAAGCATTGGAATTTTTTAAGTGAATAATACTAAGAAATAGGATCTATTAAGGGTTGGGAGTATGGTAAGCCTAAGAAATATAATAAAGGAATTAATGAAAAACTTAGATCTAAATGCTAGTAGAGTATTCAATGTGGAAGTTACATGAAGTCCCTGTGAGCACTCCAAGACCTTATGAGTGTACAAATGTTGATGTGGCACGATAATGTGTCACACATATGTTGCATTAAATACAATTCAAGTGACATGGCATGAAATGTGGTATGTTAGCATGGTACTAAGTGCCAAAGGAGATTATGTGGTGGTGGATGTGGTGATACATGGTAGGGACAACACTGAATTCAAGAGTCTAAAAATCAGAATTTTTGTGAAATTGGGATTTTTCATTTTTTCAAATCCAAATGGACCTTAAAAAGCTTGGAAACTACATATCCAGATATCTGTAGCTTTGACAAAGTTGGACTAGGCACAAGTCTCAAAATCTAGATGAATCTGGAAGACCAAAATTATAGAAAATTTATAATATGGAGTTATGGAAAATCCTAGAAGAGGTTGTGAGCACATTGTTAGTAGAAGACTGACATGTTAGTTCAAAACATGGACCTATGTCATGGTGACGTGTGGGTAGGGACTACCACATGTTAACCTTATGTTGCTGACATAGAATTGTACAGTGGTGACATGGGGGCATAGAACTTCCATATGGCCCAATGGTACAATGTTGACATAGTGCTTGGAAGGGAAAATATTCAAATGGGCATAAATTTATGTATAGAATTCAAATTTGGATGAAATTTACATCATTGGAAATATCTCGATGATTAAAAGGCAATGGCGATCTCTAAAAATACTTTTAAGGTGGTTCAAGGAAGAGGAACTTTGATAACCCAATCTCCATAAAGTAACCTTAAAGGTAAGGTATAGACACCTTGCTCCATTAAAAATCCCTGAGGGTATTGGGTAGCATTACAACACATCATCCTACGTAGTTTTTTGGGTTGTCTTATGTATCATCAATGTGGAAGTTATGTGTTATCTTACATGGAATCCAGATCCAAGATTTTTTTTATTGTCTTGTATTATCTCATCCATGTTTAGGAACATCTAACCATCCACATTTTGAAATTTCCAATTTTTCTTTGAAAACCCGAATATTTTGAATTTCTTATTTCAATAGCTCATCATGCCACCTTAACATACACTTGTCATGCCACCTCACCAATTTTTTTCCAACATGGATTGCCTTTATTTGATGTGGAATCCTATGTGGCTATTGTATGTGGCATGCCAAATCTAAAACGTTTGTTTATGTCGATTTTGAATTATTCCAATTTTTTGGATATTCAGAACTGAGTTTTTAGATATATGGATATCTAGATCCATATTTTAGACATTCAAATCTAGTTTTTCCATGTGATCTGGATATCCATATTAAAATGACATCATCTCACTAAGTCAAAATTATTTTCCTATGTGACATCTATGTGGAATCCACATCATCAATTACCCACCCTTCATCCAATGAGTCCTATCTTATGTGGCATATGGGATCTGTGTTTAATTTTTTGATGATTTTTTGATTATTCTGTATTTTTTAATCTAGATTTTCAATACAATCTAGATGCTTAACTAAAATACCCATATACATGACATGTGGCAGTCTATGATTAGGACACTTAAACTAATTAGGACACATTGTAGTGTATGATTGAGACACCTAGACTAACAATGACACATGACAAGGCTACAAATGACAAGGTATGATTCATAACAATTATACATCGGACTAGATAGCACAAGGGAATGGGTAGCGGTTAACATATCATATTGTACACACAATCTTAGCAAATTCCATAGATTCTACAATTTCACACATGATCCTTGTTGGTAGGCATAGCCATTATAAATGGCTTAAAATTAATACTCATGGTGCATGTAGGATAAATCAAAATATTTGTAAATCAATGGCTCAAATTCACCTCAAGAGAATATCAATGACTATTACATCTCAAATTTTTGCAAGCTAAATCTTGAGCTATAAATGTCTAAATCATTACAAAAATGACTCGTTCAAAAGCATAAGATGTGGGGATTAATATAATTAGTGTTTAATCCAATCCAACCCATTTCAATGGTTATTTCTGATTATTTAAATAAATAAATAAATATTTAATTTTGTGATGTTATTGTATGTCTTTGTTTCATGTGGGAAATTGGTTGATTTTAAACTATGAGGATCAAATGTTTCAAAAGATAATAGATTGTATTGAATATGGATCATTTACATATAAGGAAAAATAAAAATAAAAAAAATAATGCTAAGATAGGAGCCACCTTTCAAGGAAAAGGTCCCTCTTCTCCAACAAGAAAATGCCCTCCTTAGACATCAAAATAGCAACTAAATGTTTATTTTGAGAATTGAGTTTAAGGGAAGAGGATAGAGGAAATACATTGGTTTTTCCTTTTGTATTAAATATGAAATATTTAGAAAAATATTGGGGGACTTCTTCTAGGTCCAAACAGTTAGAAAATTGAGAACTTTACGTACATGCTATTATCCAGTTAAAGAAAAGATTGAAGACTTGGGAGATGGAAATATCTAGAATTGTAGATTGTATATTATCCTTGAGTTCAATAAAATATTGGAAGGATAGAGGGTTTTGCTTGTATCTCAAGCTGAGGAACTTTTTCATAAGAATGAATACAGGGAAAATTTGATACATAGTCTATTCAAATAATTGTGCATTGTTGTCAATTGTGTGTTTTCTGCATATTCGTGTAATTTGTAATTTCTGTCAATTGTTTATGTAGATAAATATTATGAATATATTATGGATTTGATTGTGGGTACATATTCAATATCATTAGCACGTGAATTTTTCCCCATTCTATACGTTAATATATTTCCACATTCTATAAATAACTTAGAAAATTTCAATAATAGGAGGTGTTTACCTTAATCCCCTCATCACATGGGTTGGTGAGCCATGATTGCGATATTAGCCACAAAGGAGAAGCTAAGTGCATTGAACCCAATTATATTAGACTAGCCTATATTCTTTGAGGGCAAAATTTAGCTCTCTTAGTGACACATTTGCGAGTGGATAGAAGTTTATTAAACCTTAAGTAAAAGTTTGAAATTTTACGAACCTTTAAGTCTGAAAATTGATGTAAACAAGATTTGGTTTAACGACGTTAGATTATATTAAGATTAATTTATATAATACTATGTAATGTGGATCAGTGGCCTAATAATCATGGACGAAGGACCAACTTTATTTGTGACTAAATTAAAGTTATGTTTAAGGTTTGGTGACCCAACACCTAGTTAATTATTCTAACAATTGAAGGAACCTTTACCGTTTCCATCAACCAAGGCCCATCAATGAAACTATCCTTAAGGATAAAAGAGAATTTTGTGAATCATTAATGGTAAGAAGAAGTTCTAGTGGCCTAGTTAGCCGAGGCTTCTTAGTTCTTAGTTAACAAAACATTTGTTGGTATAGACATGTTCTGTAAATTGTCATTCATCGACCAAAATAGATCAAATTTATTAATGTTTTCCTATGTTACTCTAATGGTTTGTACTCCCAATGAGCCTATTAGAAGAAGGTCTCGATGCCTAGTTAGAAAGTTCATTATTTGATTAAAAAAATGTATTGATTGATGTTCATAAATTGAACCAAGTGAAGGTGTGAGGACCATTACTCATTTTCCATGGTGGCTTAATAGCCGAATGGCCATTTGACAAAGTTATAGATTGATGGGGCTTGGGTTGATAGTAATTATTAACCTACTTTCAACGAGGTCGGGCTCATAAAGAAGAGAGGAAATATGTTTATCTTAGTGGAGAAACATCTTGGTTGGCTAGTTAGTGTGAATACTAGTAATCTAGCACGCTAACATATTTGTTTGTAAGTGTGACATCATATTACCATGACGTGTGGGTAGGTGTTGCAATTGATAGAAATAGATTAAAAATACACAATTACTAAACACAATCATATATTATGCACAAATGGTGTATGTGTAAACACACTCACACACACTGATTACATTCAGATTACTCTATTAAATAGAGTTTCTGAGATCCAACTTATTCCTAATTTAGAGAGAGAGGTTGAGATAATTTCTCAACCATCACAAACCAACTTCTCAAATATGGAATGTAAGCATTAACTCCAACATCCCCCCTTAATGATTACATTACATGAATTTATTGAATTCACTCATAAATAACAAAATAATCAAGCTTATCAGTAGATGCTCCATCAAGTTGCCTCATAACCCTCGGAAAGGTGTAGTTGGCAAGTTTGATTCCCGAGTTTTCTTCCTCAACTCTTGAATCAAGGACCTCCTGAAGTCAATTACTAGACAACATCCCAATCTGTCGCATAACCTCATTAGGAGACCACTTCCACGTCTACCACTAACGAGGGATCCTTCCCTAGATCCGCAACTGCCATACTATCTTGACAACCATCCATATTGAGACTTAATGCCACTTGATCTCTTCGAAAACAATTGATTACATTTTTGCAATCACTGAATTCCTAGTCATTCTATGGACGAGCTCCCATCCACCGAGATACATGGGTGCTAACCGCTGTACTCGCTAGTTATATAGAAAATCCGTCTAAATACGGAATGTATCTAGATTCAGCTATTACATTATAATATTTCTATCTGATTTTGAAAATAACATCCTCACCCCAAAAAACACTCCACTCCAAACAACAACATCATGTTCATGTCGGTCTTCAATTAGCACAGGTTCTCTGTAACATTTTGTTTTATAGCAAAACTCACCTTGCGCCTATAGCAATACATGATCCATACAAGAACAGAAATAAAAACAAAGATGCATCATGTGCGTTGTCCTTGTCACACTCCAGAGAAATCCTCAGCAGATCGTACTGTCACTCATTTAGTTTCCCTTCAATGAATATATTCATTACCTGGCACGTACCCAGATTGATCCTGGGGCCGCTGCATTCCATCTTCTAGTCTTCCCCACACGCAGACATTGTTTCTGCAGGCTCTTTTCATGAGAAATCCCAAAAACAATCTGAACCCCGAGAATCTTACATTCCTCTCTTTCTTTTCATCAAAGCTATTATAACTTTCTGACTTGCTCGTCGTTATCATGTTCGAATTATTGTTAGGCTCTTGAATCACTTCAGCGTCGTCATAATTCTAATGTCAATACGAGTGACATAAGTTTAAGAGCCTTTTCCAATAGGTAGGTCGGCATGCCAAATTCTAGAAGTAGAAGCATAGGTCCATGATGATTTTCTTGAATACAGACATAGGAGGATCTGTAATTGCCTCTCGATGCCTTTAGCAATTCAAGATGTAAGGCGCATTCATCATGCAACAATGCGTACCGCTTCGTAGTAGCCTGAGTCTCTAGAATTTCAAGCTTTCGCCATTTTTCCTCCAGCAATCCCAACTAAAATCAACACATTCAATCCCCTGCAATGCGTGATCACTCAATCACTCAACAATCTCAATTGCACACAGGCCTCTGATCCTGTGCTCTGATACCATGATAGAAATAGCTAAAAAACACACAATTACTAAACACAATCATATATTATGCACAAATGGTGTATGTGTAAACACACTCACACACACTGATTACATTCAGATTACTCTATTAAATATAGTTTCTGAGATCCAACTTATTCCTAATTTAGAGAGAGAGGTTGAGAGAATTTCTCAACCATCACAAACCAACTTCTCAAATATGGAATGTAAGCATTAACTCCAACAAAAATGTGTCACCTACATCTCAGATAATGTGGAATCAGAAGAAAGAGGGATGCCATGTTGTTGGAAATATGATGCAGAGTGTTGTCCTTGATGGCAACCCACTTAATGAAGATGAATACATGTGACTGTTGACATGTGTTGTCCTTGATGGAAAACTACCTGATGAAGTTATTCTTGACCTAATGAACTTGGTAAATGATGTAAATCTGATGTGATATGATGTTTGTTAGCAATATGGTGCTGAGTGTTGTCCTTAAATGGCAACCCATTTGATGAAGATGATGACAACTTACTTGATGAAGTTGTGCTTGCTAGAATATGTTCTTGATGAGCTAAATATGATGTATCTACAGTGTGTATAGAAGGGAGCGAAGAAAAGAAGTCAGCATGTGCTAAATCTATGATGAAAAGAGTATGTCTCAAGGCATACGCGGATATGTCTAGGGGAAGTCGCGTATGCACGCGGGAAAGAACGTGATAAGTTGCATATGGGAAAAAGCGCTCAAAAGGTGCAAAACCAGGGGTAACCACCATGGTATTGACCCATTGTATTGGGTAATGATTCATCTAAATGACCCCGTCCAGGAATACCATCGGAAGTAATGTAGTTTTTGGCTCATGGTATTGTTTTGGCTCATGGTATTGAAAAAGGGGCTCATGGTATTGAAAAAGGGTAAACCTATATAAAGAGAAGAAATTCATTGTGCAAATCATGAGTGTGGGAGCAAGATGTTTGAGCTTGAATGAATACTTCTCTGTGAAGTATATCTGTATGGAAAGGGTAAAGGTTTGATGATAGATCTGAATCTATGATGCACCTATGAAGAAATGATGAAGCGGGATATCTAGATCTGAAATGTATCTGTATTTGCTAGATCTGTTTATGAAGTGATTAGATCTGTGATGAGGCGAACATCTGTCTGAAGTAAAGGGTTAAATCTGAATTGAATGTCTGATCTGAAGAAGTATGCTGCTCTATGATGGTTGAAGATCTATACGCTACTTCGCCGAAGAGGAAGCGCGTATATACGCGGCTTCGCTGAAGAGAAAGCGCGTATGCGCAATGAAATACATACAGAGGTATACGCTAGTTTGTGTGGACGGAAGCGCGTATATACGCGACATCAGTGAAGTGAAAGCGCGTATGCAAACTAGGGTTTGCTGAAGCAAAGGGTATGAAATATCTGATCTGTTCTGCTGTGTTTCTGCTATCTGATCTGTGTTGTTAAGTATATGTTGGTGATGTATGTTTGTGCTTAAAAGTTTGGAAAGGGTCCAGTCTGGAAATATGATGAAATGTGGCCTGCAAGTGGTGTTCTATTGAAGTTGTTGGATCCAGTGTGAAAATTGATGAAACGTGGTCCAAGGTGGTGCTGAGGGTTGTGGCCTTCAGTCAGGGGGTTGTAGCTCCCTTCCAGGTGAGGCTGGTAAACGAGATCGGGGGGTTGTAGCTCCCTTCCAGGTGAGGCTGGTAAACGAGATCGGGGGGTTGTAGCTCCCTTCCAGGTGAGGCTGGTAAACAAGTCAGGGGGTCGTAGCTCCCTTCCAGGAGAGGCTGGTAAACGAGCGCAGGTGGGTGCCTGCGTGCTGGTCAAGTCTGCGCCAGCACATATGTTGTAAAATGTTTTCTCTATAATAAAATATTGAAGGCTGAGCAACTGCAGCGGTGGTTTTCTCCCGACTTGGGTTTCCACCTAAAAATCCTGGTGTTCATGTGTGATGCTTTGTGTGATGGTTTATTCTGTTCTTATTGCACATGTTTACTGTTTATAGAACATATAATGAATGAATGATGGAATGATATAAGTGAAGAACTAATGGCATAATTAGATCTCTGGGTATACGCGAGTTTTATGAAGGATATCTGCGTGTATATGCTAGTTGGCTTCAGCAAAGTAGCGTATGGGTTTTAGAGCATGAAAAAGTAAAAAGTTTTAGTTTTCCCTAAATACTGATTCACCCCCCCCTCTCATTATTTTTCCCAACAATTGGTATCAGAGCAGGTCCTTCTGCAGAAGCTTGATCGCTTGAAGGAGATCCGTCGCAATGGGAAAGAAGCAAAAGAAGAAGGCTACTCAAAGTAAGGAGATAGCTGAATTTGACAAAAATGAATCTGATAGTGATTGGGGTCCTAATTTTCTTATTGTTGCAAACAATGATGAAGATAGTGAGAGAAAAGTTGTGGATCTAGAAGAAGTTATCAAAGATCAACAAAGAAAATTTAATGAGAAGGAATCTGCTAACAAAGCTTTGATATTTAGACTGAAAAGGATGTTCGATGATGTATACAGTCGAAGTAAAGGATATGAAGTTGGAATCATCTCTCTGCAAGAAGATCTTGAAGAATCAAATAAGAAGAATGAAGGACTTAAAGCAGAAAACGTTTCTCTAAAAACAGATCTAGAAAAATCAAAAAGGAAGAATGAAAGTCTTGAAGCTGGAATCATCTCTCTACAAGCAAAACTTGAAGCATCAAGTAAGAAGAGTGAGGAACCTCTACAATCATTTGAAAAGGAAGGACTTGAAGTAGAAATCATTTCCCTCAAAGAAGACCTGGATAAATCAAATAAGAAGAATGCAGGACTTGAAGCAGAAAACATATCTCTGAAAGAAGATCTCAAAGCATCGAAGAAGAAGAATGAAGATCTGCAACAAACATGTGAAGTAAACGAAAATTGGTTGAAAGAAGAGATTCTAAATCTGAAGGATCAAGTAGAAGATGGAAGAAGGAAAGAAGAAAGCATGACAAAGCAATGTCAAGCCCTGGAGGTTGAGGTAAACATTCTCAAAGGTAAATTAGAAGAAAGGTTAGACTTTTGAGGTTTCAAGATAGTACTAAGATTCTGGATAATATTCTTAGTAGTCAAAGGTCTCCTTCTATCAAACTTGGTCTTGGTTTTCATGAAACTGTTAAAGGAGAATCTAGTTCACAAGGAAGTGCTAAAGATTCAAAGGAAGTCAATACAAAACCTGAAGGGTTGAAAGAAACAAAAGGTCAATCAACAATGATGAAATCTCAAAGGAAATCATTCAATAATGTTGAATGTTTCAAATGTCATAATTATGGGCATGTTGCAGCAAATTGCAGGAGCAGATCATTTCAGCCTCAAACAAACAGATTCTACTCAGAAAGGTACTCTGGTTTATTCAAGGGATATTGTTTTTCATGTAACAAGTATGGACATAAAGCAGCTGATTGTAAAAGGAGGAAGATTAGAAATACTCATTATGATTCTTATGCTTATTTCTCTGGTCACATGAGGTGTTATTCTTGTAACAAGTATGGACATGTAGAAAAGGAATGCAGGTTGAACAGACATGAGAAATTGGATAACTTCCAGCACACAAATAGAAAGTTTAAACAAATCTGGAAAAAGATGGAGGACCGATCAGAAACGTAGGGAATTCTGACCCTACTGCAGTCATCCGCTTCTGAAGCTGACTTTTCTCATTGACTACAGGAATGATGTGGGATACATTATCAGATTTAGTAATGTATCATCACAGGGGGGGCAATGTATGATGATTCTCATGATTGATTTGATTGTTATGGTTATATGTATTTCTGACAAAGCTCTGATATGAAGAAAACAGGTACAGGAAGTACAAGTTCAGGGGGAGATGAAGGAATGTGACAAATTTCTATGCTTCACTTTCCATACGCGGGTTAGATGAACAAAAGTCGCGTATACACGCGAGTTCCAGCAAACACAGTCGCGTATGCATTAATGATAAGAAAATTCATATGATAGCTGAAGATCTGGAGCAGAGGTTCAGGGGGAGCATCAATCTGATTGTTAATAACTGTATTATTGACTCTGTATCAGCTTAATTTCTCAGTTCTAAATGATGATGATATGATACTTGATGTCTTATGTTGAAGATTATGGATGAGTTCTGTTTGTTGAAGAGTATTCGTTGCTGAGATGAAAGTCTTAGTATTCAGAGATAAGGACAGATCATGCAGAGATGGTTGCTGATGACTTGCTGATAAAGGTATTCAAGTTGCACAAGTTAAGCAATATCACTGGTTTAGGGGGAGTAGCAGGTTGATGATTGCATTGTTGGCAATATGATTGCTTATTCTTTGGTCTTTGTGATACTCATGCTCAAATGATGATGACTTGGTACATGGATTATTATGATGAGATTTTGAGCCCTAGTTGCTGATAAGTATCTTTTGTGCTCACACATGGATGAGTTGGATGTTGTTTGATTCAGAAATAAGAATATATCATGCAGAGTTGGTTACTATGGTTGAGATATTTTGCCTACATATGTTACTTCATGTTAAATCTTGAAGATCATGGTGATATTGGACCACATGGATGATTTCTTGACACTTATTTGAATATGTTGTTATGGTATGATAATCTCTCTTGGAAAGAATGTATTGATGCTGCACGGAATATGAAGACTTGGTTACTAATGCGCTTATGCTACCACCATTGGATGACGCTTGAAGACACAACTACTCTGTTCTATCTGTAGTCTAGGGAAGCAGTCAAATATCTCAGAAAGAAGCTGAACACTATCTTTTCCTCACAGAGGATCAGATCTGGTCAAAATATAGAAGATGGTAGTGGATACGCGGGTTTCCTGAAACACAGTCGTGTATATACGCGAGTTCTTGTATAGAAAACCGCATATGTCTGATTACTGACAAATTTTTGCTTGGAGTCAGCTCTCTTCAGCACAGCTGCAGTGCTGTTTGGTATCTCTGATACTGTTTGGTATATCTGGTGGTGTTCCAGTTCTCATAATTCTATTTCTCATGTTTTGATAAAGATGCCTTGATGATTTGTTGGTGAAAGTGTTCAGGATGCACAAACTAAGGGGGAGCCTTAGTCATATGAAACAGATGTTCGGATGCACATTTTCAGGGGGAGCATTAGCATTGCTGAGTATAATGCTTTGTTGGCATTATGATGGTTCTGAAATATGTTCTCCTTCTTGAGGATTTTCTAGGTGTTGGTCTTAAATGGTCATACTTGTATTTTGATGAAAAGGTCTTGTTGAGACCCATGATGTAAAATTGTAATATTCAGTCATGTAAGGACTTGTCAAATTGTAAACCCACTTGGTTGGGTAGCTGAGTCAAATTTTGTAAACCCACTTGGATGGGTAGCTGAGTTGAAATGTGTAAACCCACTTGGTTGGGTACTTGAGTCTCATATGTAAATCCACTTGGTTGGATGTTTGATGTAAGTATGAGTCATTGGTGATAGGAAAGTCATAGAGTCATGTACTCCATTGGAAAATATGTTTGATGATTCAGCATGAACTCAGGGGAAGCTTGGTCACTTCAGTATACATCAGATCTGCAGAACGCTTCTTCTACATGAGAAAGGGGTGAGTGTGTTGGTTTTGATCCGCCCGTTGCCCTTGATGTCAAAGGGGGAGAGTGTGTTGGTTTTGATCCGCTGGTTTTGATCCGCCCTTTGCCCTTGATGTCAAAGGGGGAGAGTGACATGGTGTTTGAATGCAGATAATGGTGTCAAAGAATTGGGAGAGTGACATGGTGTCAATGTACTTATCTATTGTGGTAACCAAACACCATCGTGGTTGCCATCAAGTCCAAAGGGGGAGATTGTTGGAAATATGATGCAGAGTGTTGTCCTTGATGGAAACCCACTGAATGAAGATGAAGACATGTGATTGTTGACATGTGTTGTCCTTGATGGAAAACTACCTGATGAAGTTATTCTTGACCTAATGAACTTGGTAAATGATGTAAATCTGATGTGATATGATTTTTGTTAGCAATATGGTGCTGAGTGTTGTCCTTAAATGGCAACCCATTTGATGAAGATGATGACAACTTACTTGATGAAGTTGTGCTTGCTAGAATATGTTCTTCATGAGCTAAATATGATGTATCTACAGTGTGTACATAAGGCAGTGAAGAAAAGAAGTCAGCATGTGCTAAATCTATGATGAAAAGAGTATGTCTCAAGGCATACGCAGATATGTCTAGGGGAAGTCGCGTATGCACGCGGGAAAGAACGTGATAAGTCGCGTATGGGCAAAAGCGCTCAAAAAGTGCAAAACCAGGGGTAACCACCATGGTATTGACCCATTGTATTGGGTAATGATTCGTCTAAATGACCCCGTCCAGGAATACCATCGGAAGTAATGTAGTTTTGGGCTCATGGTATTGTTTTGGCTCATGGTATTGAAAAAGGGGCTCATGGTATGGAAAAAGGGTAAACCTATATAAGGAGAAGAAATTCATTGTGCAAATTATGAGTGTGGGTGCAAGATGTCTGAGCTTGAATGAATACTTCTCTGTGAAGTATATCTGTATGGAAAGGGTAAAGGTTTAATGATAGATCTGAATCTATGATGCACCTATGAAGAAATGATGAAGCGAGATATCTAGATCTGAAATGTATCTGTATTTGCTAGATCTGTTTATGGAGTGATTAGATCTGTGATGAGGCGAACATCTGTCTGAAGTAAAGGGTTAAATCTGAACTGAATGTCTGATCTGAAGAAGTATGCTGCTCTATGATGGTTGAAGATCTATACGCTACTTCGCCAAAGAGGAAGTGTGTATATACGCGGCTTCGCTGAAGAGAAAGCGCGTATGCGCAATGAAATACATACAGAGGTATACGCTGGTTTGAGTGGACGGAAGCGCGTATATACGCGACATCAGTGAAATGAAAGCGCGTATGCAAACTAGGGTTTGCTGAAGCATGGGGTATGAAACATCTGATCTGTTCTGCTGTATTACTGTTATCTGAACTGTGTTGTCTGAATTGATAAGTATCTGTTGGTGATGTATGGTTGAGCTTAAAAGTATTGAAAGGGTCCAGTCTGAAAATATGATGAAACGTGGCCTGCAAGTTGTGTTCTATTGAAGTTGTTGGATCTAGTGTGAAAATTGATGAAACGTGGTCCATAGAGGTGCTGAGGGTTGTAGCCTTCAGTCAGGGGGTGGTAGCTCCCTTCCAGGTGAGGCTGGTAAACGAGATCAGGGGGTCGTAGCTCCCTTCCAGGTGAGGCTGGTAAACGAGATCGGGGGGTCGTAGCTCCCTTCCAGAAGAGGCTGGTAAACGAGTCAGGGGGTTGGAGCTCCCTTCCAGGAGAGGTCAAACGAGCTTGTGTGGTGCCTCGTGTGTCAGAGTCCACCAAAGACATATGTTGTAAGATGTTTTCCATAATAAAATATTGAAGGCCGAGCAACTCAGCTCGTGGTTTTCCCGACTTGGGTTTCCACCTAAAAATCCCGGTGTTCATGTGTGATGCTTTGTGTGATGGTTTATTCGTTCTTATTTGGTGACATGTTTACTATTTATAGAACATCTAATGAATGAATGATGGAATGATATAAGTGAAGAACTAATGGCATAATTAGATCTCTGGGTATACGCGATTTTTATGAAGGATATTCGTGTGTATACGCTAGTTGGCTTCAGCAAAGTAGCGTATGGGTTTTAGAGCATGAAAAAGTAAAAAGTTTTAGTTTGCCCTAAATACTGATTCACCCCCCCCCTCTCAGTATTTTTCCCAACACATGTGTCTTCCGCATGACAATAGTATAGATGTTAATGTGGGACTCATATGGATGTTGACATGGAACCCGTTGACATGGAACCCATAGGGATATAACTTATTAGGACCAAAACTTTTCCACAGCTCAGATTTTGATAAAATGTATATCATCATCTTTCGATGAGCATAAGACAATAGTGGTCTCAAAAATAAATGAAATTTTAAATAGGTTCAAAGGAGAGGAATTTTAATAATCCATTGAGACTATAACAAAAAAAAATCCATGGGGCAAGTTACAATTATTATCATTCTTTATCTATTTTTTTCTTATAAATTTAAATTTTAAATTTATTAAATGAGATGTGTTTCATATTGGAGCCAAAGAAGAGGATAGAACAGGTAGGGATGTATGGGATCAAATTAAAAATGATAGCCATATCATTATTATAATTTCGTAACTTACCCTGTCCTCACAGTGATATAGTGAATAATATCATGGAAAATTTCTCACAATACTATGAGTCTAAGACTCGTGTGTAGGTTTTAACCCTAAACATAAATTATCTACACAGGAATCTTATAACAGAAAATAAACAATAGCAAGAGCATAAAACATAAAACAGATAAACACAGAGATTTTCCCCTGGATCCCAAATTGGGACGACCAGCTTGATTTTTCATTATATTCCTTTTAGTGTTACAACACATATATATACATGCCGAAGCATACATAAACCCTAATCCATTAACCCTAGATTAGAACATAACCGTAGTTCCCTTGACCGGATCTACAAAATACCAGGGGCCAAAAACCATCGTACACCAAAACCATGTACAAAATCATGCACAAAACATGGGTGGGTCCGCACACCAAACAAATTTTCGTCGGGGCACTGCCCCGGACCCCAACAGTGGGGGCTGCCTCCCCCCTTGTAACCACCCTATTGCGCCCGGTGCAACATACAGCGCGTGGGGCTAGTTGTGGAAAGAATATAACACATACCCAACATTCTCCCACTTGTTGTTTTCTTTCCACAGGGGGCCACAAGAGAGCTTAGTCATTGGGCCAATTCTTCAACACCCATTGTTTCTGTACACCAAGAGAACTTTTGAGTGCTCACAGACTTCGTCAATGCATCTGAAACATTCTTTAAAGTGTCCACCTTTACCAGCAACACCCTTTTAGCCTCAACCATATCTCTAACAAAGTGATATTGAACATCAATGTGCTTTGTCTTTGAATGATAAGCATGGTTCTTAGCCAAGAAAATTGCACTTTGGCTATCACAGTCTATCCTTATAGCTTGTTGTACCAACCCCATACTTGAACACAATATTTGCAACCAAACTGCTTCCTTGCTTGCATGAGTGGTTGCTATGTATTCTGCCTCTGTAGTTGAAAGAGCCACTACAGACTGTCTTTTACTCATCCAACTGACTGCGCCTCCAAATAGGCTAAACACATACCCACTTGTAGATATTCTTTGGTCCAGATCTCCAGCCCAGTCTGCATCAACAAAACCACGAATGTCTAACATTCTTTCCAATCCTGGTCTTCCCTGGTAGCACAAGCCATAATCACTAGTGCCACGTAAATATCTGAAAACCCGCTTCACTACTGTCCAATGCTCCTTCCCCGGGTTTGACATAAACCTGCTCAATACTCCCACTGCATGTGCAATGTCTGGTCTAGTACAGACCATTGCATACATCAGGCTACCCACTGCACTTGCATATGGAACACGGGACATATCCTCCTCTTCTTCTTGTGTCTTGGGACACTGTTCAGCAGATAGATTTACACCTACAGGAATAGGAACTTTCACCGGTTTACTATCCCACATATTGAATCTCTGCAACATAGTCTCGACATACTTCCTCTCGTTTAACCAGAGCTTCCTCTTTGCCCGATCTCTCTTAATTTCCATGCCCAAAATATAGTTTGCAGCACCAAGATCCTTCATGTCGAATTTGGAGAACAGTTGGGTCTTCAAATATTGGATAATTTCTTTTTCATTTCCAATCAACAACATATCATCCACATACAAGACCAAATAAATAACACGGTCACCAATTAATTTAAAATAAACACAGTGATCCTCCATGCTTCTGGTGAAGCCAAGTCCCCGTATATAGGTATCAAATTTCTGATACCATATCCTTGGTGGCCAGTGTTTTAACCCATACAGAGACTTCTTCAACCTGCACACCAGTTCTTTCTTACCCTTCACCATAAAGCCTTCAGGTTGCTTCATGTAGATCTCCTCTTCTAGATCCCCGTGAAGAAATTTTATCTTCACATCCATCTGTTCTATCTCAAAATCAAATGCAGCAACAACATATAAAAGTAATCTAATAGAAGTAACCTTGGCAACAGGAGAAAAAATATCACCAAAATCAATTCCTGGCACCTGGGAATAACCTTTCGCTACCAACCGAGCTTTGTATTTCTCCACCTTGCCTTCTACATTCATCTTCTTCTTAAACACCCATTTGCTCCCAATGGGCTTCCTTCCAGCCGGCAACTCCACCAGATCCCATGCATCATTTTTGTGCGAGGATGCCATTTCATCAACCATGGCCTCCTTCCATAGTTTTCCATCCTCTGAATCTACTGCCTCCCTGACAGTTCTGGGTTCATCATCAGTTATAGTTAAGGCAAAACCTGAACAGAAAGCAGATGGACTATACCTTTCTAGTTGCCTTCTTTCCCGAACTGATCTTCTCAAAGCTGGAGTTTGTGGCTCTTCATCTTCTGAGTCTTCTTCTGTTGTAGAGTCTGATTCATCCTCCTTTAGCTCAAACTCTATCTTCTGAGGTTCCTTTGGTAGGACTTCATGTTTAACAACATCTTTCACTTCTCTAAACACCACATCTCGGCTGTACACAACCTTCCTTGTTTCTGGGTTCCAAAGCTTGTAACCCTTTAAACCATCCTTATACCCAATAAAGATACACCTTTCAGATTTATTATCCAACTTGGTCCTTTTCTCCTTTGGAACATGTACATATGCATCACATCCAAATACCCTTAGATGTGAAAGAGAGGGTTTTTTACCAGTCCATACCTCATGTGGAGTCTTATCCTCCAACACTGATGAAGGTGATCTGTTAACCAGATAGCATGCAGTCTCCACTGCCTCTGCCCAGAATTCTTGTCCTAACCCGGTACCACTGAGCATGCTTCTTGCCTTTTCCATCAATGTTCTGTTCATTCTTTCTGCAACTCCATTTTTCTGAGGTGTGTATGGAGTAGTCTTCTACCGTGCTATACCACACTTCTTACAGAACTCTTCAAATTCCTTCTTGCAGAACTCCCCACCATTATCTGTCCTCGACGCCTTTATCTTCTTCTCTGTCTGGTTTTCCACCAGAGCCTTAAATTCTTTAAATTTGTCAAAGACTTCAGATTTCTTCCTCAAGAAATATATCCATGTATTCCTTGAGAAGTCATCTATGAATGAAACATAGTACACGGACTTTCCCAGTGATGGAACTGACACAGGCCCAAACACATCACTGTGCACAAGTTCTAATATCTTGTTTGCCCTCTTAGCACCAGAAGGAAAACTCACCCGATTCTGCTTCCCATATACACAATGTTCACAGAAATCGAAATCCAGAGAACAATTAGACATACCTTCTACCATACCATCTCTATGCGATATCCGAAGGCCCTTCTCTCCAATATGTCCAAGCCTTTGATGCCATAGCATGGTCTTTTCTCCAGAGATAGCTAGGCTTTCCGTCCCACTTTCAGGAACCACAGAACTGTTACACCCATCAATAACAGTACTACCTTGTAGCTTGTACAGAGTTCCAGTCCGAACTCCCCGCATTAATACCAGTGCTCCCCGAACCATCTTGCGGGCATCTTTCTCGAACACTGTTTTTACACCTGCATCATCCATCTTGCTTACAGAAATCAGATTTCTGGCCAATGCAGGAATATGCAGAACACCAGGAAGTGTTCTAATCCTTCCACCTTGCAGCTTCAGCTTGACCTTCCCACGTCCGATGATTCTGGTCTTCCTATCATCCCCTAGGAAGACATCACCACCATCATAATTCTCATACTCGCAGAACCACTCCTGATGGGGAGTGAAGTGAAAGGATGCACCTGATTCAATCAACCATGACTCATGATCTACATGTGTATTTGAAGAAGAAGCCAAATACACATCCCCACCTTCATCCGAGGTGGTTTTTTCCTCTGCAGAAGGAGCATCATCAGATCCCTTTCCTTTCTCAGGAGCTTTATATCTGCACTCCCTTTTGTAGTGCCATTCCTTTCCGCATTTCCAGCATACCTTTACAAACTTTCCAAGAGATTTAGATCTCCCTCTATATTTAGATCTCCCACTCGAAACCTTATTCTTGTTTCTGTTTTAGGACCTTCCTCGTACAGATAAGGCATCTCCATTCTAGCCCTCCATATTTCTCCATCTCATTTCCTCCGACAACAAGGCTGAGACAATGTCATCAAAATTCAAGGTAGTTGTATTGCTACCTATTGCAATAACCAGACTGTCCCACGAGTCTGGTAGAGAACACAACAAATTGATGCACTTATCTTCATCTGATATTTTAATATCAACAGATGACAGCTGACTTACCACAGTATTGAAGGCGTTCAGATGCTCTGTCACTGAGTCTCCATCCTTCATCCTCAGGTTATACAGCTTTTTCCGCAGAAACAACTTATTCACCAGAGACTTAGATTGGTACAAAATCCCAAGTTTTTCCCACAAATTCTTCGTCGTAGCTTCCCCAAATACATTCAACAATACTGAATCTGAGACACACAACCGTATTGTGCTCTTAGCCTTTCGATCCAGTTTCTTCCAGTCTTCATCTGACATTGTCGTTGGTTTAGTACCCGGATCTACCGCGATCCACTGATTTTTATCCACCAGCATATCCTCCATCTTGATCTTCCATAACTCAAAACTCTGACCATTAAATTTCTAGATCTCTATCTTTCCACCACTCGCCATCTTCTTTCACCGCAAGAATCGATCCCGCAGATCTCCCACTGAACAAGGTCTACCTCAGGCCCGAGCAAAAGAAAACCCTCAGCAGCAAAGGCATCCCCTTGAAGCCGAAATAGCTCTGATACCAAATGTAGGTTTTAAACCTAAACAGAAATTATCTACACACGAATCTTATAACAGAAAATAGACAATAGCGAGAGCATAAAACATAAAACAGATAAACACAGAGATTTTCCCCTGGATCCCAAATTGGGACGACCAGCTTGATTTTTCATTATATTCCTTTTAGTGTTACAACACATATATATACATGCCGAAGCATACATAAACCCCAATCCATTAACCCTATATTAGAACATAACCGTAGTTCCCTTGACCGAATCTACAAAATACCAGGGGCCGAAAACCATCGTACCCCAAAACCATGTGCAAAATCATGCACAAAACATGGGTGGGTCCGCCTATGAGTGGGTCCGCACACCAAACAAATTTTCGCCGGGACGCTGCCCCAGACCCCAACAGTGGGGGCTGCCTCCCCCCTTGTGACCCCCCTGCTATGCCCAACGCAACATACAGTGCGTGGGGCTAGTCGTGGAAAGAATATAACACATACCCAACATCATGAAGGAGGTTATCATGAAAATGAAACATATAAAAGAAGAAATTTGGAGGTTCCTTTGGATGTGGCAGTGGGAATTCATAGTTATCAATAAGATAATGAAACTATAATTAAATCCAATGATCCATTGCTATAAAATTTAAATGAAATGTAGAGAAACACATATTTAGAACGAGTGTCAAGAATGTTGGTAAAAAAAATCAATGAAGAGATTTCATAGTACCAAATGTAAAACCTCCTATGAAGACATTAATAAATCATCATCAAGTAATTTTTATTAGAAAGTAATTACTTTTTATGAGTGCACTAGCAATGTTTCTAATTCTTCTTCTAGGCATAAGTATTAGAAGAAGAAATGTTGAAGAATATGCAGTAAGAAGTCATCAAGATTAAGCAAAACTTGAATACATCCCATGATAGAAAAGAAAATTATGTTGACAGAAAAACATTGCATGAAGAATTTAAAGTTGGTGAGCATGTGTATTTCAAAGTGAAAGCACCAAAAAATTGTTTTAAGCTTGGAGCCTATACTAAACTTGCACCGAGATTTTATGGAATTTTTGAGATTTTGAAAAGGATAAGACTAGTAGCTTATAAACTTTCTTAGCTTGCAAAAATTAAAGCAAATGATGTTTTTCATGTATATCTGCTAAAGAAATATGTATGTGATATTAACCATGTTATTGATTAGTCTATAATCTAGGTGGAACCATACCCATGTGCATATTAGATAGGAAGGTAAGAATGCTTCAAAACTGAGCCATCTCACAAGTGAAAGTTCAAGGGAAACATTTCAAACCCGATGAGGCTACTTGGGAGATGGGAGATGCCATGAGAGAAGCATGGCCATCCCTATTTTCACCATGAGAATTGCTGAATTGAAATAATGTTGAGGACAATGTTATTCCAAGGGGGAGGGAATACAACATCCCAATGTATCTCCCTAGAAAAATTGCAATTAAATTTGTTTAACGCCATGCATGGATATTCTTATTTTTATTTTTTGTTGAATTTTTCATCATGAGGTAGTTATATGATGGTGTTGTAAACATCATAAATATGTTTAAATTTTCAAATTGATAAAATGTCGATGACCAAGACCAACAAAGATGAGCAAGTATGGGGACTATGAAACCACAGGTGGGGAAAGGTAAAGGGGTCTAAAGGATTTCTTTATGATTCATTTATCTAGACTACCATGTCACCTCCACCTTATCAGAGTTGTGAATAGTGGAGATAACCAATCCTTAAATTTAATCCATCATTCCTATACTTTAGCAAGATGTCTCTACTACATTACTGGAACAAGAAGCAGTGGACGCGACTTCTTGTTAGAACATATGAAGGGGGTAATTCAAATGGGAGGTGAAAGATAAGAGAAAAAGAAGAAAAACAAAATTGGAGATACCATACTAAGAGAAATCATAGTATCAAGATGATATAGTGGAGACCAACCATTAAAATAAGCCTGATTTTTACTAAAGTAACCTTAAAATAAAAAATATATATACAAAGTTATATGACATCAACTATACCTTTTTATGTCCTCACAAAAAAGTACTAGAGGGAGAAGACATATGAGTGATTGAGGATTAGAGAAGAAATTGCTCATTTACTATGAGAAGTAGGTATTGTGGGTGCTTGTAGTTGCTTTGTCCTTTTCAAAAGTTGGTAGTGAAAGATATCTTGTTTGAATCCCTTGTAGATTGAACTAAGTGTCATTATTCCTACTTCACCCTAATAGTATCATATTCTAGCTTGGGGTTGGATTTCCTACAGAATTACCTACATTTGGGTCAAAATCACTTAGTGTACTTGGTTTTGTTGGTCAACTACTTTGCACTCAAATAGGTCTCTTATTTTGTTCTGTAAACATTATTTACTTGCATTTGTTAATAGAATTTTCTGATTGATGGGAAATGAATTAAAAAAATTTGAAGTTTGGATGAACTCTGTGTAATTCCTATAGCTCCAATATGAGGCTCTATTATTGTTACTTTTGTTTATAAATATGCTACAAAATTATATATGATTTGATTCCCTTAAAGAACCAATGAATATGGTATATTGTATATTTCTAGTTTATGTTATTTTGTATAGATAGTTTTTATTTTAATGAGTTAAATATAAGTTTTTGTAGGACTCTATCCCTATTTCTATATGCTCTTGAAGAAATTTAAACCTTTGCTCTTCAACCCAATGCCTCGAATGTGGAAATTTTATCATAAAGTTGTACATTGTAAACTAGGAAAATTGGAGTGAATTATTGATCTATAGTCTACCAGCCTTTGTTCCTCTACATGTTAAGGTGATGCTCACAATCAACAATGAAATTCTCATTCAGAACTTGAAAATGATAAAGTATATCAATTTGTGTATGTTCTAATATCCTGGGAACCATCTTTCCTAATCATGGAGGCAAGAACCTAGAGTTCTCAATAGATAAAATGTTGTGTTACTTTTAGAATTTTTTGATCTGTGTTGAGATTGCAACAAGATGATGAGCTTAGTGGAAAGAAGTCGCCTTCACTAAGTGGGCCCGCAGGCTATTTTTGACGCAAAGTATATTTTTAGACTATGTCTATTTTTAGACATGTCGATCATATTCTATGAGTTGCAGGATGCTATTTGTGGATGGTTGGTCAAGTTGGAAAAATAGATGGACTTCTATTTTTAGACATATTAGGTGGAATCTATTTTTAGATTGCCAGTCTAAAAATAGATATGTCGAATATTATTAGCTCTTAATAATATTTGGACTCTAAACATTATCTTATTCTCTTGGAGCACTTCAGTTAAGTGCACGGATGTGGCACAGGAGCTGACAGAAGGAATTACGCTATTCCTGAGGGTTAAGTGGAGCTATTGCATGGATACTTCAGTTAGAACTCATGTGACAGAGTTTGGTGGAGTTGATTGAGGAGTTAATGGAGTTGTGTTAAGTTTAACTAATCTAAACATAGTTGAACTAGTTGTATTTAGTCTAACTGATTAATACACTAGTGAAGAGTGGTGTGAATTAATTATTAATTAATTCATTAATTATAAACTCATTAATCAACTAAAGAATACATCAGTTAACTTCAGTGCATGGACAGTTTCAGTGGAGACCAGTGCAGAGATAGGTGAAAGAGCAGGTTAACTATCAGTTGTGACTATACTGTTGCATATTTGCAACTACCAGTGATTGGAGGAGCCCATGAGGATTGCGCAGTACAAGCCAGGTGGTTTATGTTATTTAATGAGCCATCCTACAGCATTGATTACGCAATAGAGGCTGGCTATCAGGTGGCAAAGATTGGAGCATGTGTTTTGCTAGATCTAGCTTGATTAGTGTGTAGCAATTGGAGGTTGTGCTGAGAGCTTGTGAGGAGTTTTGTACAATGATTGTTACATGATATTTATGAAATATAATATACAGATATTTGGGGGTTTTCAGCTTTAAGTTTTCCCATGAAATAATGTGTTCATATGTGTGATTTTTTATGGTTTTAATGTGCGCATGCAATTGATTTTATTTCCGCATGTAATGATCAATGGTAGAAGAGATTATGTATTGTGCATGAAGCTAAAATAGTGTGTGATCAGGAGAATCTCAGTGAATAATATATCAATTATTCAAATTTCTACATGGTATCAAAGTGATATTGATCATTGGAGCAATTGCAAAACATTGAAGCGGTTGAGTTTTGTGCTGGTGGAATTCGAATTTGCAGTAGTGTTTTTTTGGTGTTGAAGTTGAGATGTCTTTCAACAGATTGTGATTGGATTATGCCCTTGAGGGCAGCTCGAATTATATTGCATGGAAGCACAAGATGGAGGCGATGTTGGATGACAATGGGTTGAAGGAGTTCATAGATGCAGAAATTCCAAAACCTACTTCTAGTGATGCTGCCGTACTTGACGCATGGCAAAAGAAGACAGCAAAGTGTCGAAGGATTCTGTTGGAAGGTGTGAAGGATCACATAGTGTCCAGCCTTCATGGTAAAGCTTATCCATTCTTGATGTGGAAAGCTTTGACAAATTTATTTCAAAGCAAGAGTGACTAGAGGAAGTTTGCACTCAAGGATAAACTCAGAAACATAAAAATGGAGAAAGGCGACAGTATGCCCAAGTACCTCACGAAGTTCATCCAATGTAGGGATGAGCTGGGAAGTGTGGGGGTTATTGTTGATGATGAGGACTTGGTGAGCTTGGCTCTCCTTAGGCTTCCGAAGAGTTGGAATTCCTATCAGGACTCTGTCAATGGTCAGGAGAAATTACCAGGATGGGAGCGACTTTAATCGGATCTTGTGCAAGAGGAGATAAGGCGAAGTACCAGGGACGGATCTTCATCAAAGAACTCTGATGAAGAAAATTGCACTTTGGCTGCCAAAGAAAAGAAGGGGAAGAGAAAGAAGCATGCTTCTCAATCCAATGCGAAAGGAAAGAAGCAGGACATGTCCAAGGTGAAGTGCTTTCACTGTCACCAACACAGACATTACGCCACTAGTTGTCCACAGAAGAAGAAAAATAAGCAGGCTGCTGGATCTGCAGCTGGAGAGGCCTTAGCCTCGTAGTTTGAGCTGGATTTTTCACTAATCGCATGCTTGGTCTCAAGTGTGATGGGTTCAGTGTGGTTTCTTGACAGTGGTGCATCTTTTCACATGACAGGAGATCAATATTTGTTTACTGATCTGGATGAGAAAGATCTTGGAGTGCACATCGAGATGGGCGATGATGGTAGATACAGTGTGACCAGTATCGGTACCATTTCCTTTAAGAGGGAGTCTGGTAAACCCTTAGTATTGAAGGAAGTGATGCATGTTCCAGGATTGAAGAATAATCTGATCTCTATGGCGATGTTAGAAGACAAGGGATATGATGTTGCCTTTAACGAGGGAAAGGCTTCCCTGTGCAGTAAGGAAACTGGTGAGACCCGGAGGATAGGGGTTCGAGTTAAGAACCTTTATCAATTGCAGGTAGATGGCTACGCAGCAATGGCAGGCAAGGCAGAAGGAGTGGTAAGCCGAGATGATGGCGAGTTGTGGCACTGGATATTGGGCCACCTTCACCATGGAGCTTTGAAGATACTACAACAGATTTATACTGGGATTCCTAAGGGTACTCTTGCGTAGTCAGATTAGTGCAAGGGATGTACCTTGGGAAAATTTGTGAAAGCCAGCTTTCACGAGAAGGATAGTCGCGGCACGACGATCCTTGAGAGAATCCACACAGACGTGTGTGGACCTTTCTCAGTAGCTTCGACAGCAAAGAACAGGTACTATGTGATATTTGTTGATGATTTTTCTCGTAAGTGTTGGATCTTCTTCATGCAGAAGAAGAGCAAGACATACTCAAAGTTCTGTGAGTTCAAGGCATTGGTTGAGAAAGAATCGGGGAATCAGGTGAAGGCTCTTAGGAGCGACAATGGTGGTGAATTAATCTCTGGTGAATTCAAGGACTTTTACAACGCAGAAGTAATTCGAAGAGAGCTCATAGCACCTCATAACCCACAACAGAATGGGGTTGTTGAGCAAAATAACAGAACGATCGTGGGTGCTGCATGGGCGATGTTGCATGATCAGGGCCTTCCCATACACTTGTGGGCTGAGGCATGCAATACTACAGTATATGTGTAGAACCGTTGTCCTCATAGGATACTTGGCATGAGTACACCAGAGGAGGCATTTTCTGGTAAGAAACATGATATTTCCCATTTGAGGATTTTTGGTTCACTTGTTTACATTCATGTGACGAAGGATACCAGGAAGAAGCTGGAGCCGACTGCAGAGGTTGGGATATTTGTCGGGTACACTGATACACCCCACAACTATCATGTGTATTTTCCGGACAGTTGCAAGACTGTTGTGCGATGGGATATCAAATTTCATGAGGAGAAAGCCATGAAGTGTTCGCTTGAGAGGGAGCCACACTTGCATGCAGATGAGGAGCCATTAGTTCCTAAGGATGAGTCTCTGGATGTGGATCAATCACAAGATGAGGTTCATGGAGTGGAAGAGACCACTCAAGCATCGCCAACCATTAGAGGGCGGAAGCGCACTACGGAAGCTGAGCGGCTGGCTCAAGATGCAGATAAGGTTGTAGGAGCACCCACATCACAGCGCAGACAAAGACAGTCACCTAACCGGTATACTGGATACATGGATCTTATGAGAAAGTGTATCGTGACATATCCATCATCTTTTGAGGAAGCTGTGGAGGACCCCGCATGGGTAGATGCCATGGTGGAAGAGTATGATTCGATTTTCAGAAACAGTGCATGGGAGATTGTTCCGAGACCGGAGGGGAAATCAGTGGTGGGTTCGAGATGGATCTACAAAGTGAAGCAGGCAGCTGACGGGAGTGTGGAGAAGTATAAGGCAAGATTTTTTTCCCGAGGCTTTTCATAGATTGAGGGGATCGATTATGAGGAGACCTTTGCACCGGAGACCTTTGCACTGTCACAAGGTATTCTTCCATACGGACGATTCTTGCTCTTTCGAAGTAGCAGGATGGGGTGAGGAGGACATCAGATGGATGTGAATACTGTGTTCCTCAACGGAGTCATTGAGGAGGAGGTGTACATAGAGCAGCCCGAAGGTTTCGAGATCTTCAGCAGCAAGTCGCATGTGTGCAGGCTCAAAAGAGTGTTGTATGGGTTGAAACAAGCACCTCATGCTTGGTACACATGAATAGACAGTTATTTCACCGGACTTGGATTCTCCAAGAGTGAGGTGGATCCGAACCTATACCAGATTGTGGAGGAGGGTAAGTTGCTGATCATTGTACTTTATGTAGATGATTTTATTTTGACAGTTGATGAACTGTTGATACACTCATGCAAGGCTGATCTTGCAAAGGAGTTTGAGATGAAGGACTTGGGCCTCCTTCACTATTTCCTGGGATTGGAAATTTGGCAGTGCAGTGGTGGACTATTTTTTTCTCAAGGCAAGTATGCCCGAGAGATACTGGAGAAGTTCAACATGCATGGCTGCAAGCCTGTTGATACTCCTCTTCCTAGTGGTTGGAGGAAGGAGGATGCTACTTTGGCAGAGGTAGTGGATGCCATTGTTTATCGACAGTTGGTGGGGTCGCTTATGTATCTGGTCAATACACGACCTGACATATGCTATGCTATTAACTAGCTTTCACAAGCTATGGTTAAGCCTATCAAGCTCTTTTGGGAGGCAGGAAAGCATGTATTGAGATATATCAGAGGCACATCAGGATATGGATTATGGTACAGACAGTCGGATGAGGTGAAGCTATGTGGCTTGTGGATGCGATCATTGACAGAGGCCAACGGACGGAAAGAGCACATGCGGAGGGATTTTCCGTATCGGTTCGACACGATTTCTTAGTACGACGGGAAGAAGAGATCCGTGGCACTCGGTTCAGCGAGAGGCCGATTATGGATATGGCGGCGAGTTTGGGTGCATGCGAGGCTATATGGATGAGGAAGATCTTGGTCGGGTTGTTCGGTTCACATGAGAGCCTCTTTTGTGATATATTGTGATAATCAGAGTTGCATCAAACTCTCGGTTAATCCGGTATTTCATGATAGATCTAAACACATTGACATCCGGTATCATCATATCAGAGATTGTGTGCAGCGAAAGATCATGTTACTTTCATACATTCCTACGGAGGATCAGGATGCTGATATCTTGACAAAGGCACTCACTAGGAGCAAATTCGAATACCACAGAGGCAGGATAGGGGTGGCAGATAATCCTTATCTTGTTGAGAGGGAGTGTTGAGATTGCAACAAGATGATGAGCTTAATGGAAAGAAGTCGCCTTCACTAAGTGGGCCCGCAGGCTATTTTTGGCGCAAAGTCTATTTTTAGACTATGTCTATTTTTAGACATATGGATCATGTTCTATGAGTTGCAGGATGCTATTTTTGGATGGTTGGTCAAGTTGGAAAAAATAGATGGAATTCTATTTTTAGACATATTGGGCGGAATCTATTTTTAGATTTCCAGTCTAAAAATAGATATGTCGAATATTATTAGCTCTCAATAATATTTGGACTATAAACATTATCTTATTCTCTTGGAGCACTTCTGTTAAGTGCATATGTGGCACAGGAGCTGACAGAAGGAATTACGCTATTCCTAAGGGTTAAGTGGAGCTATTGCATGGATACTTCAGTTAGAACTCATGTGATAGAGTTTGGTGGAGTTGATTGAGGAGTTAATGGAGTTGTGTTCAGTTTAACTAATCTAAACATAGTTGAGCTAGTTGTATTTAGTCTAAATGATTAATACACTAGTGAAGAGTGGTGTGAATTAATTATTAATTAATTCACTAATTATAAACTCATTAATAAAATAAATAATACATCAGTTAACTTCAGTGCATGGACAGTTTCAGTGGAGACCAGTGCAGAGATAGGTGAAAGAGCAGGTTAACTATCAGTTGTGACTATACTGTTGCATATTTGCAACAACCCAAAGGATTGGTGTTAGCCACCTATATTTTATCATGTCACCAGTGGCTAAATATTTTCGTTGTTCTTTCTCACAACAAATTCAAAATTCTAATTTGTTTGTGCCTAGAAGTCTTTGGGTGAAACCCATGTTGCCGGGTTAAATCTTCATACCTGTTTCCTTCTCTGAACCTCTGATATCCTACTAGAATTGAAGTCAAATACTGCTGCATTCCCCTTTTTCTCCCTTCCCTTCCTTCCAACTTACCTCATTCTCCGTTTCCCTTTTATTCATGAAAACCCCACAAAAACTTATGTTTTCCCTTTATCCCTTCATAAAATCCATTCCCTAAGGTTAAAAACTCACTTTTTGACCTTATTCGAACCTGGATTTCCCCTTTGAAAACATTGGAAAATCTTATAAAATGCACATTCTATATGATGTTAAGGCTTTAGCCCCATCGGGCTAAAGTCCCTGGCCGTTTTCCTCCATATACCCGAGCGCCAAGACTGACCGCTCAATCCTTAGGCGCTAAACCGAAAACACCCCCTTCCTTCATCTATTTTCCTTTGATAAACCCGAAAAACCCATTTTTATAAAGTATAACGGGAAATATTTAAAATCACGTGTTTGGGTGCCGCGATGAACCTAGGTCGTCGATCTGCTCCCCAAATCCGACGGAGTGGAGCACGCCTCACCTGGTGGACCCCCCCTTCCCCCGTGCCATTTTCCAGAAAATCGCTGGTTCCCATTCCGCACCGCCTCCCAAGCCAAGGTGGTTTTCCCCGTCGGCCAGCGATTCCATACGCTGGCCGACGCGTGTCCCCGACACTATTTCAAAACCACCGCTCTATCAGATCATTTCGCGCGCTAACCTTCGTACCATAACCACGCGGCGGAATCCACCTCCACTGTCCGATCTGGGCCCGCCCATCCAACGCTTGTCGATCGCTTCGCCTGCTCGACCTTTAACGGACCTGCACACGTGTTAACCCATCCATCGCGTGGCCAAGATTCAATCTCCGCCGTTGATCTCTGCAGATCGACGACTCACATTCATCTCCCCGATTCCATCACCCGGTCAACCTCCTTCCCGCTGACTCTCTGTTGCCCGATCTCCACCGTCGATCTCTGCAGATCGACGGTCCGGATTTAATTTCTCCACAACACTTTTCCACGATCGCTCAGATTTGATCTCGGCCGTTGGATGATTCCATCCAACGGCCCGCATTCCTCTGCACATTCCCCAAAGCATATTGACCTATAAATTGGATTTTTTACGTGTTTTTTGTATTTTGCAGGGTTAAGGTCATTTGTTCGTGTTTTTAATGGAAATTTCAGACCAAGACGGTGACGATCCTCTACGTTTTTATTTCTCCAAGGAAATCACTTACAGAGTTAATTTTCACGTCCCTTCAATGTTTCCACAGGCATTGATGCCTTTTCCTGTCTGCGCAGCCCTGCACAACGAAGAAACCGTGAAAATAAACGCAAAGAAAGAGTATCAGAGATTGAAGACAACAGTAGGCCAGATCACAGTAGATTAGCGGATAGTTTTGTGGGGATTAAGGCTAAGATAGTTATCAAATGCCTAATCCCCGGATCTAAAATGCAGATTGAAGGAAAAAACCAAAGTGTTTATCAAACATATTGCCTCCACCGCCATATCCAAGGCCAATTGATTCCTCAACCACCGCAGTGCCACCTATTGCCTCAAAAAAGCTCAATCAGAGGCTGAATTTATTGAACAAGTCAGATATTTTACCTCAAAGCAGCCGAAGAGTTACTTCTGCCAGGATTTAATGAAAGAATGTCTGCAGAGTAACCCTAGGATCACACAGAGCCTCAAAGGTCAACAAAAAGCTCCCTCTGAGCTTACTTCATAAGTGCAAACCAATTAATGCAGTGGAACACCTGTATGATTTCTTCATCGAGCCTCCAAGGGCCAGGAAGACATTAATTCTGCATTAATTGTATTTGAGATCTTTTTATCAAATCTCACCTCCTCATCCTTCTATAAATACTTCAATAGAAGATGAGTGAGGGGTTGGATTGTTTGGTTGTCAATATAATTGCTGAAGCATTGTAATGTAATTGAGCCGGAAAACTCTTGACTGTAAATAGTGGTTTCATGGGCTCTTGGAGCTCTGCTTGTAACAGATAGGTTAGGTTGTGAAGAGAGATGGATTAAAACACTGGATCTGAAGATTGTAACTGGTTTGAAGCATCAATACAAGCTGATTTATGGGATCCTGGTCTATGCCGATGGTGATGTTATTCTCACTGTAACTTGTATTTTGTTTCTGTTTTCAATTTGTTTCATTTTCCACTATAAAGAACAGTTTAAACAGGGTTAGGACCTACTGTATATCAGTAACCTTCTCTGGCTGAGAAATCTTTATTTAAATGTTTTCTTTCAACTGTGTTATTTGAAAATGATTAAATTTAGTTTAAGTACAGGGATGTTGGCGTTCCCTCATCTTTTTGTCTTAGCTGAATGTTATTTTTAAATGTTACTTTCAATATATGTTGTGTGAAGATGAACTGAGGAAATTAAGGTTAGCCCTGAGTCCCTTTCTTATTTGCTCAACTATTTGATTGTTTCCCTTGGGATGTGTTAAAAGCTGACTAGTTTCAAAGTACTTATCAGATCTTAGACCATCCTGTGTTATCTTTGTGTTTTCCTTTTGTTTTTATATGTTTTCTATCAGAAGTGTATCAAAGGCTGGATAGTTTCAAAGTACTTACCAGATCCTAGTTTTCTTCTATGTTTTTCTCAAGTGCCTGGTCAAAGGCTGGCTAGTTTCAAAGTACTTACCAGATCCTGGGCTGCTCTTTGTTCTGCATCTGTCATTTCCCTTTCTTATTGTATCACTCCATTCCATAAATCAAATTTCAAAGAGATCCTTAGGCATAGATGACTTGCCCCATAGACCACTCTTGAACCTGAATGTTTCAATTAAATCCTCTTATGACTACATAGCCCAATGGACTGAAAATCTGCCATCATCTTTCTTCTTGACCAAAGCTTATTCTGTTTGCTTGCAACTTCTCACTTCTGAACCTATTTGCATATAGATCTTTCCGCCTCGGACAACAACTATGTTCAACCATCCAAAAAACCAAACAAACCCTTGGACTTCATAACTAGCCTAATATCATTATCCTAAACTTCAAAGACAAATCCATCTTTGCACATATTGGAGAGATCCCTCTCCGGATTCAGGAGGGCTAGATCCTAGAATCCCAAAGTTGGTTGAAATGATGTTAACTCTGTGATCGGACTTTTGCCAATCTTGCTTATTACAGAGACCTAACATTTCTGGCGACTCCGCTGGGGAGTTACAACCCCGAAACTTCATAAGATCTTGAGAGTAAAAAGCAGCCTTTTAAAGCACTACCAAGAAATGGTAATCATGATGAAACTTGTTTGGATCAGTGACAAACTAGGTCAGCCCTAGGATTCTCTTAAGTTTTTATCTAACCTTGGAAAATCAGCTAGCTTAGCCATAAGAGTAGACTGTCTTTGTCTCATAACCATAGCTAAGTTTTGAAACAAAGTTAGGACATTCTTAGAAACCACAAATAAAAACAATTCAGAAAAATACCAAAAACATTTCAAATTGGTAGTAAAACACTAGTTTTTTATACCTTGTCTACACCTTTGATGTGTTTTACCCTATACTCTTAGACAGAGTCTGGAAAGGGCCAGGTAGCCTCCAGATCTCACCCTCTCTTAGGGGTGACATATCTGGTGAATGCCCTCCCAGTCAATCTCTGGTTAGAGTTTCTTGTGTTTTGGGATACCCTTGAAAAGGGTTGTCTTACAAGCACTGTGGTGGACAGTGTACTTCTTTGAACGCACTCTAAACTTTCCACCTGGCGACTCCAAGATCCTAAACAGACCTTAAGACTCCACTGGGAAGAACCCTCATCATTATAATGTCCTTCAACCCAGTTAGAAGGCTGTAGGATTAAAATTGTGAAAACAGATTAGTTAACCCCTCAAAGATTGTCATATCTGGTTGAAATTTTCTTGTTTATTTGGGTCTAAAAACATAGCATAGTGGCTCCTAGAAAGATTCGCACTAGAGCCCATCCTGACCCTGATCCACCTGAGATAGTTGATAACCCAGAAAGAATCCTTAGGAAGTCTCCTAAGATACAATATTCAACTGTTTTCAGATCATCCCTAAGAGCTAATTCAGTCCCTGAAAATCTTTCAGCTCTGCAACAATCACAATCTGATTTAGTCAACTCATTTAGGACTAGGTCATTTGGTGATTTAGATCAGCTAGATTCTGAGCCTTCACTTTCATCTCCTGAAACAAGTGAACCCCTTGGGGATAGAGAATCAACACCTCCTGATTTACATTTTCTACATAATCTAGGTGTCTCTCATCCAAGATCAGCTCAGCAATCTTCTGCTGTCCCATCCACTTCTGTTCATCCTTCATCCACTGTTCAAACCACTTCATTTCAGCCCACCCCACCTCTTGTCAACCCACCACCTATCATGGCAGCATGGTATGCTCCCTTCGTCCTTCCTGTACCATTAGTCAATCTTCCACAGGACTATTAGTCCAAAATCCCATTGTATGATGCTAGTAATACTACAACAACATCACAACATGTGGACAAGATGAATGACTACTTTGACAGAAATGAAATTGACGATGATTCTGTCAAACTCAGATTGTTTGCTCAAAGTCTGGGGGGAGAAGCAAGGAAATGGTTCAAAGGTTTAGCCCCCCATAGTATTAATGATCTCCAAGGCTTCCATCAAACATTCTTAAACAAATGGGAAGTGAGGAAGAATCCTCTCCAAGTCCTTGCTGACTATAACAATCTACATAGAAACCCAGGGGAAAGTGTACAGGCTTATTGTACTAGATTTAACAATGTGTATGATGCACTTTCTCCTGAACTAAAACCTCCACAGGGCTCAGCTTTAAACAAATTTCCTGAAGGGTTTGTTGCTGACATGACCTATTCACTCAGGGAAAGGGATTTTTCCACCCTTGAAGATATGCAAAGAGGTGCTCTTTCTGTGGAAGTTAACCTTATGGAGAAGAGAGCAAAGATGAAAGCCGAAAGAAGAGTATCTTTTAGAGAGGAATCCACACCTTCCACCTCAAGCTCAAAAATGGAAAGAATGATGGAAGAAATGATGAATAAAATGAGCATTCTAGAGAGAGTGCAAGCAAGTCTAAATCAAAACGCTCCTCAAAACATAAACCAAAACCAAAATCATAATGTTAGAAGGAATCAACCTCCAAACAGACCCAGGGAAGATGATCAACAGATCACTCCTCCCTTTCATCAAAACTTTTTAAGTGAGGTTGAGGAAACAGATCAAATAACAGAGGAGGATGATATAAACTTATTTGGGGTAGATGATGATGACTTCGAGGTTCATTATGATAAGAAACAAGGTCTTTATACACCTTACGATGACAAAAGAGATGACAATGAAAATTATTATCAAAACATGGAAAATGTTGTCATAGAACCTTCAAAGGAGTATGAACTCAGAAGCAAATCTAATCAACAAACCCACAACAACAAAACCTCTGACAAGCCTTCTCAAAGCAGCACTGCAACCAAGCCTAAAACAGTCAAACGAAAAGACAAAACAGTGGTTGATAATTCTGGTAGAGGTAAAGAGAAAGACACTCAAAATCTTGAAAAACAGAGTGCAAACATCAGTAGTACTAGCCCTTCAGCTAGTACTCCTATTACAATCGCTGTATCAAGTGTAGATAAAACAAATCAGCAAGTTGTTGTTGCTGATAAAGTGGCAGTAAACAAGGCTGAAATTAATCCTCTAAAGAATCAAAATCTTTTCAGCCTGTAACAGGAAATCTCAAAGATCAAAATTTCTGTCCCTTTGACTGAGTTAGTTTCCCAACATGTATATAGGTCCAAAATTTTGAAGGCTTTGAACATAGAAGAAAATGAGGATACACTCAATCTTAATGACGACCAGCCAGAGCTTATTTTTGGTCCAAAGATTGAAGGTAAATTCCAAGAGGGTCTTGTCCCTCCCTTTTACGTAAGCTTAAACATTCATGACAAAATTCTACACAATGCTATGCATACTCAGGCGCTTCCCATAATTTAATGCCAAAAGCTGTAATGGAAAGCCCGGGTCTTGAAATTACCAGACCTTACAAAGACTTGTACTCCTTTGACTCAAGCAGAGTTAAATGTCTAGGATTGATAAAAGACCTATGTGTTAACTTAGCCCAGATTCCAGCCAAATGTTTAGTCATGGATGTTGTTGTGGCTGATGTTCCCCCAAAGTATGGAATGATTTTATCAAGATCTTGGGGGGCTAAGTTACAGGGAACCATGCAAATGGACATGACCTATGCGACTATCCCTGTTTTCAATCAGACTAGAAGACTTTACAGGGAGTCCCACATGCAGTACACAGTGACAAGTCAAGACCGGCCTCAAAACTCTCCTCTGTATGCTGTGAGAATGAGCCTTGATTCTTTTACCATGTTTAATGATGAAACACTTACAGAACAAATCATTTCAACAGAATTAATGGCTGAAACGGAGGCAAAGGAATGCAACACTGAAGTGTTAAATCAGTTTGCTGAATTTGAAAAATTTAACAAACCAAACATAGGTCTTGAACTACAAATCATCGATCCATTAAAATTAAAGCTTGACAGTCAAGAGAGCAACCCTCAACCCGATGAAAAGCTTGAGGAGTTAGGCCATGCAAAGGACATGCACCAAACCGACAAAACTGAAAATGTTCCTCTCTGGACAATGTATTTTGATGGGTCATGCACTAGAACTAATGCTGGTGCAGATTTCTGGATTACTAACACTGAAAGCAATCATACAGAGTGTATTTCATGTAAATTAAACTTTCAATGTTCCAAAAACATAGCAGAATATGAATCCCTTCTCTTAGGCTTGCATCTCTTGAAAAAGATAGGTGCCAAGAGAATCAATGTATGTGGGAATTCTGAATTAATCATCAGGAAAGTCAATGGGGAGTATAATGCAAATCACCCCAGACTTAGGGCCTACAGGAATGATGTCATGGATATTTTGAAAACATTTGAGGAGACCAACCTGAATTTTGTCCCAAGGAAAAGAAACATTGCAGCCCACAATTTAGCCTTTGCTGCTAGAACCTGCCCAATGCTATATGATAACACATCTCAAATTAAATTTAGACCAGTTGTCCCAGATAACAAGAAATATTGGCAGGCGTTTGATGGAGATAAACAAATAGAAGACTTCATGCAATTCAGAAATAAGTTTGAACTCCATAGTTCAGATTCAGACTATGATACAGACTGCAGTGAAGAAAATTTTCTTGGCGAAGAAGAACCGTCTCCTGAGCTTTTAGATATTAAAATTCAGACTACCAGACTTATAAACCAAACAGAACTGAGTGCAGAATCAGAAATAGTAGAGTTGGAAACTTTGCATTCTAAGGATGATAGTTTTCCCAAGGGTTTGGCCGCTCTAGAAGAATTGTTTGATTTTAATGATGTGGCCAATAAACCTAAACTAGAACCTGTAGAAACTGAAGTGCAGGAATGCAACATAGGTAGTGAGGAAAAATCGAAAATGATCAAACTTTCCAAAACTTTGCCAGCTCACATTAAACTCAAATACCTAGAGCTGTTCAAAGAATTTTCTGATGTTTTTGCATGGAGTTACGAAGATCTTAAGTCCTATGACACTGAAATAATACAGCACAAAATCCCTCTTAAAGAAAACCAAAAACCATTCAAACAGAAACTGTGCAGAATAAACCCTGTCCAGTTACCATTGGTTAAGAAGGAAATCATGAAGATGCATGATGCTGGCATTATTGTCCCTATCACAGGTCTGATAAGAATGACCCTGTTAGAGGTGACTCCATAAAACTGGGGGTTTTTGATCAGACTTTGTACTCAAACAAAGCTTTCTCATTAGTTAATAATTCTTTGCCCAAGATGGATCATATTTTGCAAAGGGTGGTAGGGTCTAGAAGAATTTCTTTGCTTGATGGCTATTCAGGGTATAATCAGATCTTAGTTCACCCTGCTGATCAATTAAAGACAGCTTTTACTACACCATGGGGCACTTTCATGTACGTGAAAATGCCTTTTGGTCTAATGAACGCTGGAGCAACCTTTCAACGAGCCATGGACATAGCATTCTCGGAAGAATTGGGTTTCTTCATCATTATCTATCTTGATGATGTAACTGTGTTTTCAAAAACAGATGAAGAACACTTAGAACATTTGAGGAAAGTTTTCGAGAAGTGCAGAAGGTTTGGGATATCTTTGAACCCCAAGAAAACTTTATTTGGTCTCCAAGAAGGTAAGCTTCTTGGGCATATCATTTCAGAGCAGGGTATAAAGATAGATCCCATGAGGATTGAGGCCATATTGAAAATCTCTCATCCTCGAAATATCAAAGAGTTACAAATTTTCTCATTGGGAAGAGAACTTGAGACATGAGAAGGTCTATCCCTAACTTGGTCGAGTTCTTTAGAAATATCACAAACATGTTGGTAAGAAGGAGCAAGGGATAAAAATGGACCTTGAAGCTAAAGATATCCTTTGAGCCGGGTGAAACAAGCATTAACTAAAACACTTAAGCCTTTATGCTTCCATTTTTCAAAAGATTTTTATATCTTCTCATTTGCATCAGAACATACCATAGCTGCTGTCCTTTTACAGAAAAATCCACAAGGACAAGAGCAGCCTATTGCATTCTTTAGCAAGGCATTAAGGGATGCCCCTTTGAAGTATAACATTATGGAGAAGCAGGCTTTTGCTTTGGTCAAAGCATTGAAAGACTTCAGAGTATACATCCTTCACTCACACATCATTTCATTTGTCCCAAATTCAGTTATTAAAGACATTCTAACACAGGACCCAGATGGTAAAAGAGGTAAGTGGATTGTTGTTATTCTTGAATATGATTTAGAGATAAAACCCACTAAGCTCATCAAAGGCCAAGGTTTAGCTAGATTAATGGCTGAATCAAATTGCGAAGTTCTTGATATTAACATGATTGATGCTTTGGATAACCAAGAAGAATTCTCAACTCTCATTATTGAACACCATTTGGTGAATTCTCCTTGGTATAGTGATATTGTTTATGTTTTGCTTAATCTGAATACACCTCCTAGTTTATCCAAGACAAAGGCAAGGTTCCTAAAGTTAAAAGCTGTAAACTATTGCATTATTGATAAATGTCTTTATTGGAAAAATGCAAGTGGTGTATTGCTTAAATGTTTGCCTGAGTTCGATGCAGAAAAGATTAAGTAGGAATTCCATGAAGGAGAGTGTGGAGGCCATTTGTACTGGAAGTCAACAGCCAACAAAATTCTAAGGGCTAGTTTCTATTGGCCTACCCTTTTTCCTGATGTACACAAGATGACCACCACTTGCCATAAATGCCAACTATTTGAAGGCAAGAGAAAATTACTACCCCTGCCTCTGCATCCAGTCACTGTTGAAACCCCTTTTCAACAATGGGGACTTGACTTCATAGGAGAAATCCATCCACCATCTTCTGCCCAGCATAGGTGGATTCTCACTGCCACAGACTACTTCAATAAGTGGATAGAAGCCATTCCCTGTAGGCAGGCCAATGATTCAGTTATCATAAAATTTATGGAGACTAACATCCTTTCCAGATTTGGCTGTCCTACCAAGATCATCACAGATAATGCAACAGCATTCAGACCAAAGAAAATGTTTGAATTTTGTCACAAGTATCAGATAACATTGGGACACTCCACAACCTATTACCCTCAAGGTAATGGACTTGCAGAATCTTCCAACAAAAGCTTAGTGAACATAATCAAGAAACTGTTGGAGGACAATAAAAATTCTTGGCACACAAAGCTGATCCATGCACTTTGGGCTGACAGATTAACTTTGAAGAAATCTATTGGAATGTCACCCTTCCAGCTTGTGTATGGTACAGATGCAATTTTTCCTAACAGCCTTGGTGTACCGGTTATGAAGTTAATTCAAGAGTTGCAGACTGAAGAAAATGACATAATCAGAAGAATAAATCAAACCATTCATCTTCAGCAAACTAGAGAGGAAGTGTATAACAAAGCATTGCAGAAGCAAGACAATATCAAGAAGATATTTGATAGAAGAACAAAGACCAGCAATTTCAAGATTGGGGACAAATTTCTAAAGTGGGACTCAAGGAGTGAAGACAAGGGAAAGCATGGTAAATTTGACAATCTATGGCTCGGCCCTTACTCTATTCATTCAGTTGCAGGAAACAATGCATTCTTCTTACAAGAGCTGGATGGAACAGAATTGTTTGGGGGTCCTGTCAATGGCAGGGTCCTTAAGCATTACTTCTCTTGATCCATTTTTATGTTTTGAAGCCTTTTTACCTTTTCCATTGTAAACATTTCATCCACCATTGCATTCAAAGTTATGAAAAATCAAAAAATACAAAAACAGAGAAAAAATGAAAAGAGGGCAGGAATGAAAACAAGAAAGGCAAAGCCCCATGCCAAAAAGAGAAACAAATGCTGAAAGTGTGCAAGCTCAAAATGCCACTCCTCAAAAACACACTTCTAGTTAGTCAAACAGCCTAATCTTGACTAATTAGCTTTAAAAAAGTTCTGCTGATAGGATAGTGAATTTGATTTTCCAAACTGTTCAATATTGGCTCATCAGTAGATAGATTAGGATAGAAATGAAGGTTCAAACAAACTCAAAATCTGAACCAAAGTTTCCAAAGAGAGATGGCTCAAAACTGTTTTATCTTCTGAGTCATAAAAAGGAAAAACTGGTTCTAATTTGCCCAAAATCTAAATCAGATATCAAGGAAGAGACAACTCAAACAAAAGCCAAAACAGAGCTGTGAAAATAAGAGAAGGCCATGATGAGAAACTTTCAGATCTTAAGCCTTCCATTTTTTATTTTAATTTTCTGCAAATAATAATCTATGTGCAGCTTGTTCTTATGCCATAGATCACAGCAAGTCAAACAGCTCAATCTTGACTTGAATGTTTTTAAATTTATGTTGTAGAATTTAGAGAATGAAAGTTTGTTGGACTGTTTAATCCCAACAGACAGTAGATTAGGTAGAGAAAAATCTGAGCTCAACTATTTAATCTGAGTTCAGGGAGAAATAAGGAGTAGAAATAGATTATATTTCCCACTTTCAAAAGAATAAAATGTTGTGAATAGAGTCTGCCAATCCAAGTGCACTCTGATGAAGAAAAAATGTTAGATCAGTAGGATTGGGTAGGTAGAAGTTGTATTGATGAAATTCATGTTTCCTTCATGACTGAGATTATTTTTCAGAGAAAAGCAAGAGCCCAATGGATCAGGCACCAGTCAGCATCCCAGAGAAATCAAGTCTGAATTCTTGATACCTTCAAGAAGGCACCATCCCCAAGTGGAGCCACTGTTAGCCACCTATATTTTTCCTATCATGTCAGCTGGTGGCTAAATATTTTTGCATCCTTCAAGAAACAAATTCAGTCCTGAATTTGTCTGTGCTTGAAGTCTTTTGGTGAAATTCATGTTGCTGGTTAAATCTTCATACCTGTTTCCTTCTCTGAACCTCTGATATCCTACTAGAATTCAAGTCAAATACTGCTGCATTCCCCCTTTTCTCCCTTCCCTTCCTTCCAACTTACCTCATTCTCCGTTTCCCTTTTATTCATGAAAACCCCACAAAAACTTATGTTTTCCCTTTATCCCTTCATAAAATCCATTCCCTAAGGTTAAAAACTCACTTTTTGACCTTATCCGAACCTGGATTTCCCCTTTGAAAACATTGGAAAATCTTATAAAATGCACATTCTATATGATATTAAGGCTTTAGCCCCCTCGGGCTAAAGTCCCCAACCGTTTTCCTCCATATACCCGAGCGCCAGGACTGACCGCTCAATCCTTAGGCGCTAAACCAAAAACACCCCCTTCCTTCATCTATTTTCCTTTGATAAACCCAAAAAACCCAATTTTATAAATTATAACGGGAAATATTTAAAATCACGTGTTTGGGTGCTGCGATGAACCTAGGCCATCGATCTGCTCCCCAGATCCAAAGGAGTAGAGCACACCTCACCTGGTGGACCACCCCTTCCCCCGCGCCATTTTCTAGAAAACCACCGGTTCCCATTCCGCACCGCCTCCCAAGCCAAGGTGGTTTTCCCCGTCGGCTAGTGATTCCATACGCTGGCCGACGCGTGTCCTCGACACTGTTTCAAAACCACCGCTCTATCAAATCATTTCGCGCGCTAACCTTCGTACCATAACCATGCGATGGAATCCACCTCCACCGTCCGATCTGGGCCCGCCCATCCAACGGTTGCCGATCGCTTCACCTGCTCGACCTTTAACGGACCTGCACGCCTGTTAACCCATCCACTGCGCGGCCAAGATTCAACCTCCACCGTTGATCTCTGCAGATCGACGACTCACATTCATCTCCCCGATTCCATCACCCGGTCAACCTCCTTCCCGCTGACTCTCCGTTGCCCGATCTCCATCGTCGATCTCTGCAGATCGACGGTCCGGATTTAATTTCTCCACAACTCTTTTCCACGACCGCTCAGATTTGATCTCAGCCGTTGGATGATGCCATCCAACGGCCTGCGTTCCTCCGCACATTCCCCAAAGCAGATTGACCTATAAATTGGATTTTTTATGTGTTTTTTGTATTTTGCAGGGTTAAGGTCATTTGTTCGTGTTTTTAATGTAAATTTCAGACCAGGAGGGTGACGATCCTCTACATTTCGATTTCTCCAAGGAAATCACTTACAGAGTTAATTTTCACGTCCCTTCAATGTTTCTACAGGCATTGATGCCTTTTCCCGTTTGCGCAGCCCTGCACAACGAAGAAACCGTGAAAATAAACGCAGAGAAAGAGTATCAGAGATTGAAGACAACAGTAGGCCAGATCACAGCAGATTAGCAGACAGTTTTGTGGGGATTAAGGCTAAGACAGTTATCAAACGCCTAATCCCCGGATCTAAAACGCAGATTGAAGGAAAAACCTAAAGTGTTTATCAAACATATTGCCTCCATCGCCATATCCGAGGCCAATTGATTCCTCAACCACCGCAGTGCCACCTATTGCCTCAAAAAGCTCAAACAGAGTCTGAATTTATTGAACAAGTCAGATATTTTACCTCAAAGCAGCCGAAGAGTTACTTCTACCAGGATTTAATGAAAGAATGTCTACAGAGTAACCCTAGGATCACACAGAGCCTCAAAGGTCAACAAAAAGCTCCCTCCGAGCTTACTTCATAAGTGCAAACCAATTAATGCAGTGGAACACCTGTATGATTTCTTCATCGAGCCTCCAAGGGCCAGGAAGACATTAATTTTGCATTAATTGTATTTGAGATCTTTTCATCAGATCTCACCTCCTCATCCTTCTATAAATACTTCAATAGAAGATGAGTGAGGGGTTGGATTGTTTGGTTGTCAATGTAATTGCTGAAGCATTGTAATTGAGCCAGGAACTCTTGACTGTAAATAGTGGATTTCATGGGCTCTTGGAGCTCTGCTTGTAACAGATAGGTTAGGTTGTGAAGAGAGATGGATTAAAACGTTGGATCTGAAGATTGTAACCGGTTTTAAGCATCAATACAAGCTGATTTATGGGATCCTGGTCTATGTTGATGGTGATGTTATTCTCACCGTAACTTGTATTTTGTTTCTGTTTTCAATTTGTTTCATTTTCCACTATAAAGAACAGTTTAAACAGTGTTAGGACCTACTGTATATCAGTAACCTTCTCTGGCTGAAAAATCTTTATCCCAATGTTTTCAACTGCATGATGAAATGATTAAACGCGCTTAAGCACAGTGTGATGCCGGCGTTTCTCATCTTTTGTCTTAAATTAATGTTGCATTTAAATGTTACTTTCAATATACGTTGTGTGAAGATGAACCGAGGAAATTAAGGTTAGCCCCGAGTCCCTTTTATTTTCATCCATTTGATTATTTCTTGGAGTGTGTTAAATGTCAATTAGTTTCAAAGTCCTACCAGATCTTAGACCATCCCGTGTTATCTTTGTGTTTTTCTTTGTTTTTATATGTTTTCTATCAGAAGTGTATCAAAGGCTGGATAGTTTCAAAGTACTTACCAGATCCTAGTTTGCTTCTATGTTTTTCTCAAGTGCCTGGTCAAAGGCTGGCTAGTTTCAAAGTACTTACCAGATCCTGGGCTCCTCTTTGTTTTGCATCTGTCATTTCCCTTTCTTATTGTATCACTCCATTCCATAAATCAAATTTCAAAGAGATCCTTAGGCATAGATGACTTGCACCATAGACCACTCTTGAACCTGAATGTTTCAATTAAATCCTCTTATGACTCCATAGCCCAATGGACTGAAAATCTGCCATTATCTTTCTTCTTGACCAAAGCTTATTCTGTTTGCTTGCAACTTCTCACTTCTGAACCTATTTGCATATAGATATTTCCGCCTCAGACAACAACTATGTTCAACCATCCAAAAATAACCAAGAAAACCCTTGGACCTCATAACTAGCCTAATATCATTACCCTAAACTTCAAAGACAAATCCATCTTTGTATATATTGGAGAGATCCCTCTTCGGATTCAGGAGGGCTAGATCCTAGAATCCCAAAGTTGGTTGAAATGATGTTAACTCTGTGATCGGACTTTTTCCAACCGTGTCAATATAGACCTGTCAGGAGGAGCCCATGAGGATTTCGCAGTGCAAGCCAGGTGGTTTATGTTATTTAATGAGCCATCCTACAACATTGATTACGCATCAGAGGCTGGCTATCAGGTGGCAGAGATTGGAGCATGTGTTTTGCTAGATCTAGCTTGATTAGTGTGTAGCAATTGGAGGTTGTGCTGAGAGCTTGTGAGGAGCTTTGTACAATGATTGTTACATGATCTCTATGACATATAATATACAGATAGTTGGGGGTTTTCAGCTTTAAGCTTTCCCATGAAATACTGTGTTCATATGTGTGATTTTTTATGGTTTTAATGTGCACATGCAATTGATTTTATTTCTACATGTAATGATCAATGGTAGAAGAGATTATGTATTTTGCATGAAGCTAAAATAGTGTGTCATCAGGAGAATATCGGTGAATAATATATCAATTATTCAAATTTCTACAATCTGGGGTGAAAACAATTAGTTTGCGACTCTCTTTTTATTCATATCGACTTTTGCGTAAATAAGGAACTCCACCATATACTTTGTTTTTTTGACCTCAACATGTATGATACACAAGCCCACGTTTACATGAACTTGGTTTTGGAACATTTTAGATGTTATAAATAATAATATGAATAATAATCCAATTTTAAAGTCATGGCCAAGCTAGACACCAAATTGATGTATGAGACCCCCTAGTTTGTGTGACATGGGACCTGCCTACTGGAAACGATTTTTGAATGTTCAATTCTACAAAGGCATGAATACACTAACCCCCTCTATATTTAAACCTATGACTTCTTAGGAGGAAACACATTCTCTTAACCATTTCGCCCACTCAAGTTGTATAGTCAAAGCCTTTCAAACCATGTCAAGTTGGATAAAGATTTTTTTTTCTACAATATGTGTAAATAACATAGAAAAAATTGGGATTTTGAGGTGTTTATCTAAAGATGCTAACACATGGCCCAATGTGCCATGACTGAGAGCTTAGACGCAAAGTAGAAACTAAGTGTTTTGAACCTAATTCCATTGAATTCTCAAGTCTTTGAGGACAACCTTTAATTTTCATGTTGGCTTGTTGTCCAGTGGAGACAATTTTATTGAACCGTAAGTAAAAGTTTAAAGTTTTAACAAAACTTTAAGTCCAAAAATTAAAGCAATGAAGATTAAGTTTAACTGGATTAGATTCAACGAAGGTTAATTTATATAAGACTATGTAATATGGTTTGGTGGCCCAATGATCATGGACAGAGGACCAACTTTATCCACACGTAAGTTAGGGTTATGTTTACAGTGGACAAAGCCTTTATTGTTTATGTTAGCCAAGGTCCGTCAACTAGACAAACCTCAAGGCGAAAAGAGACTTTTATAAAGCCTTGGTAGCAAGAAATTGTTGTGGCTCAATTAGCTAAGGCTTTCTAGTTCATGGTTAAAGAAGCATTAGTCGATAGAGAGAGGTTTTGTCAATTGTCATCCATCAACCGAACTGAATAAAGCTCACAAAGATTCTCCTATTTTATTCCGTCAATGTGTACTCATGGTGAGCCAATTAGCTGAAGCTCCTAGTGCTTGGTTGTTGACTAATGTCTATTAACTGCAATGGGCTAAGTTGTGAGAATAATACATGTATACCATATCAAAGAAGCTCCTTATTATCATTCTTCATGTAAATTTTAGTTATTAATTTAAATTTTAAATTTTAATAAATGAGAGCATTTTTAATCTTATAAAAACATTTTGTTGAAGGTGGGTACTTATTTATTTTTTATTATAAATATTATGATTAAACATCTATATACACATCGCCTTCATATTTAACCTCATACACACATACTTATGTTTAGAGGAATCCATAACTAGTCTGGTATTATAGAGGGTTGATTTCAATTGTTATCATTGTAATCTTAGGTGAATCACAATACTCCTCACACACAAATATAGGTAAGTAATTGAGAATTTGAACATGAAATTTGTATACTCACATTTACTTTACATTTTCACGATCTTACCAAGTTAGCTGATGAAGACTATAAACTTATATATTTAATACTTAAACCTTCAAATAAATTTTCATAATTCTTTTATCATCTCAATTCTCTTTTTTATTGTTTTCATATTCAGTAAAATATATTTAAAAAACATCAGAATGAGCACAACATGTAAATAAAAAATAATTTTTCTTTTCTTTTCTCTCTTTATCATCAATGGTCGAGAATGCATGGTGAGTCATCATTGTTATTTAAGGAAAACCACACCACTTGGAAATCACGGTTGTGGTTCCTAAGGGAACATGTTTTCACTCCTACCAGATGGCTCCAAGTCTTAGGCCATTAACTTGTTTCCTGAAAACGAACTTTTACCCAAACAAAAATAATTTTAAAGCATACTCCAAAACCAAAATATCCACTTAAATGATAAATATCCTTTAAAATATCTATTTAGAATTATTTTAATATCTATTTAAAATTTTACCATAACAAAAAAAAAATTACATGTCCAAACATAACTCTACCAGCACAACCAACGTAAAAAAAAAAAATTTAAAAATTGGGTGCTTTTTACATTAAACAATGTCACATTCACAACCAATGTAAATAGGGTCATGATCTCCAACAGCTCAGGGGTATCTACCATTACGACAGTGACGTGAGGCATGATGTAAAGGCACTTACGGTAGGTGTACTTCTCAATTTTGGCTCGGTTAAAAGAAGTTGTTTACCGAGTCCATGAAATAGTCTGGATGGCAGAAAATTGTCGGAATCCGGTCGACTAAAACTCAAAAAATCAGGTGTTTGGAGTGTTTAGAATCCATTTTTGATGCCGGAAATGGATTCAGCACTATTAAAAACCCTTAGGGCACTTAAAATATTAAAGTTTAACAACTATAAACAAGATTCTGGGCAAATTTTTGCCAGATTTTCTGAAAATCATTGCCGAATTCTCGGTGAAAACACAGCCTTTTTAGACTACGCGCGATTAAAATAGCTAGAATTTTTTTTTAAGGACATGAATTGTTTGAATTTTATTTTTAATATTGTTTTTATGGTAGAAATAGATTTAAATACTTAATTTTAACAATTATAACTTAGCGTACCAAAAAAAATTTCACCAAATTTTATAAAATTTATACAAAATTTTTCTATAACTTCCCAAAAAAAACACCTTATTAAACTACTCCCCTCATGGCATGGAACCGTCGATAGCAACGTGGTGCTGAGAGAGGCAGCAGTGGTCCATATTCTCGGACCTAAACTTTTCCTAAAAACATTGAAATGCTTGACCTAATATTTTGATACCTTCCTTGCTTCCTATATTCATACGAGTAACGGAGTCTAACGTCGTTCCGTTAAGGGCTGTAACGGCGACCACAAATGTTAGCCGTAATGTCGATCACGTGCACCACGACGTCATGAACAAGGGACTCCTCCAACGACCCCTCCGAAGGGGGAACCGGTGGTAATGATGAAATTTAAAGTCACAAGGGATTTTATTATCTGTATTGGAATTCATTTTTGGTGGTGGGGCCTACTTGGGGTGGGGCCTTTAAAGTTTCTTGGGGTGTTCGATATGGGGTCTGACTTGGCCACGTGAAGGGACAATTATCCATCACGTGATATTTCATTCCCCTCCATGGAAGCATGCGGGGGACCCCAGAAAATGAGTACTATGTCATTATCAAAAAGAAAGAATGAAAATTGTACAGTGACATGTAGTTTAATGGTAAGTTTCGTTGGGAGATTCAAATTTCATTGAGTATATGCCCTCTTGTGTCTTCGCTAGAAGAGTAGGCGACTCCATAGTGGACGTCTCGGCTCCTGTTGAGGCATAAGTTAATTGCTATTGTGTGGCTTGCAGGTTGTTACACCTAGCCTAGGTTTATAGTGACAGCCAGTAGGATTTGATCCTGGGCCTTGTTCAGGAAACTCTCACCAGTTATTATCCTAGATTTAAAAAAAAAAAAGAAAAAAAGAAAAAAATCACTGATTATCCTAGATTTAAAAATAAAAAAATAAAAAAAATAAAAAGAAAGAAGGAAACAAAATTATTCCTAATGGTTTATTGTTACATATATTTGGAAATAAAATGAGAAATATTTTGTGTGTTTAAGTTGGGTATAATGAAATTATTATTTTTAAATATTATATAAATTATATATAATGATATTGTAATTTTGTTCAAAATTGAATATTATATTTATTATTATTATTATATAATTTTAAGATTATAGTTAATTTAGATATTAAATTGATGTATGAAATTTTTTTGTTGTGAAATAAAAGATCTAATTCAACTCAAATATTTGACCATTAAATTTATGAAAATATACATATTCTATTTCTCTTTTAACTATTTTTACTAAATCTATAAAAATAAATTCCTTAAATAATCTCTACTCTACTTTATTAAGAACATGAAAATTGATTTTTTTATAAAAAAATTGATTTGATATTTTTGAAAAAATTTAAGAAATCTTAATCCTATGCATTTTTATTTTCACGATGTATTATATTGTAAGCTTGAATTTAATAACTTTTACTTTTATAAAGTTATGGTAGTTTAATGTTTTTTTTAAGTTAAATAAATGTTTTTATTAGACATTTAGATTTAAATGAGAATTTTTTATTTACTCTTTCAACTAATACTAAAATGTAAGTTCTTCGAACTATATTTTTAATTATATTTAAATAAAAATCGTAATCAATAATTTTAATTTATTTTAAAATAAACTACACTTAATAAATTTCAATGATATTTACTTACATTCTCAATTAACACTAGTATTTATAATTTTAAATTAATATAGCTAAAATTTAACATAAATATAATATAGCTAATTTGATAAACTATAAAATAAACATAAATCTATTTTAAATTAATAAAATATTTATAAATATAATAAACTTATCTTAAATCTATTTTAATTTGATAAATTATAAAATAAACATAAATCTATTTTAAATTAATAAAATATTTATTTTAACATAGTAATGTAAACATTTTATTCAAGTGAGTTAGAATGTATAATAAAATCTTAATCATATTCATATTTTTATTTTAACATAGTAATGTAAACATTTCATTCAAGTGAGTTAGAATGTATAATAAAATCTTAATCATATTCATATTTCTTTGTAAAAATTTAAGTGAATGATAACTTATTAAAAAAATATATCTAATGATGAATATAATTTTGAAAGTCATTTTTTAAATAGGAAGGAGATATGTGGAATTTTTTATTTTAATAAAATGTTAATAATAAATGCTATATTTGTATATAAAAGAAATTTATTATATTGATAAATTTCACTGTAAAATAAGATTAAGATGTAGGTTTATGTATGTCTTTTATTCAAATTGTATTGAAAAAGATGGAGAATGAAAGATATATCTAAAACAGTGCCATAAAACATTCATATATAACTGTCCCCTTAATTGTGATAACAATATCCCGTAAATGAGCAAATTGAACTCAAACATTCATATTCCTTAACCTTTCTTATCTAAAATAAAATATTAATAAACCCAAACATTCCTATTCCTTAACTTTCTTTATCTAAAATAAAATATTAACAATAATTTTATATCACTAAATGCTACAAATAAGGAGGAGTTTTATTATATTAATTTATTCATTCAAAAATCTTTAAAGCATAAAATAAATTTTTGTTTAACCTTTCTTGATGAGAATATTGAAGCAAATTGTTGATGACTCTTTACATATCTATTTGTGTCCCTTGGTTGAGGTTTTAAAAATTATTTTAATGACGTTTAACATTAATTTTAAATTAATTCAAAAATCTTTTTTAGAGTGGAAAAAATAGATATTTTATTAATAGGGATTGTTCATATACATTTGGAAAAAAATTATTTTCATACACATATTTGTTCATAAAATCTTAAAGTGTTGTATATTCAAGTGGTATAAACTTCAACAAATAAAAGAACTCAGTAGCCTAGAGGTCGTTAAGACAGAGACATTTACAACATGTGTCAAGGGGATAAAAGATTGGAAAATGTGACATGTTCATCGGCAGTATGAGAAAAAAAAAAGCCTGATATTTTGTATGAAGATGTAGTATGTGGTGAAAACAACCTTCAGCCAAAATATTTGTCCAAAAACTAAGGCAAAAAGGGAGCCTGATAAAAAAAAGAGTCATAAAAACATGTGAGAAAACCACCCATAAGCTGTAAAAATAACATTGAGCAGCCCATGGAATGGACTACTGAGGGGAGTTTTCCTGATGCTCAGCCAGAAGAGAGAGTTTCCCCTTGTTTGTAATCTAGGAGTCCCTTATCTCTTCAAACAAGATGAAATCTTCTTCGGCCTCCAGAGCTCTTTTGGATAGAGAGTCCACCCTTTGATTCCACGATCTGTGAATGTACTGAAAATTGAGGGCATGAAAATTTGATTTCAAAGTTGTGATCTCATCCATCCAATGAATTATAGACATATACATGCATTGAATATGTGGCTTCACTTCTTGATGGGTAGGACATATATTTTGAAGGCTAACCATAATGGACAAAGGAACCTAATTGATCAATCTCACTTATATGCTAGGAAAACTATATTTTTAGCATTTATAAGTGAATATGGTTTTGAAATTAGACATATAAAGGAAAAATAGAATAAGGTAGCCGATGAACTTAGCCAAAGCATGCGAGTGATATCTTTAGTAATTATCAACACTTGTGAAGCTAATTTGAAATACAAAATTAAAGAAGCATTGAATGGGGATGAGTATTTCCCTCAAATAAAGAAAGGTTTAAAGTTATATCCACTAGAACAAAAATATGATGGCTATCATATAACTGCAGAGGAATTGTTGGTCTATAACAACAAATTATATACTCTTGATTTAATTAAGTTTAAAAAACTCATTTTGGATTAATGGAAAATAAAATTTACTCAGGACACCCAAGTTACTAGAAACTCATCATTGCATCAAAGAAAGAATATTTCTGGTCTGGAATGAAAAAGTAAATTGCAAATTACATTGCAAAATGCATTGCATGTCAACAAGTGAAAATGACATCTAGCAAGTTTGTTGCAACCTTTACCAATTCTTGAATTGAAATGGGAAGTAATTACCGTGAACTTTATCACGGGATTTCTAAAGACAACAAAACATTGTGATGCTATCATTGTTGTGGTTGACAAACCAAGCAAGGTTGTGCATGTTCTTCCCATTAAGTCCACTCTTAAAGAAAGAAACTTCGCATAAATTTTCTTTAAGGAAATATTAAGGTTGCATGAAATACCAACCATAATCATATTTGATAGAGTTTCAAAATTCACATAAATGTTTTGAAAAGGATTATTTGAATTTTTGGGTACACAAATTAAATTTTAGCACTACCTATCATCCACAAAGAGACAGGAAATTAAGAAGGAAAAATCAAGTATTAGAATACATGCTTCACACATATGTAATGAGCAGACCAAGTAAAAGGGATTATTACTTTCATTTGGTATAATTTTTTTACAATATTGGTTATCAAGCATCCATACAAATGAGACCTTTCGAAGCACTTTACAGTTCGAAGGTGTAATACACCTATAAGATGGGACAAACTAGTGAATAAAATTACACTTGGACAAGAAATGTTGAAGAATATGCAGCAAGAAGTCATCAAGATTAATCAAAACTTGAAGACATCCCATGATAGACAAAAAATTTATGTTGACAGAAAAACATTGCATGAAGAATTCAAAGTTGGCAAGCATGTGTATTTCAAATTGAAAGCACCAAAATTTTGTTTTAAGATTAGATTTTTTGAGATTTTGAATAGGATAGGACTAGTAGCTTATAAACTTGCTTAGATTGCAAACATTAAAGTACATAATGTTTTCCATGTACATATGCTAAAAGAAATATGTACATGATATTAACCATGTTATTGATTAGTCTATAGTTTAGGTGGAACCAGACCCATATGCATATTAGATAGGAAGGTAAGAATGATTCATAACTGAGCCATCTCACAAGTAAAAGTGCAAGGGAAACATTCCAAACCTGATGAGGCTATAATTGGGAGATGGGAGATGCCATGAGAGAAGAATATCCATCCCTGTTTTCATCATGAATATCATTGAATTGAAATAATGTTGAAGACAATGTTATTCCAAGGGGGAGGGAATACACCAACCTGATTTATCTCTCTAGAAAATTTGCAATTAAATTTGTTTAACACCATGCATGGATATTCTTATTTTTATTTTTTGTTGAACTTATCACCATGAGGTAGTTATATCATGGTGTTGTAAAAATCGTAAATATGTTTATATTTTCAAATTGATAAAATGTTGATGACCAAGACCAACAAAGATGAGCACCTATGGGGACTATGAAACCACATGTAGGGAAATGTAAAGGGGTCTAAAGGATTTATTTATGATTCATTTATCTAAACTACCTTGTCACCTTCTCCTTATTTAAGTTACGAATAGTCGATATAACCAATTCTTAAAGTTAAGCCATCATTCCTATACTTTAGCAAGATGTCTTCACTACATTCCAAGAACAAGAAGAAGTATTGGACGCGGCTTCTTGTTAGAAAATATAAAGGGGGAAATTTGAATGGGGGAAGCAGGATAAGAGAAAAAGTAAGAAATAAAAATTGGAGAGACCATACTAAGAGAAAACATAGTATCAAGATGATATAGTGGAGACCAACCATTAAAATAAGCTTGATTGTTACTAAAGGGACCTTTAAATAAATAAATAAATACAAAGTTTTGTGACATCAATTGGACCTTTTTATGTCATCACAAAAAAGTACTAGAGGGAGAAGACATATGAGGGATTGAGGAGTAGAGAAGAAATAACTTTTTTACTATGAGAGGTAGGTATTGTGGGTGCATGTAACCACTTTGTCCTTCGCAAAAATTGCTAGTGAAACATATCTTGTTTGAATTCCTTGTAGATTGAACTAAGTTCCATTATTCCTACTTCACCCTAATAGTATCATATCCTAGCTTGGGGTTTGATTTCTTAATGAACTACCTACATTTGGGTCAAAATCACTTAGTGCACTTGGTTTTATTGGTCAACTACTTTTCACTCAAATATGTCTCCTATTTTTGTTCTGTACACATTATTTACTTGCATTTGTTTATAGAATTTTCTGGTGGATGGAAAATGAATTAAATTTTTTTGTAGTCTAGATGAACTCTATGTAACTCTTATAGCTCCAAAATGAGGCTCTATTAATATTAGTTTTGTTTATAAATAAGTTAAAAAATTATGTATGACTTGATTCCCTTCAAGAGCCAATGAATTTGGTATATTGTGTATTTCTAGTTTATGTTATATTGTATATATATTTTGTTTTTGGAAATGAGTTAAATATAAGTTTTTGTAGGACTCTATCCGTGTTTATGTATGTTCTTGAAGAAATTTAAACCTTTTCTCTTCAACCCAATGCTTTGAATGTGGAAAGTTTATCATAAATTTGTGCATTGTAAACTAGGAAAATTGGAGTGAAGTCATGATCTATAGTCTATCAACCTTAATTCCTCTACATGTTAAGGTGATGCTCACAATCAACAATGATATTATCATTCATAATGTTATCACCCAAAAAATTTAAAAAAAAATCATTGTGTTATGTTTGTTTTTGGTCATGGTTCAAATTAGGTTTAGAAGTCAATTTAGGGTTTGGTTAAGGGTAGGTTAGATTTTTATAAGTTCAAAGCCCATCCTTAAGTTCAAATAAAGTCTTTTTAAGGTCCATTCATTGTCAAATATCCATAATTTCCATTTGTGAGTAATTTTCTAAATTATCATGTCAAAACTGGTCAATTAGCCAAGAAACCTTACTTTCGTAGCACCGCTAGTTTAAAAAAGTTTATTTGCACTATGAAACTGTTGAAAGTTATGAAGCAAAAACTTTGTTTTCTGGTTTTGAGTAGTCAAATTCCAAGGAGGTTTCTGAGAAACCGAAAACGAATTTTGGAAAACTGAAAGAATTTTTTCTTCCTAACAGACCTAACTACAGAAACCTCTCTCAGTTTCTTCAAATTCATTAGGAGGTGGGAGAAATTGATAAATTAAAATGCACTACAAAACTGCTATTACAAAACTGTCTTGTACATGACTGTTTAGCAATCAACTTCAGGTTCAGTTTCTGGCCAAATGAAAAAGTATTTTGGAATTATGAAATATTTTTGTCTTCATCACAGCCCCAGCTACAATAACCTCTCTCACTTTTCTCACAAGTATTATAAGTTGGGAGATACAAGGCTTTCTTTGAAGCCCTATTTTTAGAAAACAAAGTTTTCCTGTTTTACACATGTTTTTCAAAGGAAGTTTCTGGACAACAGGAGATGTATTTCAAAACACCAAGAGAGGTTTTTATTCAAGACATAATGGCCTAGAAAAATCTCCTTCAATTTCTCAAAATACATCATGGATTATGAGATATAAGCTCTGTCTCAATACCTATTTTTCAGATAAAATAGGAGAAATCTGCAAGAAGTTAAGAAGTTATAAAGGCTGGAATGCTTATGTTTTTAGTTCATAGGGCTTTTGATATGATAAAATCAGTTTAATTTTGAGTTTTGGCACATTTGAAAATTTTTATTTTAGAAAATTTTGGACAAAACTGCTCACTCAGCAGTTTCGTAGCGCAGACAGTGTAAAAAGAGTGAAAAGCGCTACGAAATTGCTGTAGCAGCTTTTTTCACCCTTTATTATAAGTTTTTGAAAGGAAAATGTGTGTATCATGACCTTAAATTACTATGGAAGTTGTTTTAATTGAATATAAAGATAAATCTGGAAGAAAGAAGCCAAATTTTTTAAGGTAAAAGGGTAAAAAGGTTGCGCTGCGAAAAGCGCTACGAAACTGTGCTGCTTTCATAGCGCAGGTCTACTTCTGCTATTTTGAAGAGTTTGATGGTGCTTTTGGACAGCTGGGACTTCGTGAGGTTTTTTATAGGTGTTACTTCAGTTCCTAACATCAAATAAGCTCGAAGTAATGGGTTCATGACAGTCAAAGTGTCTCAAGAGAACAAAGAATCCTATGCCTAGAAAACAAGGGACAATTTCCTAGTTTATTGGAGATCAGCATTGAGGTCATAAAGTGTTGGAGCTTATCATCTAGATTTGACCTTATGGGAATACAATTGGAAAATGATGTAATCTAGTTTAGATAAGGTTTTTATGAGTAGGGTTAAGGAGTTTGAATCCTATTTGTAATAGGATTGTTCATTAAGTTTGCAGCTATCATTTTGTAATAAATACCATGTCATATGGTTAGGCAAGGTGTCAAAAAGTAGGATTTCGATGTATTTAGCTCAAGATAAGGTTATCCTATGTTGTAAATGATCTATAAAAGATGAAGAAGTAGAAATCCAAAGGGTTGGACATTTTTAGCAAAAAGACTGTGTTTATTGTAAGTGACTGGTTTTCAGTTTAATACAAAATTTTTTACTTAGCCAACTCAAGATTCATAAAGGGTTCTAGTGTGTTCTTGTTCTAATGGCATCTTTTTATTATCCTATTGCAGTGGTGTTTTCTTATGTTACTCAGAATTCATCATTGATGCTCTGACCCCCTTCATAGACAAACTGACTGTGTGTTTTACAGTTTCACATGTGTATCTCTGGACTAGAACTCTAATATGCATTGACTTCCATGCTAAGTAGATTGTTTGGTTTTACTGAAGCTATTATGACTCCATAAGCCCAATGTGAACTTTCTAATGTGATTTACAACCAATATCCATTTTTGTCTGCTTATTATCCCACATAGAGCTAGCCATCTATTTTTCTATCAAAAATCATTAACCCTTGAGAGAGCCCTCTCAGGTTGAGGAGGCTAAGCCTCAATCAAAATATTGGTTTGAAACAGTTACATGAGATTGATTTGATTGGCGGCCTATCAGGTCTGATTTTGTGATAACATTTTGGTGCATCTTCCGGGAGTCTGAAGATTATACTTTCCCGAGATTTTGAAGCTGAATTTCTGAAGGTAGTAGGAGCTCAGGAAGCTTTTCGAGGCTGCATCTACCTTGGGGACTCCACTCATCAAATAATCAATTGGAAGGTGACTCCACTGCTTGAATATCGGTAGCTTGATGAAGTTTCAGAATGAGTTCCATTGCAAGAATAAATGCCAGGTATAGCCCTATGAATCGGTCTCACATCCCTGGTTTTCCAAATCCTATGCCAAAGGTTGAATGGTTAACTAATCTTCCTATATTCAAAGATGAAAAGAAAGACAATGCTGCTCTTCATTTGGTTAGATTCCATATGCATGTACACAGCCTTAAGGTTTAGTTCCCTGAGGATTGTCTCATGAAGATGTTTATGGCCACTTTAGAAGGAAAAGCATGGTCTTGGTATGAAAGCTTGCTAAATGGTTCATTATATTATCTTGCTGATTTCCATGTTGCATTTTATGAGATGTATAAAGAGTGTCATCCCTCCTTATTGATGGTCAAATACCGCTGTAAACACTTTGTGAGTTTTATTGAATATTTGGAAAATTGTTATGAAGATGATGAGTTCATGGATGAGGAAATTTTAGAGGCCCTTCATGATGATACCTTTCATCACCAAGAAGAAAGGATATCCTCTCTCTTGGATGAAAATGAAACCCAGCAGGAATTTATTTATGATAATAATGTTACATCCTCTAATTTTAATGAAAAGTTACAGCAGACTTGTCAGTATTTTGATCATCGAGAGTATGAGAATCATTTCAAACAACAAGAAGAAATATTGGAAAATGCTTGCCACAATCCTCAAGTACAATAAAAAGTTGATTTTTCATGTCATTTCTTGCATCAGCCTACATCAAATGATGATCACACTAATGAAGAAGTAGGTGAAAATTTTTCTTTATCCTTGTCTTCTAATCTGAAATCATTTGAGTGCAAGTCAAAAGTTAAGATTCAATTTGTGGATGAAGTTGCTAAGAACCATGAAAAAGATATTGAAGTTTTAGAAGATAAAATTCAATCTCATAATATTCATGATCAATATCAGTCTTTTCAAATGATTTTTATGCCAGAAAAAAAAGAGAGGGTGTTGCCACCTTTCTCCTTTGAGTTTGAGTAAGAATACATTGTTTTTTGAAAATTAATTTGAGAGCACACAACTAAAGTCTTATGTGGTTAATCAAAGCATGTATGAGTGGTCCAAAGTTTTAGAATGTCATGAGAAGCTTCAAACATATTATGTCTTCTATGATTCTATAGTCGACTACATGGAAAAGATTTATAGTTCAGATTTCCAGTTATATTTTCATTTTGAAGATCATTTACATCTCATGTTGCCTTGGTCATTTCAATATCATGTTTACTTTTGGTTCAAGCACAGTCAAGAGATTCAAGTGTCAAATCAAATCAATGACTAGCTTCATTGGAAGTTTCATGTTCCTTGAGTTACAAATGGAGATTGTAGCTGATAGGGTAGGTAGGAGTGTGTGAATAAGCTCAAAGTTTATTGAGCATCTTTTCAGTAAGTACAGATTTGGTTCTTCTGTAGTGATCACCAAGCTTGAGCCCAAGGTGAAGGCTATAAGAGTTTGAAGAAGACTTGGTAAAATTTCAAAGTTTTTATTCCAAGAAGATGGATAGCAGCACTAGAACTACTGGTTCTTAGTGTACCACAGGGGCACACTATCCCAAGTGGAGCCACTGTTATCACCCAATTTTTTTCAAAAAACATCATTGTGTTATGTTTGTTTTAGTCATGGTTCAAATTAGGTTTAGAAGTCAATTTAGGGTTTGGTTAAGGGTAGGTTAGATTTTTATAAGTTCAAAGCCCATCCTTAAGTTCAAATAAAATCTTTTTAAGGTCCATTCATTGTCAAATATCCATAATTTCCATTTGTGAGTCATTTTATAAAGTCTCATGTCAAAACTAGTCAATTAGCCAAGAAACCTTAATTTCGTAGCGCCGCTAGTTCAAAAAAATTTATTTGCGCTATGAAACTACTGAAAGTTATGAAGCAAAAACTATGTTTTCTGGTTTTGAGCAGTCAACTTCCAAGGAGGTTTCTGAGAAATTGAAAACAAATTTGGGAAAAATGAAAGAGGTTTTTCATCTTAATAGGCCTAACTACAAAAATTTATCTCATTTTCTTCAAATTCATTAGGAGGTGGGAGAAATTGATAAATTAAAATGCACTACAAAACTGCTGTTACAAAACTGTCCTGTACATGATTGTTTAGCAGTCAACGTCAAGTTCAGTTTCTGGCCAAATGAAAAATTCTTTCAGAATTCTGAAAGACTTTTTTCTTCATCACAACCCCAAATACAATAACCTCTCTCACTTTTCTCACAAGGGTTATCAGTTTGGAGATACAAGGCTTTCTTTGAAGCCCTATTTTCAGAAAACAAAGTTTTCCTGTTTTACACATTGTTTTCAAAGGCAGTTTCTGGACGGAAGGAGATGTATTTCAAAAAAACAAGAGAGGTTTTTATTCAAGATACAATGGCCTATAAAAACCGCCTTCAGTTTCTCAAAATACATCATGGACTATGAGATATAAGCTCTGTCTCAAGACCTATTTTTCAAATAAAAACAAGAGAAATCTGCAAGAAGTTAAGAAGTTATAAAGACTGGAATGATTGTGTTTTCAGTTCATATTGATTTTGATATGATAAAATCAGTTTCATTTTGAGTTTTGGCACATTTTCAAATTTTCATTTTAGAAAATTTTGGACAAAATTGCTCACTCAACAGTTTCGTAGCACAGACAGTGTAAAAAGAGTGAAAAGCACTACGAAACTGTTGTAGCAGCTTTTTTCACCCTTTCTTATAAATTTTTGAAAGGAAAATGTGTGTATTATGACCTGAAATTGCTAGGGAAGTTGTGTTAAGTGAATATAAAGATAAATCTAGAAGAAAGAAGCCAAATTTTTGAAGGTAAAAGGGTAAAAAGGCTGCGCTACGAAACTGTGTTGTTTTCGTAGCGTAGGTCTACTTCTACTATTTTGAAGAGTTTGATGGTGGTTTTGGACAGCTGGGACTTGGTGAGGTTTTTGAAAAGTGTTACTTCAGTTACTAACATCAAATAAGCTCGAAGTAATGGGTTCATGACAGTCAAAGTGTCTCAAGAGAACAAATAATCCTATGCCTAGAAAACAGGGGGCAGTTTCCTAGTTTATTGGAGATCAGCATTGAGGACATAAAGTGTTGGAGCTTATCATATGGATTCGACCTTATGGGAATACAGTTGGAAATTGATGTAATCTAGGTTATATAAGGTTTTTATGAGTATATTTAAGGAGTTTGAATCCTATTTTTAATAGGACTGCTCATTAGGTTTGCAGCTGTCATTTTTTAATAAATACCATGTCATATGGTTAGGCAAGGTGTCAAAAAGTAGGAATTCGGTGTATTTAGCTCAAGATAAGGTTATCCTATGTTGTAAATGATCCTTAAAATATGAAGAATTCAAAATCCAAAGGGTTGGACATTTTTAGCAAAAAGACTGTGTTTATTGTAAGTGACTAGTTTTAGTTTAATACAGAGTTTTTTACTTAGCCAACTCAAGATTCATAAAGAGTTCTAGTGTGTTCTTGTTCTAATGGCATATTTTTACCATCCTATTGCAGTGGTGTTTTCTTATGTTACTCAGAATTCATTATTGATGCTCTGACTTCCTTAATAGACAAACTGACTGTGTTTTACAGTTTCACATGTGTATCTCTGGACTAGAACTCTGATATGCCTTGACTTCCATGCTAAGTAGATTTTTTGGCTTTAATGAAGCTATTATGACTCCATAAGCCCAATGTGCACTTGCTAATGTGATTTACAACCAATATCCATTTTTATCTTCTTATTATCCCACAAAGAGTTAGCCATCTATTTTTCTATCAAAAATCATTAACCCTTGAGAGAGCCCTCTCAGGTTGAGGAGGCTAAGCCTCAATCAAAAGACTGGTTTGAAACAGTTACATGAGATTGATTTGATTGGTAGCCTATCAGGTCTAATTTTGTGATAACACATAACTTAAAAATGATAAAGTATATCCCTTTTTGGATGTTCTAATATCTTTCCTAATCATGGATGCAAGAACTTGAAGTGTTCAATTGAGGAAATGTTGTATTATTTTTAGACTTTTTTCATTCAGGGAGAAAGAAATTAGTTTGTGACTCTCTTTTTATTCATATTGAATTTTGTGTAAATAAGGAAGTCCACCATATACTTAGTTTTTTTTACCTCGACATCTATGATACACAAGCCCACTTCTACACGAACTTGGTTTTGGAATGTTTTATATGTTATAAATATTAATAAGAATAATAATCCAATTTTAAAGTCATGACCAAGCTAGACACCAAATTGATGTATGATATCCCTAGTTTGTGTGACACGGGACCCACCTCCTGGCAACGATTTGGCTGTTAAATTCTACAAAGGTATGAATACACTAAACCCCACTAGATTTAAACATGTGATTTCTTAGGAAGAAACACATGCTCTTAACCATTTCACCCACTCAAGTTGTACACTCAAAACCTTTAGAACCTTGTCAAATTGGATAAAAAAATTCTTTCTACAATATGTAAATAACATATAAAAGATTGGGATTTTGAGGTGTTTAGCTCAAGCTATTAATCACATGGGCCCATGTGCCATGAATAGGAGTTTATACGCAAAGTAGAAACTATGTGTTTTGAACCGAATTCCATCGAACCGACCTTAAGTCTGTGAAGACAACCCTTAATTTTTGTGGTGGCTTGTTGTCCAGTGGAGAGAATTTTATTGGATCTTAAGTAAAAGTTTGAAGTTTTAACAAACTTTTAAGTCCAAAAATTGAAGCAATGAAGATTAAGTTTGACTTGATTGGATTCAATCAAGATTAATTTATATAAGACCAAGACTATGACCAACCTCAAGGCGAAAAGAGACTTTTATAAAGCCTCAGTAGCAATAAGTTCTAATGGCTCAATTAGCTAAGGCTTTCTAGTTCATGGTTAACGAAACATTAGTTGATAGAGCGAGGTTCTGTCAATTGTTGACCATCAACCAAATTGAATAAAATTCACAAAGATTCTCACATGTTATTTTGTTGTTGTGTACTCACGTTGAGCCGATTAGCTGAAGCTCCTAGTGCTTGGTTGTTGACTAATGTCTATTAACTTCACTACGATAAGGTGTGAGGATAATTACTTGTTTTACTCTGTGGCTTAATAGCATGATGTAATTTTGATAAAGTTTTCATTTGAAAAGGATTGGATTGACAACAATTAACCTATCGTCAACCAATCTGAGCTCATATTGAGGAGCTTATCCCGATGGAGCAACATCATGGTGGGTCAGTTATTGTGAATATTAGTAATATGGCAAGGAAACGTGTTAGGTTGTAAATGTGGCATCACCTCACAATGGCACTTGGGTAGGGATTGCAACATGTCACCCACTTGTCAATTGATGATGTGGAATAGAGATGCTATGTGTAATACAATTTTTAATGTAGCATTTAGAGAGATAAACCTTTTGTACGCCATAAATTTGTCTTAATGCCACATGGTTTAGGTTGATAATGATTAGGTTTGGTTTATCCAACCTTTTTGATGGGGTTCGGATAAGGTTCGTCTATATGAATTTTCTATATGTATAGATATATTAAATTGAAAATGAAATATAGTGATAAAATTGTAAGAAATCAACATCAATAAAAGAAATGCTATCACGAACATGGAAATTGCAAGGATAGATTACAAGCTTGAGTTGTGACATGAAGTTATGAGTTTTGATCTATGGACTTGGTTAATGGCCATGAGATTCGATGAGGTTCGCCGAACCTCAAAATTTTTTTAAGGTTTTCCAAAATTCAAACCTCAAGGTTGAAGTTCGACGAACCTTGTGACAAAGCCTTGTGTCTAAGTTTTAGATTTTGGTGAAATTTATAATTAGATGAACATAAAACAATAATAGTATTATAAATAAATTTTTATAATTGTTCAAAGGAGAGGGATTTTAATAATACATTGATACCATACCAAAGAAGCCATGTGACAAGTTTTTGTTTATTATCATTCTTTATGTAAATTTTAGTTATTAATTTAAATTTGAAATTTTAATAAATGAGAGCATTTTTCATTTTATAGAAATATTTTATTGAAAGTAGATATTCATTTTTTAATTTTTTTTTAATTATTATTATTATTACATATCTATATACACTCACATTTACTTTACATTTTCACGATCTTTCCAAGTTAGCTCCCCGAAGACTACAAACTTAAAGACCTAATATTTAAATATTCCAATAGATTTTTACAATTCTTTTATCATCTCAATTCCATTTCTTATTGTTTTCATTCAGTAAAATACATTTAAAAATCATCATAATGAGAAAAAAAAAATTTCTCTTTACCATCAATGGTAGAAAATGCATGCTAATTCATCGTTGTTATTCAAGGAAAACCACACCACATGTAATTAAGGGTTGTGGTTCTTAAGGAAATATGATTTCACTCCTTCCAGATGGTCTTGGGCCATTAACTTGTTTTCACTCCTTCCAAATGGTCTTAGGCCATTAGCTTGTTTTCACTCCTTCCAAATAGCCTTGAGCCATTGTGACAGCTGCAATTATGACTAACTAGTTGTTATCTAGTTAAAATACATTTTTATCTGTTGTTAATAAAATATTGGAACAATTAATGTTTTAATAGGAAAGTTATTTCTTTTCTTTTAATTTTTGAATAATAAATTGGTTATGAAAAGTAAAAGTAAAAAGGCTGTTGGTAAATGTTTTCCTGGAACTGAAAAAGGTGGCTAGACAGTTTGAATAGTTACTTGCTCCTCTAGGGATAAGAGACTCATCCCAGTGAGGAGTAGGGGTTCTGTTCAGGAGGAAAGGAAGGGTGAATATTTCTTTCTTGAGCTGGTAGTGACCAGTGGAAAAAAATATATCATTCATTAAAATTCCTGAAGATTTCTGGTACTGAATGGACTGGGGGGTCCTGAGGTTACAATAGAGAATCTACTGTCAACCCGTGCCTTTTCAGGGTGGAGCACAGGGACAAGAGGAGGACATAATTGCCCCTCTTGAAGGTTGGGTGGACACCAACATCTAACTACGTTATCCATATAAGTGACTGTTTAATTATTAATACAACACAATGAATGCCAAGTTTACTGTTATTTAAATAAGTGACTGTATATTTCCTAATACAGCGCAGTGAATGTCAAGATTTATGTTATTTAAATAAGTGACTGTCTAATTCCTATTATAGCACAGTGAATGACAAGCTTACTGCTATAAAAATATTAACTGTCTAGGATCAAATTTTAAATATAAACAGTAATGTTTTTACTTTCCTATTTAAATGTTAAACAAGAGATTTAGTTCCAAGCGGTATGTACGGATACAGGAAGAAAACCTGTATTCAACCTTATTAAGGTTAAACCCATCTTTGATGTAACCTGTTTTCATAATAGAGAAGGAAGTTTAACCCAGTGTTTCATATAGGATTTAGTAAATATTGGCTATGTATATATATATATATATATATATATATTCCTTTTTGTCAAGTTCCAGATGGCACATTGAAATCTGTAGATTAAAAATAGGAAATCAATATTTGATTGAAGACATGTATCAATACCATACTGTGTTTTACAAATCTGTTTGGAAAGAAAAGCAAGGAAACCACTAACATGTGCGGAGAGAATTGTGGATATCAAGTTTAGAGTATATTCCTAACCTGATACACTTTGCTCTTCATTAATTAAAAAAACTCTATACATGGACAATGATGGTGGTCTGGTCACCAATGATGCACCTAGGATATACCTTAATTATCTAGAAAACAAAAGTGAAATTGCTAGAGAGGAAATATAAGTAAGACAGGAGAAATATCCTTTTTGTTTTTAAAAAGAATTACATTTGCTATAGTAGACTGAGTATATAAATATTTATGAGGAAATGTATGTAAATCGACTAACACCAGACCAATAAGGTAAAGTTCCAATAAAAGAGTTTATCCATTGAATAACACCGGACCAAAGGAAGAAGACTATGTTAAAACAATTACACAAACTGTAAATATAAAGAAAAATCTTCCGAGAAGTATTCATTCATAAGCTTAGGTAAACAAAGCAGTACAACATAAATCTTTCATAGCCGAATGCATAAGTGAAATATATTGAGGCTCAAACACATAATTTCAGGTCGAGGAAAGAAACCATTGTTCTGTCATTTAATTAATACATAAACTATTTCTCAAGTCTTGAATTGAAATATACAACTCTTCAATATTAAATTGTCAAATAAACCCTAACTATTTGCACAGTAAGGAGTTTTTCTTTCGGAAGAGAGGTAACTGTCCGTTGAGGTACCTGAAGAAATGAACAAACTCATCAGCAGAGGCTAAAGGAGTTCCACCAGAATTTCGTTAGGTAAGATCTTGAAGGCATAACCCGAGACGAAATTCACTAACCTGCGGATGGTCAATATATATAAGATAAGTAACATGTAAGAGAAATAAATTTCAAAAAAACAACAGAAGATTTTATATATGTAACCCTAAGGCCAATAAAGAGTATAGAAGTCGGTGGAGGGTAAATATTACCTGATGAAAGGAAATTTCATACTCTGGTTCTGCAATAGAAACCCTGAATTAATAAATTAACCAATAGCGAACAAACACACTTACAACAAAAAAAACTTAAGGGAGGTTTGAATCTTCCAGAGTTGGAGAATTTCTATTACCTGACAAGTTGAGAGAAGTGCTAGCAGATAGTGCAGCACAGCTCGAAGACCATGGAAGTAGGAAGTCGAAGACCTTAAGAGGGTGCTAGCAGATGGCACAGATCGAAGAATTAAGGCGGCATGGAGCCGAAGGACTTAGATCTTCTTTGCCGAGAACTCCCATCCCTGATAAAAAGGGTTAACCGGATGGCGTAACCAGTTAAATACTTTGGAATCCAAACCATTACTTAGACCTCATTGTAATGGTGATGCCAGCGCCAGAGCCAAGGGCTGGCCACTCACTGCGAGAACTCATCTCCGAGCCGAGGAGAAAATACCTCTATACAGACAAAGAGAAAAGAACTGCTAAGTGAGAAATGAAAGTGTTGAAAAGAAAAGTTAGGGTGGGTGTGAATGTCCAGGTGCTTCCCACCAGAAGTGTAAGTCGTTGATCCATGAGCAGATCGACGGTGCCAAAACCGCCAGGTACCATTGGAAACCGCGAGGCATTGCCACTGTAGCCACAACTATTAAGGGTAGTAAATGCACAGTATTGTTGAGCTTTAAATTCTCTAGCATGCCAGCCACTTGCCGACGGAAATCCCGGTTAGAATCATGCATCAGTTAAATATCAAATGAATAGGAGTACTGTTGCATCGAGTTTCACAGTCATTCCAAACTTACCATAAAACCCTATTGCAAAGATATGCGAATATAAAATAAGAGTTGAGCAATTTGTAAGTTAAGAATTGAAAAAACTTTATAAGTGGATTAGAGTTATAATGTTATTTGAAGTTAAATGTTCGATGCAAAATGTGACTAAAAACTTAAGAAAAGGTGCTAATAACTAAGTTAGTGATACAACCTCTCTTCTTTAACATAAATCTAATTTGTTTAATTCATCTATGTGAAAATAGGTAAAAAAAATTTATATTCATATGCTACAACCATTAACTTGTTTCATGAATACCAACACTTACACAAACAAAAATAATTTTACAATCTACTCCATAACCAAAATATCTATTTAAACTTAAATGATAACTATCCTTTAAAATATTTATTTAAAATTTAACAATAACCTAATAAATATTTTGTAGAAAAATTACCATGTCCAAGCAAAACTCTAGTGCAAATAGCAAAATAAAAAAAAGGTATGTGTGCTCTCTTACATTAAACAATGTCACAAGGACAACCAATGTAAATAGGGTCATGGTCTCCAAAAGCTCACGGAGTATCGACGATTACGACAGTGATGACGCATGATGTAAAGGCACTTATAATAGTTGTCGTCTCCAATTTTGTCTCGGTTAAAAATAGTTGGAATCTGTTTTTTTTATTATTTAAATGGACTGTAGGATTTGAATCATGTTTTTTTAAATAGTGAAAATAAATATAACATTATAAAAAAATCATGAAAAATTCAAAAATTTGAAGCTTGATAATTTTTACTAAATTTTATAAAAATGATATAAATTTTTATAATATTAAAAAAAAAACTTTATTAAATAATGGAAAAATGATATAGGCATAGTTTCCAAATTTAGTTGTATTAGTCAGAAAAATTCGAAAATAAGTGTTCTTTTTAAGTATTAGGGTTTTCTGGGTGTATTATATTAGACATCATTTTTGGGATTCAACTAGGTTAAGTGTGATGCTTGCAGAGGTGAATAAATGGGATTGAAACTAGTAAAACGAGTCACATAGGGTCAATCATCACTTTTGAGGCTTGGACCCACTAACCAAGACTACACCCATCTCAGAACTCCTCTGGCTCAAGCAGGCCCACTTAACAGCCTCATTAGAGTTAACTAGTATTAACTAGTTAGAGACTTTTATTATTTAAATTTCTGGCTAAGGAAAAAGACTTGAAGCTTTATTGTAGATTAAAAAAAAACAAATTATTTTATTGAGAATAATTAAAGTAGGAGGACTAGATAATGAAAAGTACATATTTTAAGCTGCTGGTAAAAATTTCCAAGAATAGGAGGTGGTTGGGAATAGTTGGAAAAGACAGTTACCTACCCTCTAGGGATAAAAGGAAAACCCAGGAGAGGGGCAGGGGTTCTGTATCTTTTTTTTGGCAAGAAGGGTGAAGTATTTTCTAGAGTTGGAGGAGGTCCAGTTGAAAATAGCTTCTGCAACTCTTGAGAGCTAGATTATCTGAATGTGACTGGATTGGCCATCCAGAGGTCACAACAGAAAGTTTCCACTGTTGCCCGTGGCACCGTCCAGATTCTGGGCTAAGGGGCAAGCAGAGGACGTAATAGCATCCCTTGATAGTTGGGTGGGCAGCGGCTTAAACTTCAATGAATACAGATAAGTATTTATGTGCATTGAATATTTATTTAATTATGAACTTTGGATATAAGTCTATCATTGAAGAGAATGTTGGAAATGTAGCCTGTTAGCTTATAATGATTATATACAAATGGTGTGAGGTTTGAACAGAAGGTAGTGGGAACTGTACAGAATTTCCCTACTGTTTCCTAATGGGAAATTCAATAAATCTATTAGTGTAAAACTTATTATGCTACCTTCCACTTTCTCCAGTATTTAATGGAAAATTAGAGGAATCTATTAATATAATATAGTTAATGCTACGTTAGTGATTTACAGTGCTTACAGCAAGAAAGAAAGAACTCTGTTAATGTAGATGAGAATATAGCACTATTCATCTAACGCAGTGTACTTCATAGCTGGTGATAATTAGTAGAACAATTAAGCAGGTATAATGATTACATTCTAGAATTGTAGCATAAATAACACAACAGGTAGGGCGGAGCCTACCGAACCACAACTCTGCAAAAAGAAGCCGGTAAATACAATGATAAGCAACACATGTAAACATGGAAAATTTATAAAACCTGGAAATGTAAAATTCCGACAAGCCGAGCACAGTCGAAGGGCGAAGTGCTATGCACCACCTTTCCTCTTCGGAGTGATAGATCGAAGTAATACAGAGCCACAACAAATAAATGATATGTGCATGCGAGACGAAAATTCTGAACATAACCTACTTGCAAGGAAAACATAAATGGCAACATACTTTACTAAAAACGCAGGTAGGCGGAAATTAGGAATCCAAAGGCTGTAATGCCAAAAATGACGAAATAGCATTGTATGCAACAGTTACACATAAGAACTAGAATTATTTAAGCATGAATAGTAAACAATGTATCGGCCACAAAAATCACATTCACAGGCGGAGTAAGTCACCGGAATTACAGAATATAAAAGCATCAAACTGTGAGTTAGGGTTTGAGTTGGTAAACGGTCCAGGGGTAAGCCACCCTTTTTTGCTCCAAGTAGCATAAATTATTACATACATAACAAAGAAAAAACACAGTCGCCTACGGAGCTGGGCTCCTCAAAAAACCCTAAGACGTTTCCATAAACCAGTGGGTAAACCCACATCAAAACAAAGAATGGAGAACTTCAGGGAATCAAAGATCAGGCCTCTACGAGGAGAGGGTTCCGCCCATCGGAATCGAACTCAAATACCTGTGCAGTGGAGTGGAAACTCATCAGTCGAGACAGCTGCGGGGTTGTTAGCTAAAGAATAGGAGCAAGGGTTCGACTCCTCGTACCTGTGAAAGGAAGAAGTGAGGAGCGCCCATTAGCAAGGTGATAAAATGTAAGGGTTTGAGTAGAAAACGAGCACATTAAACTAAACCCTATAAAATTAATTCATAGTAACAATGAAATATGTACCTGTAGGAGATAAAACCTGGGACCATCTGTGTTAAACAAAGCATACAAACCCGAGCCACGGGGTTAGACCTTCGATTATAGGAAAAAGGAAACCAAATCACGCATTGAGCTAGAGATAGGCTCGGAAAGCGTTTTCTTACCCTCGGCGCTGCAGAAGAGACTGTATCTCTCTATGGGAATCCTGCCGTGAGGCTATCACAGCACAACCGAGCATTGCACCATTTAAAATAAACCTGTAGAGATAGTTTTGCAGGAGATTAGTAGATTTCGCGCTTAGAGAACAAAAGAATACATAGAAAACAAGTGGAAAAATCTAGAAGAAACCCACAAAGGCTACGACCAATGATTCAAACCTGGATATTTATAAGGAAACCAACGGAGAAATCAAGCTGAAAGAACGCCAACTGAAACCCTAGACCACGAACAATGCGTGGAGCACACTGTGACTGTTTTGAAAACACCGAGTCTGCAATCCTTCCAGAGCGTCGACTAACAGTCGAGCCTGGAAAACCCTCTTAGCTCTCTGTGAGACAGGTAAGGAATTGGCGTAGCCATTCTATTTCCCTTTGGAGGGAAAAGAAGAATCCTGAGGGAAATCGGACACATGTAAACACAGTACCGCCGAAAAATCGCACATATGCGACAGGCGCCATTGCTTGAAGGCCGGATACAATGCCATGTGGAGCGGCATATCCCAAAGATCACCATTGAATATCAATGCATTTAATATGAAAGTTGGCGCAAACACCTTAGGTTCAGTACACAAGCAAATAACAATTATGGTGCAAGTTTAATGTTTAAACATACATGTAATAGAGCTAGGACCTTTCAACACATAACTTCAATAATCCAAAGCTCATCAAATATATTTATTTATGACAAATCAATTGTGTAAAGATAAAACGAATATAATCATGCATTCATAAATTCATCCAATTGTACAGGTGATAGTGATGTAGATGTGCTGACAGACAGAAGTACAAAGGATAATTTTTTTTTTTTTTTTTTTTTTTTATGATGGCAATTTTTTAATGTTGATAGATGTGACAAGTGGTATCAGAGCCAAGTTGCTACACTGGAATCCTAAGGGTCTACTAACAGTGAAGCTGTGCATGTGTTTAGTGCACTGAGAAGAAGCACGTGACATGAGGGAAGTTGAAGCGTCGCAGTCACAACCAGAAGCTCCAATAGTCATGAATCCAGAAATGTGGGTTCAACTAACTATTGAACAACATCAAAAGATAAGTCAATTACTTGAGGCACAACAGCAACAAACTGCATTCTTGTTAAATACAGTGTAGCAACTACAAGAAGAGATGATAAGAGTCTGGAAGGACAATGAGAGGTTGTTGCAAGATCAAGAAAGGATCTTAAAAAGTTTATCTGGCAAATAGAATCAGGAGATGGGGCATCCCAGTGTGGAGAAAGAATTGTCAACGGAACAAGAGGAACAAAAAAACTAGAAATAACACCACAGGCAGGACTGAAAAGAGTCCTTCCCAAAAGAGCAAAAATAAGAACTATAATGAGGCAGAGTCAGGTAATGAGTCTGACCAGCAAGGTCCTAAGAGGCAGAAAATAGAATTGCAGGGGGAGTTTCGTAATATCAAGCCACCAACATTTGATGGTGAGGCAGAAGAGGTGGCTGAAGCATGGCTGATCAATATAAATAAATACTTCCAGGTATATGAGTACAACAACAATTTGAAGGCCAGATTGGCTATATACCAGTTACAAGAAAAAGCCACCCTGTGGTGGGAGGAGGTGAAAAACGTGCGCAGCATCGATGAGCGAGATATCACATGGGAATTGTTTCAGCAATATTTCAAGGACAAATATTTGACAGAAAGATTTTATGACGACAAGGCTAAGGAGTTCCATGATCTTCGGTTAGGACAGATGACCATGGACGAATATGTCACAAAATTTACCTCCTTGTTGCATTACGGTCCTTATCTCCGCGAAGAAAAAGCCAAGGTTCAGAGGTTCTTAAGCAGTCTACCTACTCATATGAGAGAGCGGATAGAATTTTTTAACCCACAGACCATGGATGAGGCTATCCGTAAGGCAAGAATGTGCTATCAGCAAAATAAAACCAAGGGGGAAGGAGGAAAAAGCTGGCAGCCAAGGAAAAATCAGAAAAATACTTCTACTTTCAAAAGTAGTAAAAGTGGTAACTTTAAAGGTTTAGCACAGAATTCCATCAACAAACAGTTTGGTAAAAATCATCAAAGAACTAAATGGCCAACAGAGGAAAAGCCCATGGAAGCATCCAGCAAGCCAGAACAGGGGCAGATTTCAAAACCTCCCCTACAGTGCTGGGGCTGTGGAGAGGCTCACTACTATAAAAACTGTCCCCAACGGAATAAAAATGAGACGGTAACAAATATGCAAGAGGCATCTACAGTGGGAGATGTGGCACGAAATGCACCTCGCATAAATGAAGCCTTGGAGGATCGACAGGCTGATTTCCAGCCCACGATGATTGAATTGGAAGGTACTATACTAACCAAACGTGTTTCGATTTTAGTAGATCCTGGAGCAAGTTTAAGTTATGTAAGTCCTAAAGTAGTGGAGTCATGCAAACTAAAAGAGTAGAAATTCAAGAGCTCCTGGTTAGTTTAATTAGCTACCGGGGCAAAGCGTAAAGTAACTGCGAAAATTCCTAACTGTGTTTTGGAAGTAGTAGAGCAGCAGTTACAAGTAGACTTAAATATTTTACCATTGAGATCATATGACGTATTTTTGGGCATGGATTGGCTGGAAAGACGTTGGGCCCTAGTGGACTGCAAGGAGAAGGTTATTCATATCAGAATGCAAGATGGTATGCATAAGGAAATTCAAGGAATTAAAAAGCCAGTACAACTACGTCCCATAACATCATCTCAATTGGGCAAGTGTATCCGGAAAGGATGTCAGATGTATGCCATCCAAGTAGGGTATGCAGATTCCAAGGAAAAAGCTCCAATAATGGAGGATATTCCTGTGGTATAGGAATTCCTGGATGTGTTTCCAGAAAACATTCCTGGATTGCCACCTAAGAGGGATATTGATTTCACCATTGAATTGCTGCCAGGAGCCAGAGCACCCTATAGAATGAGCATCCCAGAATTAACAGAGCTAAAGATGTAGTTACAGGAATTGATGGAAAAAGGCTAAATCCGCCCAAGTGTGTCTCCTTGGGGAGCACCAGTTCTTTTTGTTAGGAAGAAAGACAGAACTCTACGCATGTGCATGGATTACCAGCAACTTAATAAGCTGACGGTTAAGAACAAATACCCCTTGCCAAGAATCGATGACCTATTAGATCAAGTGAGAGGGGCCAAGGTGTTCTCTAAGATAGATTTAAGATCCGGGTATCATCAGATTCGGATCAAGGATGAGGACATCTACAAAATAGCTTTCCGCACATGTTATGGGCATTATGAATTCATGGTGCTGCCTTTTGGCTTGACAAATGCACTAGCAACCTTCATGAGGTTGATGAATGACATCTTTCATCAGTTTTTGGATAATTTTGTACTTATTTTCATAGATGACATACTAGTATATTCAAAAAGCGAGGAAGAGCACAAAGAACATTTAAGAATAGTTTTGGAAACGCTGAGGAAACATTAGCTTTATGCCAAGTTTAGCAAATGTGATTTCTTTAAATCAGAAATCCAATACTTGGGACATGTTATAACAGTTGAGGGGATATCGGTGGATCTCGAGAAGATCAAAACTATCATGGAATGGTGGGTACCTCAAAATGTGGCAGACATTAGATCATTTATGGGTCTAGATGGATATTATAGAAGGTTTATAGAAGGGTTTTCTAAGATTGCTTTTCCCATTACATCTTTGCAAAAGAAGGGTAAGCCTTTTAAATGGACAGAAGAATGTCAGAACAGCTTCGAAAAGCTGAAACAACTCCTAACCACAGCACCAGTATTGAAGGTAGCTGACCCCGGAAAGGACTATGAGGTTTGCACTGATGCCAACAAAGAAGGAGTTGGTGCGATATTAACTCAGGAGGGCAAAGTGGTAGCCTACGAGTCTAGAAAGTTGAAAGAACATGAACAGAAATATTCTGCCTATGACTTGGAACTCACAGCAGTGGTGCATGCTCTCCGAGTATGGAGACATTATCTACTGGGTAAAAGATTTATACTTAAAACAGACCATAGCAGTTTGACAAATTATTTCAAGCAGAAAGATTTAAATTCTAGACAGGCTAGATGGAACGTCTTTTTGAGTGAATTTGATATGGAAATCCAGCATGTTAAGGGGAAGGAAAATCGAGTTTCAGATGCGTTGAGCAGAAAATTGCATGATATTTATGCCTTGTATTACATTGAACCAGTAAGCCAACTATTGGAACAATTAAAATAAGAAGCACAGAAAGACCCAGAATATCAATATCTGAGTCAGCAAATGGAGGATAATGAACAACAAGGCAAGTCCTCAGAGTTTGGAAAGAAAAAAGATCAGGTATTGACCTTTCGCGGAAGAATCTATGTGCCTAATCGTGCCGGTCTTAAAGAGTTAATCTTGAATGAATACCACCACAGTAATTATGTTGGCCATCCGGGCTATCAAAAAATGCTTACTGCAATACGAAAGGTATATTATTGGCCAGGTATGCAAAAGAACATTGCAGAGTATCTAAGCAAATGTTTGGAATGTCAGCAGGTTAAAGTGGAGCATCAGCATCCTGCAGGATTACTGCAGTCCATACCCATTCCTGAGTGGAAGTGGGAGGTCATCTCCTTGGATTTTATCACAGGGCTACCACGAACCAAAAAGAAAAATGATTCCATCATGGTGGTAGTAGACAGATTAAGCAAATCTACCCATTTCATACTGGTACAATCTACATACAAGACAATACAGATTGCAGATATATTTATGAAAGAAATTTTTAGGTTGCATGGCATACCTAAAATTTTAATTTCCGATCGAGATGTTAAGTTTACATCTGCATTCTGGAAAACCTTGTTTTCCAGTCTGGGAACCCAGATACACTTTAGTACTGCCTATCATCCTCAGACTGATGGGCAGACAGAGCGGGTAAACCAAGTTCTGGAAGACATGCTGCGCATGTATGTGATCCAGCAACCGGTTAAGTGGGAGGATTACTTGCATCTGGTAGAATTTTCCTACAACAACGGGTATCAAGAATCTTTAAAGATGAGTCCCTTCGAGGCATTGTACGGGAGGCAGTGTCGTACACCCATAAACTGGAGCAGTCCCGAGACAAAATTATTGTTGGGACCTGAAATGTTAGCTGAAATGGAAGCTGAAGTCAAAAGAATAAGGCAGAATATAAAGGCTGCACATGATAGACAAAAGGTGTACGCAGATAAGAAAAGATCCTACCGTGAATTTGCTGTAGGAGAGCACGTATACGTAAGAGTTAAGCCCAAAAGGAGTACCATGAGATGGACCTCCTGTGCCAAATTGGCTCCCCGATATTGTGGACCATTCCAAATACTGGAAAGGGTGGGACCAGTAGCTTATAGACTAGCCTTACCCAGTCATATTAAAGTACACAATGTATTCCATGTGTCCTTACTGAAGCGATATGTACATGATGAAAGACATGTTATTCATTGGCAAAGTATTCAGGTAGGAAAAAGGGATAGGAATCCTAACTTAAGGTTTTAAATAATTGTTGTATGCTAACTTGAAAATACTTGTTTTTCAGGTAGAACCAGACGGCGAGTTTCTGGTCGAGCCGCAATGCATACTTGACAGAAGAGAAATTGAGCTCTGCAAGCGAGCAATCATCCAGGTGAAAGTGCAGTGGAAGCACTTCGGACCAGATGAAGCTACTTGGGAGGATGAGAACTTTATGCGGGAAGCTTACCCAGAACTCTTCACAAGGCTGGGCTGAGACACCGAGGATGGTGTTACTTCCAGGGGGGAGGATGTAACAACCCCATTAGAGTTAACTAGTATTAACTAGTTAGAGACTTTTATTATTTAAATTTCTAGCTAAGGAAAAAGACTTGAAGCTTTATTGTAGATTTAAAAATAAAAAATTATTTTATAGAGAATAATTAAAGTAGGAGGACTAGATAACGAAAAGTAAATATTTTAAGTTGCTGGTAAAAATTTCCAAGAATAGGAGGTGGTTGGGAATAGTTGGAAAAGACAGTTACCTACCCTCTAGGGATAAAAGGAAAACCCAGGAGAGGGGTAGGGGTTCTGTATCTTTTTTTTGGCAAGAAGGGTGAAGTATTTTCTAGAGCTGGAGGAGGTCCAGTTGAAAATAGCTTCTGCAACCCTTAAGAGCCAGATTATCTGAATGTGACTGGATTGGCCATCCAGAGGTCACAGCAGAAAGTTTCCACTATTGCCCGTGGCACTGTCCAGATTCTGGGCTAGGGGGCAAGCGGAGGATTTAATAGCCTCCCTTGATGGTTGGGTGGACAACAGCTTAAACTTCAGTGAATACAGATAAGTATTTATGTGCATTGAATATTTATTTAATTATGAACTTTGGATATAAGTCTATCATTGAAGAGAATGTTGGCAATGTAGCCTGTTAGCTTATAATGATTATATACAAATGGTGTGAGGTTTGAACAGAAGGTAGTGGGAACTGTAGAGAATTTTCCTACTTTTTCCTAATGGGAAATTCAATAAATCTGTTAGTGTAAAAATTATTCTGCTACCTTCCACTTTCTCCATTATTTGATGGAAAATTAGAGGAATCTATTAATATAATATAGTTAATGCTACGTTGGTGATTTACAGTGCTTACAACAAGAAAGAAAGAACTTTGTTAATGTAGATGAGAATATAGCACTATTCATCTAACACAGTGTACTTCATAGCTGGTGATAATCAGTAGAACAATTAAGCAAGCATAATGATTACATTCTAGAATTGTAGCATAAATCGCACAACAGGTAGGGCGCAGCCTACCGAATCACAACTCTGCAAAAAGAAGCCGGTAAATACAATGATAAGCAACAGATGTAAGCACGGAAAATTTATAAACCCTGGAAATGTAAAATTCCGACAGGCCGAGCACAGTCGAAGGGCGAAGTGCTACGCACCACCTTTCCTCTTCAGAGTGATAGATCGAAGTAATACAGAGCCACAACAAATAAATGATATGTGCATGCAAGACGAAAATTCCAAACATAACCTACTTGCAAGGAAAACATAAATGGCAACATACTTTACTAAAAACGCAGGTAGGCGGACATTAGGAATCCAAAGGCTGTAATGCCGAAAAAGATGAAATGGCATTGTATGCAACAGTTACACATAAGAACTAGAATTATTTAAGCATGAACAGTAAACAATGTATCGGCCCCCAAAATCACATTCATAGGCCGAGTAAGTCACCGGAACTATAGAATATAAAAGCATCAAACTGTGAGTTAGGGTTTGAGTTGGTAAACGGTCTAGGGGTAAGCCACTCTTTTTGCTCCAAGTAGCATAAATTATTACATACATAACAAAGAAAAAAAAACTGTCACCTACAGAGCTGGGCTCCTCAAAAAACCCTGAGACGTTTCCATAAACCAGTGGGTAAACCCACATCAAAACAAAGAACAAAGAATTTCATGGAATCAAAGATCAGGCCTCTACAAGGAGAGGGATCTGCCCATCGGAATCGAACTCAAATACCTGTGCAGTGGAGTGGAAACTCATCAGTCGAGACAGTCGCAGGGTTGCTAGTTAAAGAATATGAGCACGGGTTCGACTCCTCGTACCTGTGAAAGGAAGAAGTGAGGAGCGCCCATTAGCAAGGTGATAAACTGTAAGGGTTTGAGTAGAAAACGAGCACATTAAACTAAACCCTATAAAATTAATTCATAGTAAGAATGAAATATGTACCTGTAGGAGATAAAACCCAGGACCATCTGTGTTAAACGAAGCATACAAACCCAAGCCATGGGGTTAGACCTTCGATTACAGGAAAACGGAAACCAAATCACGCATTGAGCTAGAGATAGGCTCGGAAAGAATTTTCTTACCCTCGGCGCTGCAGAAGAGACTATATCTCTCTATGGGAATCCTGCCGTGAGGCTATCACAACACAACCGAGCATTGCACCATTTAAAATAAACTTGTAGAGATATTTTTGCGAGAGATTAGTAGATTTCGCGCTTAGAGAACAAAAGAATACACAGAAAACAAGTGGAAAAATTTAGAAGAAACCCATAGAGGTTACGACCGATGATTCAAACCTGGATATTTATAAGGAAACCGGCGGAGAAATCAAGCTGAAGGAACGCCAACTGAAACCCTAGACCACGAACAACGCGTGGAGCACACTATGATTGTTTTGAAAACGCCGAGTTTGCAATCCTTCTAGAGCGTCGACTAACAGTCGAGCCCGGAAAACCCTCTTAGCTCTCTGTGAGACAGGCAAGGAATTGGCGTAGCCATTCTCTTTCCCTTTGGAGGGAAAAGAAGAATCCCGAGGGAAATCGGACACATGTAAACACAGTACCGCCGAAAAATCGCACATATGCGACAGGCGCCATTGCTTGAAGGCCGGATACAATGCCATGTGGAGCAGCATATCCCAAAGATCACCGTTGAATATCAATGCATTTAATATGACAGTTGGCGCAAACACCTTAGGTTCAGTACACAAGCAGATAACAATTATGGTGCAAGTTTAATGTTTAAACATACATGTAATAGAGCTAGGACCTTTTCACACATAACTTCGATAATCCAAAGCTCATCAAATATATTTATTTATGACAAATCAATTGTGTAGAGATAAAATGAATATAATCATGCGTTCATAAATTCATCCAATTGTACAGGTGATAGTGATGTAGATGTGCTGACAGACAAAAGTACAAAGGATAATTTTTTTTATTTTTATTTATTTTATGATGGTAATTTTTTAATGTTGATAAATGTGACATAATTATTGTTAACTTAAACTTTGATATTAAAAAAATTAAAATGTAAAATTAAACTACAATGCAATTTGGTAAATAATTTTTTTAATATAAAATTTAACATTTAAAAAATAAAAAAGAGAAGTTTTTATATTTAATTTTTTATTTAATTTGATAAATATTTTTGCTAATAAAAAATTTAATATTAAAATTTAAAAACATAAATTTATGTATTAAAAAATATAGTAAATAGTAAATTATATATTAAAAAATTACATTGTGACAAATAGTAAATAAGAGATTGTAAGTTTATAATTGCTAAAAATAATAAATTTGTATAAATAAAGAGTAATAATTTTTTTTTTTAAATATTTGTAATATATAATCTCAAATATTTCTATATTTTCACAATTTTTTTTCAAATTTGATAATTATGCTTGGTACACTCCAATGCTCTTTTCCACTGGTAACAAAATAAAAAACCATAAATTAAGATTTAAGTGTGTTTTTTTCTTCTTGTTTATTTTGGATTGAGTAAAATGTACTACATTTAACTAGGCTAAATGAATGCACTCTCACCTAGATACACTGGAGAAACAAAATCTACAACAAAAAATTTAGGTTTTCATTATTAATTAATGATGAAGTTATTAATTTTATTAAAATTTATGATTTTAAGTTGTTATACTTTTCTAAAATTTATAAATTATATTAGATTAGATACATGTATAATATTTTAAATTGTTTTAATTTATAAATAACTAGTTAAAATGATCGAAAGTAAAAATATATAAAAGTTTTTAAATTTTTTAAAAATAATTTAATTTTATAAGATTTATACTTTCAAATTTAGTTAAAAAAGAAGAAAGAAAAAAAAATAATGCAATAGTGATCCATATTCTCCGACCTAAACTTTTCCTAAGAACATTGAAATGCTTGACTTAATATTTTGATACCTTCCTTGTTTCCTATATTCATACGAGTAACGCAGTCTAACGTCGTTCCGGTAAGGGCAGTAACGGCGACCCAAAATATGAGCCGTAATGTGGATCACGTGCAGCACGACGTCACGAACAAGGGACTCTACCAACGACCCCTCCGAAGGGGGAACCCGTGGTTATGATGAAATATGTAGTCACAAGGGGTTTTATTATACTTTATTGGAATTTATTTTTGGTGGTGGGGCCTACTTGGGGTGGGGCCTTTATCTATGTTGATGGGGGTGTTCGATATGGGGTCTGACTTGGCCACGTGAAGGGACAATTATCCATCACGTGATATTTCATTTCCCTCCATGGAAGCATGTGGAGAACCCCATAAAAAGGAGTTCTTTGTCAATGTCAAAAAGAAAGAAGGAATATATGGTGATATGTGGTTTAGCAGTAAGTTTTGCTGGATGAAACTCACGAGACGGAGGTTCAAATCTCATTGAGTATATGGCCTGTTATGATTCGGCTTAAGGAGTAGGCTCCTCCTTGATGAAGTTTCGCTGGGTGAAACCCATGAGACAGAGATTCAAATCTCATTGAGTATATGGCCTGTTATGATCTGGCTTAAGGAGTAGGCTCCCCCTTGATGCGGAGTCTCGGCTCTTGCTAAATCATAAGATTCCGGTATGTATGTCTGCTTAAGGAGTAGGCTCCCCCTTGATGCAGAGTCTCGACTCTTGCTAAATCATATGATTCTGGTATGTATGTCTGACACTCTTGGTGTTATAAGGCAGCCACAAAGATTGACCCTGGAACCTCCCTTAAATTAATCTAAAATGTTACCGATTCACCATGGTTTAAAAAAAAAAAAAAGAAGAAGAAAAAGAAAATTATTCCTATGAGTTTATTGTTACATATATTTGGAAATAAAATGAGAAATATTTCGTGTGTTCTCAGTGCAATATACTAGAATTTTTTTTAATATTATATAAATTATATATAATGATATTGTAATTTTGTATAAGATTGAATTTTATATTTTATTATTATTATTATTATTTAATTTTAAGATTAAAGTTAATCTAGATACCAAAATTAGTCTATAATTTTATTTTATTTTTAGATAAAAGATTTAACTCTACTCTACACAAGTATTTAATTATTAAGTCTATAAAAACACACATACTTCATCACTCTTTTAACTATCTCTACTAAATCTATAAAAGCAAGTTTGTTAAATAATCTTAACTTTAATAAAAAATAGAACATAGAGAATCTAGCACAAGAATAATTCTATGCATTTCAATTCTCACGATGTATTTATGAAATTTTTTGATTTGATAGTTTGGAAGAAATTTAGGAAATCTTGCCTCAATATAATTCTATGCATTTCTATTCTCACGATGTATGATGTATTATATTGTAAGCTTGAATTTTATAACTTTTACTTTTAAGTTATGGTAATTTAATAGTTCTGTTTTGTTTTTTTTGTTTTTTTAAATTTAATTTTATTTTAAGAATGTAAATAAATGTTTTTATTAACATCTTTCCCTTTGAAAAATAAGTTGAGAATTTTTTATTTAATCTTTCAAACTATATTTTTTATTTTGTAAGTTTTTCAAACTATATTTTTAATTATATTTAAATAAAAACCTTAATCAATAATTAATTAATTTTAAAATAGAAGATACTTAATAAATTTCAATAATATTTACTTCTCAATTAACACTAATATTTATAATTTTAAATTACTATAACCAAAATTTAACATAAATATAATAAACTTATCTTAAACCTATTTTAATTTGATAAAATATAATATAAACTTAAATCTACTCTAAATTAATAAAATATTTATTTTAACATCATAGTGTAAACATTTCATTTAAGTGAATTAGAATGTATATTAAAATATAAATTATATATATATATATATATATATATATATTTTTAATTTTAATGATAACATTAAAAAAAAGTTATATCCAATGATCCGTATAAGCTAAGTTTGAGAGTTATTTTTAAATAGCAAGCACATGTGTGGAACTTTTCTATTTTAATAGAATATTAATAATAATTGTTATATTCTTATATAAAAGGAATTTATTATATTAATAAATTTTAATGTAAAATAAGGTTATGATGTAGGTTTATATATATTTTTAATTTAAATTGTATTATTCAAATTTTATTGAAAAAGATGGAGAATGAAAAATATATCTAAAAGTTAAAACGGTTTTCTAAAACTGTTATGATATTCCGACACATAGGAAATAGTTAAGTATAACTTGGTCTAGTGTAAAGTTAGGTGAAGTGTGTTTCTTTACTATGTACTTTTGTATTTTATAATCCGGCTATCACGATATATGGTGATCCGACGGTTCATTCTCTCTTTGGTATTACCAATGCTTGATTCGTCGCTTAACACCTGATCGATCTATGATTTCTATTTAAAGAGCATGGGTGGTCATTTGTCTGGTCACAATTTATGAGAAAAATTTATGTAATTTTTCTTTCTTTA